>JAOTOL010001469.1:632500-1169621 GCA_034440575.1 Imbricaverruca yamaguchii | reverse complement strand
CTATTGCATGCGGAAACCACTGCCAGTGTGTAACGAAACCAACTCGGCAGGGCTCATTCTTGGACCTTGCCTTCTCAGATTTAAGTGATTTAGTTCAAGAACTGACCGTCGACGTTTTGTGAGGTGGTTACGCAGAGCCGCTGCATCCTCCTGTTTGGGTAGATGCCCCTCGTCACCCGCATGCCCAACCACAGCACTGGAGGTCCGATGGTGTCTTAAGTCTGCCTTGTGTTCCTTTTGGCGCACATCTAATCCTCGGCTAGTTTCTCCGGTATATGTCTTGCTGCAAGCTCTGCATGGTATCTTGCAGACAACGCTTTTTGGTTGACCTCGGGCATGCTGTTTCTCTTTTACCAAATTTTTAATTTTGGTGCCTGAGGCAGGGTCTGTGTCTATGGATTTCCCCGAAAACAGTGGAGTATTTTTATTGATGGCTGTGCTGGGGACGACTAACACTCTCCTACGTTCTTCTTGACTTCTTACTCTCGGTGTTGCCCACATCCGTTCTGATTATTGTTTTAAGTTTCAATAGTACTGCCAATGGGAAAGTCCCTTCTTACTTCCGATCTACGTAAGCTGTAAGCTGCTCACATACATAGGGCTACCCCTTAGCAGTAGGGAGGGTATCCATGCTATGGGCAGGACAGCTCCACCCGAAATGGATCCTGTCAATGCCACTGGGGCATTCCCGCACAGATCATCCAGTCGAGGTGTCGATTTAACACCCTCCTGTCACGGATTTCGACGAAACCTTCCTCCCGGGGGTAATCGATGGTGCTGATCACGGCTGGGATATTTTTTTCTGCAGCATGCGGTTTCGAAGTTATAGCCTCAGGCAATATGACAATCCGCACATGCAAGAATATTTTCGACGAAAATTTTCACCCATATGCTGTAAGGAATGTGAATAAAAATAAATGCCGGATTGTTGGGAAAGGTACATAGATTAACAGTGATTCGAAAATGGAAATGTATCCCTCTTTTAAGTTGGCCCAAAAAAATACCAAAAAATTGGAAATTTTGCAAAACTAATTTTTCTGTGCATTCTCCGGAAAAATTATGCCTTCTTGTGATTCGCTGACAAGCGTGTGATGTGATGCCAGCGGAAGAGGGTGGGGCAGACACTGGTTGCGACAACCTGTCTCTTCAATGGAAACCGGTTTCCAGTCCTTTGTTCCGATTTAACCATTGAATATCTGTGAACTTTATCGCAGTACCTTCCCTCGGGCCCACGTCGTGTCGCCCACCGCCTCTCCATCCGCCCCCTCGACAAATCACAAAATGCGCCGCTGATACCATCGTGCCACCATCCAACCCATCAAACACTATGTTTCTGGACTGTGCGTTTGCATGCCATATGAGTCGCACGTTTGCGATGCAACACTGAAACAGGAACACCAAATACATTACAATGGTTTCAGTTTCTTGAAAGAAGCCAGCACAACAACAAGTCATTCGATCAATAACGATTATATGACGGAACAAATGCACTTGATCGAGCAGGTAAGCACGCACTATGCAAGACAATGGGCGCAACAACCGGTCGCGCAGATTTATCACATCGCACATTTGCACGCAGGTTGTCATCCCTACGATGTTTGTTTCACTGTCCCTGGTCATTTTAATGCGTAACTCGAACATCATAACCATCGTCTGTGGACAGCTCATGGACGCGCATGGTGGTGTCACTCACAGGGACAAACCTGTGGAGCTTCTTAGTCCCTTTGATAGTTTTTCAGTAGCCACCTTTGCTACCTCAAGGCTGGATACAAATATCGCATGGATGGCACTCAAGAACTTTTCGCTCAGAAACTTGGTCACTGCCTCGGCTATCAGAATTTGGCCGCTGACAGGGCGCCGCAGGCTCTCTGGTCGCGTGGCACGCCTCACTGTACCCCCCATTCCATCGCACGCTCCCTTTCTATGTGAAGTTGCGAAAAGGTGTCATTCACATTTCACGCCTTCGAAGTCCGCATCATGATAACATATATTCGCAGAGTTGAACCTATTTTTGTACTGGGCAGCACAGCCATCAGTAAAATAGAACACCTTTTGTAGCCCCGGTACTTTCTTTTCATCTCGGATATCAGGCATCGGAGGAAGGCGTGCACCATGGCAGTGTTGTGCTTCATTCCATCAGATATGAAACAGCAACTCTGTTGACATGATACGCCCCCTCCCGCCAATACACCACGAAAGGGTGCACGGTACATTGAGATGAATCCCAATAAAATCCCTGAGCAGCGTCCAGAACTACGAAAGAATAATTATCAGAAAAGTCACCATGCACCACTACCTGTCCCTCATCCACCGCCTCCTTCAGTTCTGAGAATAACTTACTTTGAACCAATGTTCGGAAGTGGTGTACGGTGAGTTCCTGTAGCTGATGGCTGAGTACCCGTACACAGTCCTCACGACTGGCGATCACCTCCGTTAGTGTGCAGCGGTCAGTGGTGACCCACTGCTGGTAACGGATTTCATCGTCGAGACCGTCATCGTCGTCAGGGGCATCGTCAGACATTATCATCAAAATGAAATCCGCCACACCCTCCTCACCGGGACAGTTGGCACACATCATGCAGTCGCGATTTTTATATTTTATTTTATTTTAAATAAATTTGATCCGAGTTGTTGCTGGGGTGGCTTGAGGAGCCAGGGTTCTATTGCTAAGCAGAGCTTGTTGCGTGAACCCTGGCCCCACCACCCGATCCATGAGCTCCAGTTCAACGGCAGAATTTAGACCGAAAGTTTAACCTACCGCTAATCAACCGACACAGCTGCCTGGTACCTCGTCCCCAGCCTTATCGGGCCAGCTGCCAACTGACACTCCCGGCCGGGGGCTAAATGCGAGCGCGCGAAGCGACTCGAACCCTGTGTTGAACGAAGCGACTCGAACAGGGGAGACCGGTGCAGGCCAGCGCTCTAACCAACTGAGCTACCAGGGCGACATAATTTTTGTTGTCGCAAACTGCATGGTCCAGCAGATCCTCAATCGTTAGGTCCGAAAATCCTAGCGCTGATATTAGGAGCTTTGGATTGTGGTGATATGTGCATACGCACACTGTATGCGTACCGCCACTCCCAGCAAGCACACAGTGTTTTGGCCGCAGTGATGCAAAGGTTGAAAACCCGACGGTGGGATTGTTCGTATCCCTCTTTATATAAAGTGCATATCTCCCTCAGCGTCCCAAGAACGAGCCTTTTTTGTTCCTTTCTCTTTGTTCCATCCGCGTCAGTCACCGTTACACAGTCTGTTTGCCCTGGGCACATTATGCTAGCTATGTCCGAATCATAAAAAGCTCGTACTTTCGCTTTTTCATGTTCACTTATCCTACGACCCCTCGATATCCTCTGAACTTCTGGCAAAATGTCATGCGTTTCCTTTAGCTTACGCGCACTTTTCACCATGTGCAGTGAGGTCTGGAAAAAGTCTGCGGTTTCCTGTTGAGTGTACGGCGAAACTGTCAAAATCATCAGGCAAAATCGTCCGGGTTATGGAGAGTGACATAAACCGGCGCGATTAAGCCCGACTGGTCAAAATTATATCCCAGACATTATCTCCGTTATCTCCCCATCCCCTCGCGTAACGTCTTATCCCCCGTCTCCCTCCCCCGGCTGTGTCATCGCTGCGTCGCTGCGGGGCCGCACCCGGGCGGCTCGGCGGCCGAATTTATCGAGCGAGCGGGGTGACATCGGTACATTTAAGGGCATGCGGCTCGTTACTCTTTGTCTGTTCCACGTTTTTTTATTGATTGATTCCGTAGTTCAAAGAATGCTGAATCACATGCAGTCGAAAATATTTCGGAGAATTCGTAGAAAAAATAGGTTTTCAAAATTTCCATGTTTTGGAATTTCTTTTGCCGAACTTATAAGAGAGGTACATTTCCATTTTTGAATCACTTTTAATCCATATACCTTTCCTAACAACCCGGTATATATTTTGATTCACACACCTTAGAGCATAAGGGCGAAAATTGAGCTCTACAATTGAGCACGTGCGGATAGTCAAATTGCCTGAGGCTATAACTTTGAAACCGCTTACCGGGGGAAAAAATAAATATCACAGCCGTGATCAGAACCATCGATTACCCCTGGGAGGAAGGTATCGTCGAAATCGGTGACATCAGGGTGTTATCCTCTGATCGTTCTATGCTGGATCCACCCCACTGTCAACGGTCACCAATTTCAACCGTTGCGCTAATCTCATCATGCAAATAGAAGCACCTGACTGCTCTACTTTCATCGAATATTGCCCGACCGGACCTTCCTGTGATCCTGTGCTTGGTAGTATTGACGGACTGGATCTCTTTGTGGTCTTGTGCTTGGTAATATTGCCGGACTGGGCCTCTTTCCGGTCCTGTGCTTAGGCACATTGCCGGCCAAACCTCCTTGTGATTCTATGCTTGGGCATGTTGCCTGGCTGGACCTCCTTGTGATTCTATGCTTGGGCATGTCGCCTGGCTGGACCTCCTTATGATTCTATGCTTGGGCATGTTGCCTGGCTGGACCTCCTTGTGATTCCATGCTTGGGCATGTTAGTTGGCTGGTCCTCCCTGTGATTCCATGCTTGGGTATACTTCCGGACTGGACCTCCTTGCGGTCCGATGCCTGGACACACTCCCGGACTGGACCTCCTTGCGGTCCGATGCCTGGACACACTTCCGGACCGGACCTCCTGCGGTCCGATGCTTGGACACACTTCCGGACCGGACCTCCTGCGGTCCGATGCCTGGGTGTACCGCCGAGTTCCCGGAGACCCAGTTACCGCTCCATGTGGACGACTGGTGTCACGTGTTGTCCGCGCGGCTCGTCTGTGGCAGTCCGTGCTGTCATTACGTCACTGGTGTGGCGCGCCTCGCTGCACGGTCTGCTGACAGGCGGTGACACACCCACTGAGTCGGCCCCACCCACCACGCCGCCGCCTGTTGACATTTCGTCTCAGCGCCGACACTTCGGCAGACACAAATATTGGTGGTGGCTGTTTGGAGAGGCTGGCACGCCTGCTAAGTTTTGGCCGCCTTCGCCTCGCCGAGCGAAGCGACTGGCACGCGGCGTCGGCAGCTGGCGCCTTCTTTATGATTTCTCCTGTCGGAGAGGATGGCTGCGTTTACACAGCCAACGATAAGGCGTCTGGGATGCTGTGCGAGAAAGCCGTATCGTGTATCGAAACATGTCTTTTTTCGTATCATTTAGAGTGGATGGACGCTTGGGTGATAAACAGCCAGGGCCAGTTTGGAAAGCTGGTGAGGAACAGATGACTGGACAAACTTGGAAGCGGCCGTGGTGGACATGCTTTCGTCTCCGAGGTTAGCCGGACAAATGTACGTACACAAATGCGCGCAAGCAAATGTACGTACACGCAGATATACGAAAGCGCAGATGCACTTATGACAATTGTACGTAAACGCACATGCTCGTATGGCTAATGTACGCAAGCGCAAGTGTACGCATGGCAAATGTACGCATGCGCAATTGTCCGTAAGAGCAAAAGTACGTAAGCGCAAATGTACGGATGTGAAAAAGTGCGTGAGCGAAAAAGTATGTAAGCGCAGATGTACGCATGCGAAAAAGTATGTATTCGCAAATGTACGTAAGCGCAAATGTACGTATGCGCAAAAGTATGTAAGCGCAAATGCACCAAAGAGCGAATGTTCGTAAGCGCAAAAACACGTATGAGGAATTATACTCAAGCGCAAATGTACGTATGGGCAAATGCAAGCAATCGCAAAAGTATGCATGCGCAAATGTACGTAAGTAGGCGCAAAAAAAACGGCAGCGCACATGTACGTAAGCGAAAATGTACGTATGCGCAAAAGTACGTATGCGCAAAAGTACGTAAGGGCAAATGTACGCATGCGGAAATATACGTATACAATTGTGCGTAAATGTAAATTTACGTATGCCAACATTAGTTGAGCGTAAATTTACGTATGGCAAATGTACGTATGCATAATAAGCGCATAAGCGCAAATGTACGCAAGAGCAAATGCACGTGTGGCAAATGCACCTTACCAAATGTGCTCAAGCGCGAATGCACGTATACGTAAATGTACGCACGTTGGGTCATACGTACATTTCCTTTTACATTCATTTACGTTTACGTACTGCTGTGCTTACATACATTTGTGCTTACGTTCTTTTACCCTTACGTACATTTGCGCTTACGTACTTCACAAGGTTTAACAAGGTTTAACATTGAAATATCATAAAAGTAAAGAATATCCAACATCACCTACACGAATATTCTAATCCTAATCCCATCCCAAATTAATTTTCCGCATACAATTTCCTAGCTTAGCCATTGAAACTTGGTATCAACATGCAATTTAGCCCCCCATGGTGTCTTCGTTACGTACACCCTCAGGAACGTTTCATGTCTTATCTCAGTGACGTGATCCGCTATTGACTTGAAACGGGGAGCCCTATTAGAGGATACAAGTTGAAATTATATATACTTCTTGAAAAGAAAAGAAAATCATTGATTGGTTGCAAATTAATGCGCCGACACTTTAATAAGCTGTACCCTCGTTTGACTTAGTGGCCTGATCCCGAGGTCTCTCTTCTTGTATTTGGAGGCTTTTATCTGGTTATTGGGGGACGAGTAGCCTAGGGGTAAGTTGCTCGTCTCACAATCGAAGGTTGTGGGTTCGAGTCTCACTTGCCGCTACTCTTCGCTCGCGACCAATCGGCGTGAAAGATTGGCGACGCTACATGACTCAGCGGTCGATGTGTCGTAAAACCAATAACCAACCAACCATTATCGGGCTATTGTTATATGCATGCTTCACTTGTGCTTCGCTTTGAGTTTATCTTGCTTCACTTGCTTCACCATGCTTCACTTTTGAGTTTATCTTGTACAACCTGTTCACGACAAATGTTTCAGCGTACTGGCAGCTGAGAACGGCCTTGAGACGAGGTTGTGAACTGACCAACCAAGGTCGACCTAACCAAGGTCGAAACATCAACAGATCGGAACTCCATTTTTCCACAGAATGCATGCTCGCCAGCAGCACGCCAAGTTCAAAAACCAAAACCTGAATGGTCCAACAGTGCAGTATATCAGAAAAGCCTAAAGACGAGGGGAATTGACCCTCCTGCACTGCGATGGTTAGCACTGATTTGTACTGGTTCATCTCCGGAATATTATGTCTTCAAATTGATGGTATAGCAACAAGACACAAAAAATACCCCTTTTGAATTTTCTTCGGACCAAGATGAAGATTGCATCTGTGCGACGCTAAATATTCACTGTGAATTATGTGTGGATGTCAGCACAGTATATCATCGGATGGTTTTCAGCGGTGAATTTCGCGTCGGATTCGACATGCATGCGATGAAATAAAGCTTGCGAATTTGGATCTGTTCACAAATTGCTGTCTCCCAAATCTTATCCGGGAGCCTGAAATCTTAATCCTTTAGCACATCATAAAAATGACTAAAAAAAACTAATTTTGAAAAAACTAAACTAATTTCGTTTGTTTCAGTGCAGTTTTCATAAACTAATACATTGATTAGTTACTACAAATGAGATATTGTTCTTTAAGATGTGGCTTTTATAAATGCAGTTGATTTTAGGTGATACGTTTGGCGTCATTAAGACTCGGGGCGGATTTCGATGCACCGACACGGAGCCAGACCGAGATACCGACCGGGTAGTTTCCATTGGTGCTGTGCTCTGTCAGCGTAGTGGCTGTGGCGATGCTCGCGGGCAAGTGGGCGGTGAACACACACGCGCTCGCTCACAATCTGCTCCGGCTTATTACACGTGTCCGCGGAGGGTAAACAGCTCGGCGGCCGCCAATTTTTGCCCGCTATGGTCAAACACGGCTGATTGGCCGCATGTGCTGTCGCCGTGGCGTCGCCGATGACGCACCAGCTGCTCTCTGACGTCACGGATCTCATCCGACGGCTGCGCGCCGACGCCGGTCACGTGACGCCTGCCCGGCGAGGCGCTCAGTGGCGGGACGCCAGTCACGTGACGTCACCGCTGACGTGATGCTGATCGTGAGACGTCATCACTGCTGGTGTCAGCCCGCCGCCGCCGCCGGTGAAGTTGCGACGACCGGGCGCCGTGATGAGGATGGCCACGCTCACGGCCCGCGACTAATCAGGTCCAGGTTCAATATTTGGAGCCCGCGGCCAGCCCTATCCGGGGTGATGCGTGCGCACAATTTGGAGCGTGTTCCTGGTGCGGAGCGGTCAGTGATGCACGATTCTGGCAATATCATTGTGTGGCGACTCTTACCCAAGGGTCCTCGATGCGGTTACCAGTCTAATTAATGTCCATTGAGGTCGTACTGTCGCATCAAAATATCCCTTTCGGACGGAACATCAATTCAGCCATTATGACGCGGTCCGCAGAAGATAACACGACAGGAATCTCACGTGATATCTGAGAAAATGCAGCATGTATATATATGCAGCACTATATATATATATATATTTTTTTTTTTTTATATGTGTGTGTGTGTGTGTATGTGGGTATGTGTGTGTGTGTGTGTGTGTGTGTGTGTGTGTGTGTGTGTGTGTGTGTGTGTGTGTGTGTGTGTGTGTGTGTGTGTGCGTGCGTGCGTGCGTGCGTGCGTGCGTGCGTGCGTGCGTGCGTGCGTGCGTGCGTGCGTGCGTGCGTGCGTGAGTGTGTGTGCGTGGGGGTGCATGTGTGTATATGTGTCTATATACGTGTGCTTATTTATGCATACCTTGGATAGGTTTTATGTTAATTGATGAGTTGTAATGGTTTATTGTTTTTCCATTTGGCTTGCTTCGATATATTTACGGTAAAGTAACGACACACGAGAGTACACATTGAAACCTGAAGGCGCTCCAGGCGTATGAGTCGCGCAAACGGGCAGGGAATGAGCATAGACACGGGTGTGGATCCCATGCAGTTGGAAGGGCTTCAGCCCCTCCCCCACACTTGCAGTCCAGTATCCTAACTTGGCAGTCAGTCCCCCACCCCCTTGTGTAACCTGGTGGAGCTATTCGTGCTGATGATTTTCGAAGAATATAAAGAAAAGAAAAATCAGTCTGCAGGTGAATAGATTGCAGCGAAACATCGGTGACTGTGTCGATAATTTCACGACACAAAATATTGGTCCATGCTAAAACTGCCTTAGTCCATCATCGCGTCTGACGCTAATAATCGACATGATCTGCATTGGTAGTTTCAATGCTGAAGTTTTATGAGTATTTTAAGCACTTTTGTTCACCTGTCCATTACTAAATACCAGGCTGACGGTGAGACTAAAACAAAGACGTATATTAAGGCCATCCACAATATGCTTGTGGCCATTACAGCCTATTGTCGAATTTTAAAACAGATGCTAACGGGAGGCTAGATGTTAACTGGGGAAAAGGGCTGTCACAGGCACACATAAAACATAAGCAACTCGTCATACCACGGGCACGGAAAGAATCAGGAAGTACGGTAAGTATGAATAGAAGTCAGCAAGTATGATACAAATTCAATAAGTATCACAAGAGGTCAGATGGTATGATAAGAAGTCAGGAACTAGTCAGATCAACCTGGCTGGTCTCGAGCACAAATGCCGCCTAAGGCGGCGACCGAACGTGGGAGGGGCGGGGGGCTGGACTTACTGCAGATGAGCCACGCTTCAAAATGGATCATAAGCAGTGGTTTTGTAGGGGGTCGGCACCACCCCCGGCTGGGGAGTGTCGGGCTGGATTCGTAGGTGGCTGTGTAGATGGCGGCTCGGTATGCCCTCTGGCCCACCTCTGTATTGTCGGCGGCGGCTTCCATGCGGCTCGCGGCCCGGCCGGTAGGCTGGATGGCTGGCTGCTGCCCCTGGGCCCACCTCTTGAGCCGCTTCGATGTCATCTCCATCCCTGCTGTGGCCCGTCGCCACCACTGCACGAACTTATATAGGTGAGGTCAGGCTCGTTTACACATCACATACGACCGTAAGTGTGTCCGACTGGTCATGCAGCGAGGAGGGGTTGTGGGTTTGGGGTGTGATGTGATACTGGTGGGTAGAGATGATACAATGTACACGGCATTGGCACTGCCACTGTCGCCGACGCCTGCCAATTTTCGGGACCAACCCGTGTACCACCATTTAACACAACGCATCCACCGTCCACTCACCACGCCCACGCCAACATAAAATCGACGTTCTCGGGGCAGACAGATGCAAGCGCGACACGGGTAATACCCTAGCAAATTTGTGTCAGTGGTGTTTCTGACAGCAGAATACTTGCGTTGAATTCTAACCGATTGCAATGGTCCTTGAAACTACCCCTTTAAGCATTCGTGCAACAGTCATTCGCTCCCATCACTTAAGCACCATCATTCGGTCTTTAATAGTAAAAACTAGTTCGCCCATTTCCTCTAATTCGCCCATTCCCATTTCCAGTCCCCTCCCGCACTGTTACGTAAGCATTTAGCGAATCGTATATCATTTCACTGGGGACTTGGTTAGTCACAAATTCATATGAATTGCCCGTTCCGAGGTCGTACCGGTAAACGGTTGAAGCCACTCCATGATTACATGATTTGTGCAGTTCAGTTGCTCCCCTCATGGCTTGGCAAAACTAGGCGGTGGAAATTTCCGTCGGCTTATGTGCGGCTTTATAACTAGACTCTGGTATCAATGGCAGACTGGTTTAAACCTTAATCGATGCCACGCCTGGCCTCACATGTTGAAGCTTGCGACCGGGAGCGGCACTGCTGAGTTGTTCAGGGCCCTGCCTCACCCTGTGCCCTCCTCCGAACGTCATGTTACCCTACCCTTCCTTATTCAGTTACCGTGAGCTTATGGAACACCAAAGTGCCCTCCCGGCCAACGCCACTCACGGCCCTGGTTCGTGAGATCAACGAAGGATAGAGTGTTTCCTGTTGGGCCTTATATCACGCGCACTTCCTGGGGGCAGGTACCTGCCCCCTCCGGTTTTTCCTCATTTGTCGCCAAACAAAATGTTAGCAAGACCAAACCTCGCACAGCTGTTCATTGGTCTTTATCGCATATCCTCTTACATTTTTAACCCTGGGTCATCTCAGGTCAGGTCACCAGGTCCAGGGAAGTGACACAACTACACTCGGAGTTCTAGGTGGGATATCTTCCACAATAATTGGGCGATTGATTTCAAACTTATAACACGTCATGAGCTCATCAGGGACCATAATATGTACATCGTTTTTTCGTAGCATTGACCTTAGGTCAGGTCGTGGCCATGGCTTCCCTATAATAGGGCTATCGTAAAATATACAAATGTTTCCTGGTTACATATTTCCGTTCGGAATGATCTCACAACGGTTGTGGCATGTAGTTGGAAGCTATGCTCAATGTTACCGCTGACATTTTTGCTCAGTGGCCTCACCAAGGTCATCTGAGGTCACCTGAGATCACTACACATTTATGCGCATTACATCGCACTGCATTGAGGTAGAAGGCTGAAATTACTGTCATTGCGCTTGTATCTCCAAGACGTGTCGATTGATATATTACATGACCTCCCAAGGCGACTTCATGACTTTGACCTGAGGTCATAGTTTCGGTTGACCTGACCTTAAATTACATCGCCTATTGTCGGTAGCGCATTTCAAGGACTGTCGAATAGCGTTCGCCGTTTATTTCTATCTGTTACAGGTCCTGATATATGTGCCAATATCTGAGTCCCACCTGATCTAGTCGAATTTGACCTATGATGACCCAGTGACCTGAATGTTGACCTGAGCGAATAATGTCCGAATCACTTTCGATAGAGCTCGTCACCAGCTATCCAACACCGTTTTCCGTTTGTCGCCAGCTAGCATAGTTCTAGAGATCTTAGGGGCAGACATCTGCTCTCCCCGGACATGCGAAGTTGGCGCGGACCTCCGGACGTGCGAGTGATGTCCTAGAGGACATCACTGTAGAGCTACAAGATGCCCAGACGACCGTTGCCGCTTAGGAACACTGTCCAGAAATAGTAATCAGGAGAGTTGCGTCATTGCGCCCTTTCGTCGTGGTACCCCCTTCCTTTGAGAAAGGGATGGTCAAAGGCCACTCACAGTCGGCGCCCAAGGACATATCGTCCATAGGACAGATAGCAGGCTCTCTCTCTCTCTCGTTGTATCTGCGGATGTCGTTGAGCTCTCCTCGCGGCCATTCCTTAACCGCCGTAAATGCACCGGGGTGAAAAGAGCTTTCCGAGCGTTCTCCCAACATTGAGATCGACACAGTGACATAGACATACTTAGACATGCTTAGATTGAGGTCGAGGTCGGACTCGAGACTGCGGGCAAGAGACCGGGACCGAGGTCAAAATCGACATGGTGACACATATACTGACAAGTATTTAGACTGTGATTGAGATGGAGCAAGTGACAGACATATTGACCTATACCGAGGTTGAGATAGCGATGGTGACAGAGTCCGACATGTATTTGGGCCGAGATCACGAGACAGACACCGAGATCGAGAGTACGGCCGTGACAGAGACAGATTGGATATCGATAATTGGAACGAAGTCATGAGACAGAGACCGAGATTGGGACCGTGACAGATTTTTGTCAATAAATGTTAAAAAGCTCCCTGATCAAGATACGTTCTTCAGAGGAGTTTTGTCTCCAAACCTAATGCATTCATATACAGACCACTAGCTTAGTTTAGCTGTGCTTTCACGTTGATTTTGACACCAGTTACGTGCTCGCAAGCTCCATCATATTTCATTTGCATGGCCTAATGTTATGCATCGAATTAGTTAGCGAGTCTGGTAAATTTCGGCATAGGTCAGGTCAGACGAAATTGTAAAATGTCCGTTGTTTATTGTCAGTCACCAATTAACTTCAACTGTATTCACTGCCACCGCCATCCACATTACCATTCACTCCGACGCTAAACCAAAAATGGAAAGCCAAAACCTGCTCTTTCGGGCGACAACGATGCCTATTTACATACCTACGTACATTTTAGAGGGTAATTAAAATAAATTGCCTTAAATAGGTAAAACGTAAAATTGAAGCTGTGGCCAGAAAAGGGACGTAGCCAAGACTTGGCGAAGGATTATCTTGCGAGTTTTGAATTATCCGAATGTCGGCAATTTCATTTCGAAATATGATCCACGAATCCCTTATAAAACGACGCTTTTTATCCTCTTTGAGGTCCCGGAAACATGGCATGGCATGCAAAGCAGTAAGCATGGCACTGCTATAGAACGGAAATGCAGACCATCAAAGCATGCGTCTAGATGCAGGATATCAAAAAGGCCATGGAAAATGCGCCGATCCAGTCTTCAGTAAGGCGCAACTAAACGTTTGTAAGGGCTCGTAAACTGTTGTAAGGACCTGTGCGAATTCGTAAGGACCCATACCCGTTCGTAAACGCCCATAGACGTTCGTAGGCACCCTTAGGCGTTCGTAATGGACCGTATAATTTCGTAAGGTTCCGTAGACGGTCGAAAGGGCCTGTAGACGTTCGTGACGGCCCGTAGACGTTCGTGAGGGCCGATAGACGTTCACTACGGCCCATGGTCGTTCTTACGGGTTCGTACATGCCTGTACGAGCCCATACGCTCCGTAAAGGCCCTCACACCTTCGTGAGGGGCCGCAGACGTTAATAAGGGCCAGCAAGTGTTCGTAAAGGTTCGTAAATATTCTTAACGGCTCGACAACTGCCAGAAGAGGTGAAGTGCGCCTTTCTATCCCTGCCATGGCGATCCAGCAAGTAACTATGCACAGGCCACTGGCGCGACCCCTCGGGCAGAGTTGGGGGCCCGTGGAAGCCCAAGGACTGCCCCTTTGGACACATCCCTGTGCCAGGACAACAAAGTTTGTTGACTAGTGTCGTACAAAGCTAGTGTGGCAAATCCGGAAAGTTTTGAAAAATGTGGGGACTACACTTTGGAAATGTCTTGTCTTGGTCACCGCCTAGGCCGCACCAACTTTGAAAATGATTATCCGCCTAAGTTCTTCTCCCGCTTCTGCCGCGGCCCGGTAAGCTCTGCTCAATTTCCCTCTTTTCCGGTTGAGCAGCGTGGGCGGAAGTTAATGCTGCCCTGGCTTTTCATCTTTGCGTCCGCGACATACCTGGTCGCCTCGAATTTGGTTGTTGTGCCGATTTTTGTCGTTAAAAAATCAGCTGCAGGCTCCTGCTCGTGCGCCTGTTTTCTTGTTTGCGTCAGCCGCAGCTGCGATTTAGACAGGCTCTGGTGGAGGATGCCAGGCCATGTGGCGCGAGAGTTTGTGATTGGTCGGCCGTCTGAATTTCCTGCAAAATTTAAAACTTCTTACTCTTTCAGTGGGTTGCACCTTTGCGAGCCCACTACCATTACAGCCCACGTGCATCCACTCCACCTGTATTCGATTAACTCATTAGCTCACAGCGCGCGAACGAGCCAAGTTTTCAGCCTTCCATTTGGCGCTCAGCCATTGCTCACTGCCGATCCCATGCATTCCCGTTGTTAATCTTCACTGGATACTTAGCCAAAGCCAGCGTATGTTCAATGCTCAAACTTACTACGCCACGAGGCGCACCTCTTGCATGGGTGTTGGGTGCAACTGACAGCATTTCTCTTGTCTGTACACATTTAACTCCGCAGTTACTGAGGTATTTGCACTTACACAAGCCACTAGGGGGCTTTTCCTCGTAGACATAAAGACATAAAGACATACAAGATCAGTGGAACTATGAGCCACTTCTTGGTTGCACTCTGGGGACTCAACCAGTTGCCCACCAAATCCGTCGATCAGCCCTCCCTGGAATACTGAAAAGCAAGCCCTCTATTCTTATAATGATTGTCTATGCTGTTTTTAACCCGCGCCGTCTCTCCAGTCAGATCCTCACACCCCGTTTCGGGGGGGGGAGAAAGTAACCACCTCTAAAATCCAAACTAAGCGCCGCACGAACACGAAAGAGGTGTCACCGGAAAGCGCCCGACGAGTATAGTCCGGATCCACGATCCAAAACAATTTCCCCCAAAAGTGACGTCACCAGGGGGGCTAGATTTTCACTTTCACGACTTACATTATGCTTTTAGCTCTGGGGAGTTCATTTTGGGATATATGAAGAAGAAGAAGAAATATTTGGAATGAGAAAAGAACAGTGAAATCGACCAAGGCCATATTCCCCCCCCCCAAAAAAAAAAATCTTCAAAATTTCAAAATTTTGAGTTTTCAAGTTTTCTTTAATTTTCCTTTTCCAATCGGTAGAGCACACCGAGAAACATTGTTGGAAGTCAACTTGCCCTAATAAAAATGCTTACTTTAGCCAGCATCTTCTATTTGATTTGAAATCGGCAAATATGCAAAATTGATATAGTCAAAAACGAAAAAATGAAAATTTCACTTTTACTTTTGTTGTATCCGTAAAGATAAGCAAACGCTGAAAGTTTCATTAAAATATTTGCATCCGTTAAGATGTGACGACTGGTTGAACTTTTTTGGAGGTAACCTCACTTGACATTGACTAACTCATTGACCCTAGGCGACCTGACTTCAAAATTGTAAAACAGCATGCCAAATTGATGTGGGAAAGGAATGCCAAATTTGGGCACGCTATCGCGCGCCGTTCGTCCGCTATCCGCGAACATCCTGAGGGGGCGGCTGAAGACCCCCCCGAGATGAGACTGGTTAAAGATGTTCAATGTGCTGCTACTGACAATGGTTTCTGGCAGCTGGTTCCAGTGTTCTATTACCCTGTTGGTGAAGAAAGACACCTAACCTTGTCCTGCTGTGCAGTGGCGCACCGGAGGGGGGGGGGGCAGGGGCCCGACCCCCATGAGACCAAAGTGCCCTTCTGACCGAAAAGTGCCCTCTTGGCCGGAATGTCCCAAATTTATCCCCAAAAAATAACCTGCCTTATGTGCCTCGCCTGTGCCAAAGGTGCCCTTTGGTCCCAAAACTGCCCTTTTTGCCTACAAATGATATTCCCTGTGCCCTTTCCTGTCCAATGCGGCATGGAAAATTCACGCTTCCCCCACCCCCCGGTCAACAAACCTTCCAATGTGTCCCGGGCCGCAAAGTGCCCTTTTGGAGCCGGTCAAGTGCCCTTTTTGAGCCGCCCAAGTGCCCTTTTCGGTCCGCCCCCCATGGAAAAATCCTGGGTGCGCGCCTGCTGCTGTGGTTAACTTTAATTTTGAATTGATGACCTTTAATTGTATCATTTCTGTTAAATTAAAGTATTTCTCTGAGATATCCATTCTTCAGACAATGGACAAATTGAGCCCTCGTTGAGATCTCCTCTCAGCCTTCCATATCTAAGTGAAAACATATTCCATTTCTTCAATCTTTCGTCATACGCCAGGTTGCTTACAACATTAACCATTTTTGTAGCCCTCTTTTATACTCTCTCCAAAAGCCAATACTCTTTTTCATAACTAGGAGACCAAGCTAGGACGTAGTATTCCAAATGTGGAGACTGACATGCACAGTAAAGCTTCCTAAAGACTTCTTCACTTCTGCATGATACGTTCCTATTTATTTCCCCAAACATTCTCAGTGTCTTCTTCCTGGCTTCCTTGGTCTGTTCTGATGCCCCCAATTATGAATGTTCAGGTGTTCAGAATATCACCTAATTCCTGCTGAGTCACCGATAGTACCTGACCACCCATCAAGTATGCAGCCTTCAAATGTTGCCTACCTACATGCATGATTTTGCACTTATCGAAATTACTTTAATTTGCCATTCTTCGGACAACTTCATAAGCTTGTATAAGTCTTTCTGCAGTGACATATGCTCATTGTGACCTGTTATTGCCCTAAAATCCTTCAAAGCATCCGCAAATTCCAAAACCTCACTGCTTAGGCCACTTTCAGTGTTATTTGGAAATGTAATGAACAGTAGTGGCCCTAGTACTGACCCCTGGGGGACTCAACTAACAATTTTCCATAATGCTTTGTACCACTTAGCATCACTCTCTGCTGTCTGTCTGAAAGCCACAACTCTAATCCATTTTAGGATGCTACCTACAATACCTTGGACACGAAGCTGCATCATTAACCGTTCATGTGGTACCTTCTCAAAGGCCTTACTAAAGTCAAGAAATGCTACATCACCCTGATTTCCCTGATCAAATTGTTCTGTAGCGAAGTAAAAAAAAAGTCCAAGAGATTTGTGAGACACGATAGCCCTTTTCTAAACCCATGTTGAATATATTGAATCAGATAATTTCCTTCCAGATAACTAACTATTCTATCCTTGATAATTGATTCGAGTACCTTGCAGACTAGGGATGTGAGGCTTACTGGCCTATACTTTTAACTTTTCCTCTTTCTCCTTTCTTGAGAATAGGAACTACATTTTCCCTTTTCCAATCTGTTGGAATTTCATTTTGTGAAACTGATCCACAACATGTTATATTAAGTGGAAATGCCAGTTCCTTTTCAGCTTCCCGTAATACCCTAGCATACATTTCATCAGGTCCTGCCGCCTTGTTTGGCTTTATATTCCTGATATGTTTGAAAACAAGTTCAGTGTCAATGAAATCAACATAGTTTATCCTATCACATGTCACTGAACTGTGGTGTATGTTGGGCAGATTAGTCATATCTTCCAATGTAAACACTGATTTAAACTGCTTGCTCAGCTCCTCAACCATTTCACTATCCTCACCCAATGTAGTCCCATTTACTTCCAGTGGACCAATTGTGCTAGAAACTTTACTCAGCTTGTAGAAACTAAATAACTTTTTACTGTCCCCATTACAGTTCCTAGCTAAATCCAGTTCTTTTGTTCGCTTTGCTGCTCTGGGTTTTTGCTTCAGTGTCTCTAGCTTTTGGATACGCCTTTAGATTTACGATATTTGAAGCTTCTTTAAACACTCTAAATGCAGCTTTCTTAGCCTTAATTGCTTTTATCAAGTCTGGTGTAAGCCATACTGGCTTTCTTACCATTCTTTTGCGTCTTTGCTTTTGGGGGACATGTCTAATCTGAAATTCCTTCAAGTAAGATTTGAACTTTTCCCACATTTCACAGGCATTTAAATTGGACAATTCTTCTTCCCATCCGATGGCACTTAAAGCCGCTCTCATGCAGTCAAAGTCTGCTCTGTTGAAATTTGGAACCTTTACCAAATTATCCTGAATAATTTCCCTTACATGTGCCGTGAATCTAACTATGTTATGGTAACTTCTTCCCAGATTACAATATATTACAATATGCTGTTCTCCAAATCGAATAACTCATTGAAAATGAAATTCACCAATACAAATTGAATTCCATTGTACAGCAAGGAAGTCAATATAGCACCAAAATCAAGGGCAGAGTGTCACAGGTCATATTTTGCATTAGTTCCAAGTACTTTTTTTTTAAAGACATAAAGACATAAAGACATAAAAGATCAGTGCAACTCTGAGCCACAAGGGCCCTTCTTGGTTGCACTCTGTACACTGAACCAGTTGCCCACCAAATCTGCCAATCAGCCCTCCCTGTAATACTGAAAAGCAAGCCCTCTATTCTTATAATGATTGTCTATGCTGTTTTTAAAGATGTTCAATGTTCTGCTACTCACGATGTTTTCTGGCAGCTGGTTCCAGTGTTCCACTACCCTGTTGGTGAAGAAAGTTTGCCTTAACCTTGTTCTGCTGTGGTTAATTTTAATTTTGAATTTATGACCTCTAATTGCATCATTTCTGTTAAATTCAAACATTTCCCCAATGTATCCCCTCTCCAGACGATTGATAAATTTAAAGACCTCGATGAGATCTCCTCTCAGCCTTCTATATCTAAGTGAAAACATATTCAATTTCTTCAATCTTTCCTCATATGTCAGGTTGCTTATGCCATTAACCATTTTTGTAGCCCTCTTTTGTACTCTCTCTAAAAGCCAACAATCTTTTTCATAGCTAGGAGACCAAGCTTGGATGCAGTATTCCAAATGTGGCCTGACGTATGCACAGTAAAGCTTCCTGATCACTTCCTCACTTCTGTATGATACATTCCTATTTATTGCCCCGAGCATTCTCAGTGCCTTCTTCCTGGCTTCCTTGGTCTGTTCTGATGCCCCCAATTTTGTGTTTAGAATAACACCTAAATCCTTCTCCTGTTGAGTCACTGATAGCACTTGGCCACCCATCAAGTATGGAGCCTTCATATGCTGCTTACCTACATGCATGATTTTGCACTTATCAAAGTTAAATTTCATTTGCCATTCTTCGGACCACTTCACAAGTTCGTCTAAGTCTTTTTGCAGCGAGATATGCTCATCCTGACCTGTTATTGCCCTAAAGACCTTCAAATCATCTGCAAATTTCAAAACTTTACTGCTTAGGCCACTTTCAATGTTATTTACAAATATAATGAACAGTAATGGCCCTAGTACTGACCCCTGGGGGACTCCACTAAGAACATTTTGCCATGATGACTTTGTACCATTTAGCATCACTCTTTGCTGTCTATCTGAAAGCCACAACTCTATCCATTTTAAGATGCTACCTGCAATACCATGGGACTGAAGCTGTATCATTAACCGTTTATGGGGTACCTTGTCAAAGGCCTTACTAAAGTCAAGATATGCTACATCAACCTGATTTCCCTGATCAAATTGTTCTGTGGCGAAGTTCAAAAAGTCCAAGAGGTTTGTGAGACACGATCGTCCTTTTCTAAATCCATGTTGAGTATCTTGAATCAATCTGCTACCTTCCAGATAACTAACTATTCTATCCTTGATAATTGATTCGAGTACCTTGCAGACTAGGGATGTGAGACTTATTGGCCTATAGTTTTCAACTTTCCCTCTTTCTCCTTTCTTGAAAATAGGAACTACATTTGCCCTTTTCCAATCGGTTGGAATTTCATTATGTGAAACTGATCTACAAAATATTATACTAAGTGGAAATGCCAGTTCCTTTTCAGTTTCCCGCAACACCCTAGCATAAATATCATCAGGTCCTGCTGCCTTATTTGGCTTTATTTTCCTGATATGATTGTAAACAACATCACTACCAATGAAATCAACATCATTTGTCAGATCCCATGTATCTGAACTATGGTGTACGGTCGGCAGATTGGTCATATCTTCCAATGTAAACACTGATTTGAACTGCTTGCTCAGCTCCTCAACCATCTCACTATCCTCACCCAATGTAGTCCCGTTTACTTCCAGTGGACCAATTGTGTTAGAAACTTTACTCAGCTTGTAGAAACTAAAGAACTTTTTACTGTCCCCATTACAGTTTCTAGCTAAATCCAGTTCCTTTGCTCGCTTTGCTGCTCTGGTTTTTTGCTTCACAGTGTCTCTAGCTTTTCGATACGCCTTTAGATTAATGACATTTCAGGCTTCTTTAAAAACTCTAAATGCAGTTTTCTTAGCCCTAATTGCTTTTATCACGTCTGGTGTAAGCCATGCTGGCTTTCCTACCCTTCTTTGCGTCTTTGCTTTTGGGGGACATGTCTAATCTGAGTTTCCTTTAAGTAAGATTTGAACTTTTCCCACATTTCACAGGCATTTAAATTGGAGAATTCTTCTTCCCATCTGATGGCACTTAAAGCCGCTCTCATGCCGTTAAAGTCTGCTCTGTTGAAATTTGGAACCTTTACCAAATTATCCTTGATAGTTTCCCCTACATGTGCCTTGAATCTAACTATGTTATGGTCACTTTTTCCCAGAGTTTCGCCTACAGTCAAGTCTTGAACCAAGTCACTTAAATCCGAGAATACAAGGTCCAAGAATGAACCATGCCTGGTAGGTTCCGATACAAACTGGTGTAAGAACAGGTCCTCTTCAAGGCATTTCCTGAACATTTTGCATGATGGGGAGCCAACACCAGCATTTTCATAACCTTTTAGATTAAAGTCACCGAGAATAAGGCACTTCCTCTTAAAGTTTCTACTGATTTCCTCACAAATCACCTTGTCAAGCTCCAGTTGCTGAGAATGTGGCAGGGTTCCTGATCGGTAGAAAGCTCCTATCCTAAGAGTATTGCTGTTGCCTTTTCCCACAGTGACATCAAGCCAAATGGACTCCACAGACACATTTTTATCCCCACCTGCTACTTTTTGAGAACTGAATAAGCTATTCACATAGAGCATTACACCACCCCCTTTCATTGCTGGACCCCTATTGCACGAAAACATATTGTATCCCTGGATCTCATAGTCCTGTAAGTTATCTCCAAAATATCCTTCACTGACCCATGCCTCCGTAATGCAAACAAAATCCGGTTCCTCCTCAGCAACATAACACTTGAACTCATCAAATTTGGAACGGATACTCTGAGCATTAAACATCATGCACTTAACAAATGCTCCATAACCACCTTTGGCTTTTTCATATTGAGGAGTTCTTTTATCACTAGATGAACTATAACTTTGTCCCCTTGAGTTGCTGCTGTCCCTATTTGCAGACTTTGAGGTTCTATTGCCTTGGCTGACACTATTGGAATATTCCTGAGTTGGCAATGCAATTCCATCCCTCCCCACCCCATTTCCTAGTTTCCCTGAAGGACATGCTCATATACTTTGCCTAACACATGGACCCCCTTCTCAGAAAAATGCAGGCCATCCTTCTGATAGAGGTCCCACGATGCATAAAACCTGCTCCACTCGTCTACAAATGTAAAACCTAGCTCCTGGCAGAGCTTTCCTACCCTGGTGTTAGCTGCCAGTGCCCTAGAGCTCCACTCAGGGGAGGCTCTAGCCCTAGGCAAAATTCCTGTTACAAGCACTCTATTGGTACCCTTCAGGGTGGCCAGAAGGGCCCTGTACTCCCGCAGAAGCTCCTCGCTCCTAGTATGACCTATGTTATTTACCCCTACATGCACTATGACTGTGTTAAACTGGTGATCACTGGTGACCTGTGCCACCGCAGTTACCAGGTCCTTCACCTTGGCACCAGGCCTGGTGATGCACCTCCTGTCCCTCCTACCTTTACAAAATACCCGCTCTAAATGACGCACACGAGAGTCTCCTATGACCAGCACTGACTCCTTACTACTGCTATCCTGGGGGCAGTCATCCAATGCCTGGAACATATTTGTTGTTACTATGCCTGCCCGCTGGGCCGGTCGGCTACACTTCCTCCCGCTCCTACCACCTGCCACCTGCCACTCACTGACCCTTTCCTTAGGTTCGCGTCTCCAAATCCTCCACCCCCTGACCTCATGCCACTTCCCCTCCTGTGACCTACCAGAACTACCCCTCCTCTGTTCACTATTAACACTATTAACACTCCCCTCTTGAGAGGTCCCAGCCACCTCCACAGTAGGGGAAACCTCAGCTACCTGGTGGCCTGCGACCACCTGGGCATATGATGTCCCTGCTACGGATTGACCCCTTGTTGCTTTATCTTGCCTACCCTGTGCAACAAGGGCAGCCTTGAGGTTGGAAACCTCTGCCTCAAGGGCCATAATTTCTTCCTCTAGTGCCTGCATCCTGGTCGAAACCATCCTAAACGCTGCAGCTTATGCCTAGATTGAGATTCAAATTAACTTGCTAAATTAACTTGCTAAACAACCGACAAAAAAGCTAACTATCATTCACTATAAATCCCTACCTCTTATACTGTCAGTTAAATATCTGAGTGCCTCAAGAAAAGCAGAAACTATTAAACAATTGTTTTTTTTTTCTTTCTTTTCTTTTTAAATAAATTAAATAACTAAACAAGATGTCTAATCTAATTGTCTTCCACACAAGTAGACAACTATATAAATATCCCTTTGATATCACTTATGGCTAGACAGAAAAATGAACAGTCACACAGCACTTATGAATACCCCCAACTTACTACTAATTAAACTATCTTAAACTTCAACACCAAACACACTTGCTAAACAACCGACAAAAAAGCTAACTATCATTCACTATAAAGCGCTACCTCCTATACTGTCAGTTAAATATCTGAGTGCCTCAAGAAAAGCAGAAACTATTAAACAATTGTTTGTTTTTTTGTTTTGTTTTGTTTTTTTAAATAAATTAAATAACTAAACAAGATGTCTAATCTAATTGTCTTCCACACAAGTAGACAACTATGTAAATATCCCTTTGATATCACTTATGGCTAGACAGAAAAATGAACAGTCACACAGCACTTATGAATACCCCCAACTTACTACTAATTAAACTATCTTAAACTTCAACACCAAACACACTTGCTAAACAACCGACAAAAAAGCTAACTATCATTCACTATAAAGCGCTACCTCCTATACTGTCAGTTAAATATCTGAGTGCCTCAAGAAAAGCAGAAACTATTAAACAATTGCTTGTTTTTTTGTTTTGTTTTGTTTTTTTAAATAAATTAAATAACTAAACAAGATGTCTAATCTAATTGTCTTCCACACAAGTAGACAACTATGTAAATATCCCTTTGATATCACTTATGGCTAGACAGAAAATGAACAGTCACACAGCACTTATGAATACCCCCAACTTACTACTAATTAAACTATCTTAAACTTCAACACCAAACACACCATGCACACCAAAAAATAAATAAAGTATGTTAGGATAGTATGAATGTTGTCTAATGTACTTATCAAATCTACACACTTGTAATATCTCCTACTACAGAAATCGAAGAGTCGAGAACACGCCGAAGCCACGAGGCCTCCCTTTGGCGCATACAAGATGGCGTCCTGCGGCGTCGCTAGGTTAATATAGTATAGTTTGCGTGCTACGAAAATGCTTATAAGATAAAACCTAATGAAATATAATAAGAGAAGTAATTGCTAAGCACCTATCCACAGCTTAGACTAGAGTACTGCCCTGTTCTGCAGCGACTTATCTGGAAACCTGGAGCTCGGGGGCGCGTCCTTCCACCTTGAGAGCTGGCGGCAAACTGCCAAGTTCTGCTTATGGCAAAACATAGGCCCTGATACAAATAAATAAAACCCGTGGAAGTGACCAGATGAAATTATTAAAATAAAGGCTCATATTGGAAGAACCAAAACATTTGTTGTCATGATAAGGATTACAGTAGTCTGCAGTGTGGGAAAATGGCTGAAATAATTTGTTAGACTGAGAAGCGAGAAAAGTGTCACTTCAGTCAGGTATGACCAAGGTTGGATTTATGTCTTGGAATTCTGGAATTGGAGAGGAAAATTATGTGGCATTACAGGTTGGCATAGAGCAGAGGACTCTGAGGACTTTTCTTTTAATCTGAATCCTGGATTATGAGAGGAAAACTGTGTTGCATTCCAAGTTGGTGAATGGTTTGATTTGTTTCTGTCATCAAAAAAAATATTTTCGCACTTTTCACGGTCATGTTTAATGCTCCCATGATCATGACCAAACATCAAGGAGATTGCAGTCATTGTCAGACTCAATTCCTCTTTTCGACAAATGGGGTGGAAGACTTCCTGGATATAAAATAATATTTTTCGCGGCCAACATCAAAGACAAGACCATGTTTGCAATACTTGTCATGACTCTCGTCTCTCAGAGACGAAACACCACCTGCGCAAACATACACAAGTTCAGTCTCAACAGCGCCTTGGTACTTATTAGGTAGATACGTGCACACTGAAACCAGCTTCGAAAACAAACTGCGCCGGAAAACGGAACTGTTGCGTTGGATTCAGTCTCTGGAAGGTGACACGATACTGTTCCGCCCGTCCGCCGCTTGAGATTGCCGAAAGTGACGCCTGGTAACGGTTGCGGGCATCGACGATTGCACCAAAAGTATTGGTGGTGGATAAAATCTGTAGGACTTGTGAGCATCGCAAAGAGTGGGGCTATCTGCACGTACAACTTTCTCCACGAATTATCATTCGACAGTGGTGTGGAGACAGTGGAAAGCGGAGCCTTTTTCACGGACTGAAACACGTGCAGCCCGTGTCACGATGACTGCGCCCGCACACTCTGCAGCCACTGATCGTCAATTTTACAATTATAGTCGGTACATGGGGCCATGATGTGAAGGTGACGGCAAGTCGCTGAGTTTAGCCGTTTCCGAGAACCGGACCAAATCGTGAAAAACGCCCAAAAACGTCGCTTCCGCTTTTCACACCCTCCTCGCGTGCGCGTGGCGCATGACTCGGAAACGGTTGCCACGACGATGTTGACAATTGTCGTGGCAATACTGAGGTGTTGGTTTGGTGTCAATCAGTCCATTGGTTGTCGAGGTATTGCGGTTTGAATCGGGTCGATGGGGAGCGCTAAAATTGGTGATTTTCCGAACGCAAAATCTCAGTTTTACATGCTGTTCCACCGGTATTACATGGGCGACCGGTCATTCACCGGACACCCATTCTCTCAAGACCTCGGTGACGTGCACGCGCAACACGTTGACCCGACCGCAACGAAATTACGCTAGACGGATAGCCAACATTTGGAGCTTTCACGTGATGCCAGCCATATCTCGTTACCTGTGATGAGAGCCGTGCCACACGCCACAAACTGCGCTGGAAAACGGAACTGTTGCGTCGGGCTCAATCTGGACGGCGAAGAGACAGTTCGTAGGTGACAGGCTTACCACGGCAATGTTAAAACCTATGGACTTTACCACGAGTGGTAGAGTTTTTCAGCCCCCCCTCTGTCCCCTCGATCATAGCTACTAAATTGTTTCTGTACGCTTCTGATACATGTACTGAAACAAGATGAGTACGTATATGTCTGTATGGTTAGAAAATACAAATTGACTGGGTATGTTAAGAGGAAAAGCGGCCTGATGATAAATACAATCCATACGCAATAACAATACGGTACCGTAGGTTGTCACCACAACCGGAGATATTTTTAATATATCTGTCACCCACGCTCGTGGCCGAGTAGCCGGTTTTTTCACCTCTGATGGTGCTATTAATTTTTTCCTTTAGCTTTCTTTTCAGCATAAATATAGCAGTGGTTATTGGGGGGCCCAAATCAACATTGAGGGGGCCAAGATCAACATTGGTGGGACCATGGCCCCACAAAAGGATACAAATCGACGCCCCTGAATCCATCAGCATCTGCTAATCTCAGCATTTTATGATGCAAGTTGTACTTCCATAGTGGAGGGACATCCAGTTATTTTGTTGTTGCTTTTAGCACAATTTTCAATTGTGCAGCAAAAGGTGGAGTCAGTCCACTATCTAAACCTAATCCTTTCATTGCGTGAGACGAAATGTACGACCCTCAATATACCAGGAGGTGCTGGGTTTACTCAACATCAAAAGTAGCGTTAGGGATCATGCTATATTACTCAACGTTTCGGCCAGGGGCCATCATCAGGAGTGATATAAAAAATGGCAGGGTTAACAATTGAAAAAACGCGGGAAGAAAGCGTGCAAAAATACACGTGAAACACAGAAAAGCATCTCCATTGCTGCAGACACTACAAGAAACTCCAAACCAGAAATCAACTAGGTCAAGATAAAATCCTCTGAGGAAGCCCGGGCCGATGGTCCATATACATATCGACACATATATAGACATATATCGAATGTAACGCTTAATACATAAAATATAATTTATGTTTATGTAATTGTATGTGATATACCAAGACGTCGTTTGCGTGTTTAGTAGCGGCTGTAGATTACGTATGTGTAGAGATTCGAGGACCTTCAGATCAGCGTTGTCCCTGGCTGTTGCTAAAATTTCTACTTTGAAGTTTGTGTTAGTGTCGCTGTGTTCCATGTTAGAATGTTTGGCGATCATGTGTTCGCCTAAAGGTGTGTATTCTCTCCGAAGTCTGGCATCTCCCAAGTGCTCATTGTACCTATCCCTGATGCTACGCTTGGTTTCTCCGACATAAAATATTCCAAGACAGCTGTTGCACGTTATTTTATAGACAACGTTTTTCCGCGTGCATCTACCTTTGAGCCCGTTACTACAGGTGTGGCATGTTCGTCTACCAGCAGGGCATGGCGACAATTCCAGGGCTGAGCGGACCAGGTAAGATTTCAGTGTAGGTCCGCTAGTCCAGGCTACCCTAACATGATCTAGATGAGACGAACGGATAGCTGCATTAACCTGTCGACATAGTTGGTCATCGACAAAAGGAAGTCTCATGTAGACGTAGTTGGGATTGCTACATGCTCGATGCCGACGTTGCCCACTTATCCTACTCCTGTTGTGAGGGTGGACAGCACGAGCGGCGGAGTGTACCCGATGTGCTGGGTATCCGTTTTCCAGGAAAAGGGTTTTCATCTTCGCAAGGCTCCGCTCGCACGAAATAGTGTCGGAGGAGACTCGTGCTGCTCTCCTCATTTGGGATGTTAAAACGGCCTTTTTAGTGGCCATCGGGTGGGCCGAATCATAATGCAAGATGATGGGGGCTGCCATTGGTTTAAAGTACAGTTCGGTGGTGTAGCTACCATCAGCCTGAACTACAAACAACGTATCAAGGAAAGGAATCGAAGTGGTATGAGCAGTGTGTTCCAAGGTGAACTTGATGCTGGAGTGTTGTTGGTTAATTTCTGCAAAGAAGTCGAGCAGAGAGGCCAAGCCATGTGTCCAAACACCAAAAATATCGTCTATATACCTCATGTAGAGAGCTGGCTTCAAATCATGCGACGCTAGGAAGCTCGACTCAAGGCGGTGCATAAAAGCAATTGCTAAAGGAGGTGCACATCGGTTGCCCATAGCCACTCCTTTCGTTTGCTTGTACATGGAGTTACCAAAGCGTATGAGGTTATTGCTGAAAATATGTGTTAGTAATTTCGCACAGTCCTGTACCCCAATCCCGAAGAGACGGATATCATCCAGATTGTCCTCGATTAGGCGAATTACAGCATCTATTCCCTCCTTTATCGGAATACTGCCATATATACTCATAATCCTTTCTTTACAGTACAAAATACTCTGGTTAATATCAACTAAGTTTTCTATACGATGTTTTCTTCTTCTTTTTCTTTTTTCTTTTAGCTTTCTTATGAACATAAAAACTGCATGGCTTACTGGGGGGCCCAGATCAACATTGGGGGGGGGGGGCAAGATCAACATTGGTGGGACCATGGCCCCCACAAAAGGATACAAATCGACGCCCCTGGGTAATAGTCGGCACCTATCACATGTTCATGTCTTGGCATATTTTCTGAATGCTTTCATGACATTTTGCTTTTGCTTTAGGACCCCATGAATCCGTAATTTCTTAACTCCCGACATGTAACACATCTTCGGCCGTGGCTGTCACTGGCACCATGCAACGACGCATATTCTGCCTATCCCGTCATTGTCCAAGCTACCAATCGCGACCGTCACCACCACATCAGCATATGCCCACTCATGCCCCGGACACTCAGGGTTGCATATTCGGATGTTCTTGCTGCGGTTTTTGCACATATAATTATGGCAGCTGTCACAGTGTGGCTGCTTCGATATTCTGTCTTCACCTCGCTCGACAGAGATCGCTCAGTCACCCGGAAGTGAACTCTGTCTTTTATATCACTCAGATAAGCTACACAGCATCCTCCAGTCTTGGTCTTGGTGGTCCTTCATTGACGGATTTTGCCGGCCGAGTCCCCTATGGCGCACATCATTGCTGCTGTAGTACAAATTACTAATGCAAATACCAAAAATAAAGCATGCAGTGTGTAGGAAACTACAGGCCAGTCAGTCTGGCCTCAATAACTTACAAGAAATTATTTAAAAGGCTGGTGAAAGAGAACATGCAGGTTCATCTAGATAGGCATAACCTTTTAATATATGCCCAACATGGATTTCGGTCTGGGAGGCCTTGCTGAACTAACCTACTCGAGTTGATAGAGGAAGTATCAGGGACGTAGACAATACAAGTATGATAAAAGCTGTGTACTTAAACTTGACTTCACTTGCAAAGCTTTTGGCAAAGTCCCACTCAAGCGTATAATTAATTAATTAATTAGAGCAGCATGATATTGATGGAAAAGTTGCATTTTGGACTGAAGCATGGTTAAGGGATGGAGACAAAGGATAAGTTAAATGGATGTAAATGCATGGAAGGATATCTTGAGTGCTGTGCCATGTTATTCAACGTCAATTTCTCTTTATTATTAAAAAAAAATTGAGGTAGGGCTGAGGAATATCATGTTCAAATTTCCTGATGACACCATTCTGTTAGGGGTGGCTAAAAGTAATGATCAATGTAATAATATGTAACTAGAATTGAAGGACCTAAAAAGTGGGCTGATCAATGACAGATGTATTTAAGCTATGCCAAAGGTAAGGTTATGCATCTGTGGTCTGGAGGTGAGTCTTTCAGATACGCAATGGGAGGTAGGGAATAGTTTGTTATTGAAGATGAAAATGACTTAGGCGTGTTAGTTTCCGATGACTTTGAGACAGAAAAACAAACTAACTCCGCTAGGAACAGGGCAATCAGAACGCTGGGAATAATTGAAAACGAGTGCTAGGTATAAGAGCGAGAAAGTCATAAAAGACCGTACATAGCCTATGTGCGATTCCACTTTGAATAGTTTATACAGGCATTGAGCCCCTACACAGAAAGCGATATAGATATGCTAGAAAGAGTGCAGCGCAAAGAGACTAGACTAATCAGAAGAGTATGTAACTTACCATATGCACAAAGGCTTATGGCACAAGATATATGCTCATTCTAGTACAGGAGATTAAGGGGTTATGAGACTGAAATTCATAAAATTGTTCAAGGGATAGATAAGGTCAATCTGAATGGTGCTCTTCTGTTTCGAGTATAATGTGGGGTCATCAATTTAGGTTAGACAAGTCAAGGTGTAGGATAGTTCAGCGACGACAGGGTTTCAGTCAAAGGGTGGCTTATCAATGAAATAGGCTGCCTGCTGATGTTATGAGGAGTCCTTCATTGAATGCATTTGAGAACAGTGTAGACAAATGTTTTAGGCTGGAACATCTGGTTTTTGAGTGATAATTACCGGTGCATGGTAATTCTAAGTTACACTAGTATGTGCACAAGCACGAAAAGATCCAGGAAGGTTCAGGGTTTGAGAAAGAAGGCAAACCTGTAGCGGCAGAAGCAGCGAAGACTCGAAGAGCTCCAGGTACCCCAGACGAGCACTTCTGTGACTCTAGAAGGGAACTTCCCACACAAAATCCCTAGCATATAACGGTGTCGAGCTCACTATGTTGGGCCATCGCGGCCGGGTTAGGGTGAAAGCTCGGCCCACGGGTGCAACGAATCCGGGTATTTTTTCAGTCCGGAGGGACATTCGCGGGGGGCGGGACCGACCCATACACACCATGTCACCCGCAACGGCGCCCACCGCCCGCACCACAAACGGCGCCTACAAGGTTGGTTCCTTTTGTGAGAGCCAGGCCTTCCGTGAAACCGACACAGGACAGGGCCACACCATCACGCGAGAGTCGCCTTTCGCTCTCGAACGGACACTCCGCCACGTTCTTCAAATCAGCACACTTCGCGGTCAACATACACACTACCCACGATATCGACAAACGTAGAGCAGCGCTGACACACACGCTTCTAGACACACACACCTTCAACAACCAGCGCTGCTCCTTCACGCTACATCGTACTCTAAACACCAGCCAGGGCTACATTTGCGCCCCAGAGCTGGATAAGCGCATCACTCGACAGCATCGCCACACTGTTCGACGCCTCAGCCCTCCTAGACGCCACAGACACGATAGATCACATTAGACGGGAGGAACTTTCTACACACAAAATCGTAATTATAACATTCAACTCAATGTAACTGCTATCACATATACACATTCATAACAAGGCATATGGGGGTATACCACTACGTCCCTTTACCACTATGGCGCCTCTTCTGTCTTCGTCATGGCCATGGCGAACGCGCATGCTCGTTGCCCGCATCACGATGTAGTCAGCGCGCCGGTCACCACACGGCTTCCGACTGAAAATGGGAAGGGAGGAAAGCCCCCCACCATTGATTTGCGTGTTAAGCAATGATACATTCAGGGTCACCAAATATGATACGTTGACTTTGAGCTAAAGCCCGGGACCAGTAACGATGCCGCTGTTATGTATATTTGATCCATATGCTGATTAGCATTGTCAATTTTACATAAGATGTGTATATATACATCTTATACATACATAAGATATGTATGGATGTATAAGATGTGTATATCAATACTTAAGTCGTGCGGAAGTCCATAGCAGTTTGATCGCCTTTGTTTTGCTACGTACTCTTCATAAGAATTTAATTCCACTTCATCGACCGTACCATTATCGGTAATTCTTATATGTAATTCGGTAGTTCATTGAAGGAAGCTTCAACACACTGTAAAATGCACCCACGAGCATAAGAAATATAGAACTCATGTTTAGTAGTGGAAGATGTATGACGCAGTCGTTTGGTTTGCTATATAGTGTAGCCATTCCCTCACGACAAAATGGAAGCCGAATGTTGGCCCGGTCATTGAGTCTCTAAACACACAGCTCTTTGGCTGCAAAACAAACGCGGTTGCCTGACCTGGGTAAAAATAAGACAGCTTAAGCAATTCGTTCTCATTCATCCCAAGAGACAGGGAAGGTCGTTGAACAACAGGCGCCAATCTCAAGAGGAAAATGCACCAGTGCAGTAAGCTAGAGTGCTCCGCCCCCTCCCCGCTCAACGGATTGCCAACCGACGGCGGCCTTCCAGGGTATATCGCAGCGGCGGCCCTTTCGATGAGTGCTCTCTCTCCCTCTCCCTTCCCCCTCTCTCTCCCGCTCCCTTTCTCTCCCCCCCTCTCTCTCTCTCTCTCTTTCTGTGTGTCTGAAGCTGTCTCTGTTTCTCACTCTCTGTCCCCATCTCTCATGAAAATTACTGGTAGCCTCTGGCTTGTACATACCACTTTCAACCACTTGCAAAACAGATGATAGCGCATTCAGCGGTGGTTGCTTTGGACTTGAGTTGATTGGTGGTGTGTTTGGACATGGTCGCCCGGCTGGCGACGCTCTGAAGTCATAGCTGCGCTGCTAGTGTGAGGGGCATTCAAACCTTCCTGTTGATGTGTCCAACTAAGACTAGAGATATATAAAGGGAGCTATGGAGGAGTCAATTATATACCTATATCAATAGAACCATAGACTATTTTTGTGTTTTCCTATTAAGTACTAGGTAGCCCTAAATACCAGCATGCTTTCTGATAAAAAGGAAAGAAACCCCGTTGGCGCTTTCATTTTTGTTCACGGGAGTTCAATACTATGTTTACGGAAGTTCAAAGAGCAATTCAGGCCACCATGAGTGTATCAATTTCCACAAAGTGGCTAGCTGCAATGTTGTTGACATTGGGGTGGTCGTGGACAGAGAGCCATAACTTGATACTCAAATTGATATATCGAAAAGTCGTAATTTAAGTATCAATTTACGTCTCATTTCCATCGATCGCCCAAAGTGGTTCACATGATATGTCAGCAAGGGGCGGTTTTACCGCAATTTCATGAGATAGTGTTGCAGAGGCTGACCCCCCGGCGCGCTGCCAGCTGGTGCCCCAGGGCATGCTTGCCTATATCTGGCGAAGCATTTCCGTGTACCCAGCACAACGGCAAGCTACCTGGTGGGGACAGGTCCGCGACAAAGCGTATTCCGCAGTCACGAACGACTTCGGGGAGGTAATGCACTTTACGAACTTGACACTATTGTTAGTCGTTAATCAATATATAATTGTGAGGTGGTGACGGAGTGTGTCTTCCCTGCATAACGCTGCGCATCTCCATCTCGACATTTCCAATTATTCGCACATGAATATGTCTCCATCAGGACTATTGAATAGTGGTGGGTTGGACAGACAAACATTACAATAGCGGAAATGAACATTTCATCGACACAGTAAACGATACTCACTTCACCATTATGTTTCTCATCAGGCTTTGCAGATCTGTCGCTCAGTAGCGCAGTTGGTAAGTCGTCCGATGGCATCCAGAGTAGCGCAGTTGGTAAGCCGTCCGATGGCATCCAGAGTAGCGCAGTTGGTAAGCCGTCCGATGGCATCCAGAGTAGCGCAGTTGGTAAGCCGTCCGATGGCATCCAGAGTAGCGCAGTTGGTAAGCCGTCCGATGTCATCCAGAGTAGCGCAGTTGGTAAGCCGTCCGATGTCATCCAGAGTAGCGCAGTTGGTAAGCCGTCCGATGGCATCCAGAGTAGCGCAGTTGGTAAGCCGTCCGATGTCATCCAGAGTAGCGCAGTTGGTAAGCCGTCCGATGCATCCAGAGTAGCGCAGTTGGTAAGCCGTCCGATGCATCCAGAGTAGCGCAGTTGGTAAGCCGTCCGATGCATCCAGAGTAGCGCAGTTGGTAGCCGTCGATGTCATCAGAGTAGCGCAGTTGGTAAGCCGTCCGATGTCATCCAGAGTAGCGCAGTTGGTAAGCCGTCCGATGTCATCAGAGTAGCGCGGTTGGTAAGCCGTCCGATGTCATCCAGAGTAGCGCAGTTGGTAAGCCGTCCGATGGCATCCAGAGTAGCGCAGTTGGTAAGCCGTCCGATGTCATCCAGAGTAGCGCAGTTGGTAAGCCCGCATCCAGAGTGCGCAGTTGGTAGCCGTCCGATGGCATCCAGATAGCGCAGTTGGTAGCCGTCCGATGTCATCCAGAGTAGCGCAGTTGGTAAGTCGTCCGATGGCACCCAGAGTAGCGCAGTTGGTAAGCCGTCCGATGCATCCAGAGTAGCGCAGTTGGTAAGCCGTCCGATGGCATCCAGAGTAGCGCAGTTGGTAAGCCGTCCGATGGCATCCAGAGTAGCGCAGTTGGTAAGCCGTCCGATGGCATCCAGAGTAGCGCAGTTGGTAAGTCGTCCGATGGCATCCAGAGTAGCGCAGTTGGTAAGCCGTCTGATGTCATCCAGAGTAGCGCAGTTGGTAAGCCGTCCAATGGCATCCAGAGTAGCGCAGTTGGTAAGCCGTCCATGGCATCCAGAGTGCCAGTGGTAAGTCGTCCGATGTCGGCGTATGGGCGAAGCGAGTTTAAGGTGAGAGTAGGTTAAGCCGTGTGGCATCAGAGTAGCGCAGTTGGTAAGACGTCGATGGCATCCAGAGTAGCGCAGTTGGTAAGCCGTCCGCTGGCATCCAGAGTAGCGCAGTTGGTAAGACGGCCGATGCCATCCAGAGTAGCGCAGTTGGTAAGCCGTCCGATGTCGTCTGAATACTCCTGATCCAGAGAACCGCGTTCCAATTCTTCCAGCGCCCGAGAGCTCCGACATGTACGACATCGGACGACTCAGCAGCAAAGTTGAGCCATGTTCTAAGGGCAATATTGGGCGATGTCCTAAGGGCGATGTTGAGCCATGTCTTAATGGAAATGTTGGGCCATGTCCTAAGGAAATGTTGAGGCAGTCAGTTGAGTGAATTCAAGATCAAAGTCAAGTATAGGATGCGTCGGAAGCAACATAGTTTTCTTTCCACCGTTCGAACGAATTGTACCGTAACTTCCAAACTTCGAACGATGAAGAAATGAAGCACAAGTACAAGTGGACTTTGAAAAATGGGCCGCAACATATGGTGCCCAATAACTTGCCAAAATGTAATATAGTAGCACTTGACAAGACGAGGTCACCCACTTTCAGGTGACCTTGTCACCGTCCCGAATTTTTCGTCTCTATTTTTCACTCGTTCACTTTTCACACCTCGTATAATTGTGCATTTCTGTGGTAAAAATTATTACGGTAAATTACAGTAAATTATAATTCACCATTGAAAGCTACTCTAGAAAACAACTTGTTAAACAAATTTACTTATATCACACGATGACATTTGATTCATTGACCTAGGATGATCATTGTCCTGTTCCTATAATGTTGGTACTAGATGGGAAAAAGTGTTCTGAATCTAGCGTTGGCAACCACTCTAGAGATCAATTATCTGTACAAAGATCATCACGTAGGCCAGTCCTAGTCACCAGGGTCCTCGAACTAGGGTGACCGCGAACTTGTGTGAACATTTAAGTTACACATAAATCGGACACCAATCCATGTAATATGAGTATGTTATATAGTTCAAATGCCACACGACGACGATCGATAGCATTTCGACAACTCATTTCTGCGGAGAGGATCACATTTATGGCCATACCTCCGTAACCTGACCTGATAGCAACCTGAAGCATTGGACACGCATAGAAGACAATATCTTTAGCACATGGGCACTAATGTTTCTGTCATGATTGTTCTGTAAGACACCATGAGCATGAGAACAATACAATAGTTCTGACCTCGACGTGACTTTGTAAATTGACTGAAATCACCCAACATATACTTTTCTCTTTTTACAAATACCTTTCTTTCGATATGGAAAACGATCAGGTCCGTTTGCAATCATGTTTTTACCCCTCTTGAAAACCTACCCTAAAACCATTTTCAAAGCTGGTGATTTGAGCTCGACCTCGCCTAGGTCGGTGACCCTAGTTATCCAGTCAAAACACAGCAGATCAAAATATTTTATATTCCATTGTCAGAATGTATGTCGAACTCGAGCGCGATTGCGCCACCTGGGTGGGGGGAGGGCGGATCCCTGATTAACATGAGAATGGGCTACGAACAGCCCCTCTCTCGGCAGTTTTAAAGCTAAGTAAAGCACTTCTGATGAAGGTCCGGTTCATTGATTTACAGACACCTTCTATATCGATCCGGTGAAATAATCTCTTCCTTTTTGATGACGTCTAATACGTATGTGTAAAATAAAGCACCATTTGAAATGAGCGCTATCCCCCTACTTCTGCCCTTCATAAGACCTGTTTACTTCTCACTTACAGTTATTTGAATCGCTTATATCTATTCGTAATGATCTCCTAAATTGTCTTTGATCTGAGATTTAGCCATGCGATTGGCTGGTACGAAGTACCGTTATCCCTCGGTTCGTTATCGTTCGGAATAAACGGAAAAATGTTATATTTTGAGCTATTATGCACAACAATATAGTGGCAGCTGTCGGTGATTATCCCGTAATAAATACGACCGAATTCTGACAGGAAATATCTACGAAGCTCTGCCAAAATCAGTGCCAACCAGATGACTTATTATGTTTAATATTTCTTGGCACATTGTCTACCTCAGATATGCTAATAGCGATCGTCATTTATTTCCTTGGACGCTGCGATTGTTTCTTAATTACGGGAGACATCAACTTACCCCGCTATAGGGGTAAGTTGTAACCGACAATGGGGCAAGCTAAATATAATATATTTTCAATGTAAATGGTGGAATCAATTTACGACATCTGAAAGGTTTATGTTTCACGCTTATATTACATGCTGGTTTGAGTACTAGCTGCCTAGTACTGCTTATGGTTTATGTCATTTATCACTCGCACGTCCGGAGGTCCGTGCCAACTTCGCATGTCCGGGGGGGGCAGATGTCTGCACCCCTAAGATCTCTAGAATCATGCTAGCTAGCGACAAACGGAAAACGGCGCTGGATAGCTGGTGTCGGGCTCCATCGAAAGTGTTTCTGTCATTTTTCGCTCAGGTCAACATTCAGGTCACTGGGTCACCATAAGTCAAATTCGACCAGATCAGGTGGGACTCAGATATTGACACATATCTCAGAACCTGTAGCAGATAGAAACAAGCGGCGAACGCTACTCGACAGTCTTTGAAATGCGCTACGGAAAATAGGCGGTGTAATTTAAGGTCAGGTCAACCGAAACTATGACCTCAGGTCAAGGTCTTGGTGTCACCTAGGGAGGTCATGTAATATATCAATCGATACGTCTTGGCGATACAAGCACAATGACGGTAATTTAAGCTTTCTAGCTCAATGCAGTGCGATATAATGCGCAGAAATGTGTAGTGATCTCAGGTGACCTCAGATGACCTTGGTGAGGTCACCGAGAAAAACATGTCAGCAGTAACATTGGGCATAGCTTCCGACTACAACCACAACTGTTGTGATGTCATTCCGAGCGCAAACATGTAACCAGGAACCATTTGTATATTTTACCATAGCCCTATAGTGGGGAAACCATGTCTGCAACCTGACCTAAGATCAATGTTACGAAAAAACGATATACATATTATGGTCCCTGATGAGATCATGACGTGTTATAAGTTTTAAATCAATCGCCAAATTATTGTGAACGTTATGCCACCTAGAACTCAGAGTGTAGTTGGGTCACTTCGCCTGACCTGGTGACCTGACCTGAGATGACCCAGGGTTAAAAATGTGTGAGGATATGCCGAAAAGACCAATGAACAGCTATGCGAGGTTTGGCCTTGCTAACCCGATTAGTTTGGCGGCAAATGAGGAAAAACTGGAGGGGGCAGACATCTGCCCGCGGACGCGCGCGTGTTATGGAATGCCCAAATGTTCATGCCGTGCCTGCGTCTATCTACGTCCGTGCCGTACATCAAAGGCGCAGCAGAGCAGAATGTGTCGTAAGAAGTGCGAGCAAGTTACACGGTAGCATTAGTTTTAGGCGAAATCTTCGTCCCAATAAACAGCTGGCGCTCGGCCGGTACAATGGATCCTTGCACCAGAAAAGGACGAGCTAGACATTCTGGACGAGGTGATTATTATTGTAAAGCAGCCAGTACTGCCGGCCGAGTAGCTTCCGTGATGCGATATGTGTACTTGTGTCTGAATTTATTTCTTTGATCGTCAACAGGCAATGCAACGAATAGACGAAGTCGTGTATATTCGCAGAAGTGCATGCGGTTTTAATGCGCCAGAGCATACGTATGAATATTGCTAGAGAGTAAGCATGCATTTCGATACACTTGCCCGTAGCATACAGAAAGATCAACACCCGAGCATATTCCCAGATATTCACTTATCTTTAGATGCATTCTCAAAAATAGACCATATCATAGTTCCATGCACTGAAAGTGCATGGAACGTGGAAGAGAGACAGCTGGCGTACGATTTACACCTGGGCAAGAATGAGAATGAGGTTAGCAAGAATACGGTCGTGTTTCACATTGTAGACCAGTTAACCCGCGCCGTCTTTCCGGTCAAATCCTCACTCCCCGTCTCGGGGGGAGGGGGGGGGGGCTGCTGAAGACCACCCTCTAAAGTCCAAACAAAGCATCGCACGAAAACGAAAGAGGTGTCATCAGAAAGCGCTCGACGAGTAGGGTCCGGACCCATCCTCTAAAACAATTTCCCCCAAAATTGACGTCACCAGGGGATAGATTTTCACGACTTTTCACGACTTACATTGTGTTTTTGACTTTTTGAGTTCATTTTGGGGGATATATGAAAAACAAAATTTATTTGGAATGAGAAACGGACGGCGAAATCGACCGGGGCTACATTTTTTGTACCCCCCCCCCCGCCCCACATTTTTTATATAAAAATTTTGAGTTGTCAAGTTTTAATTAATTTTCATTTCTAATGGGCAGAGCAGACCGATAAACGTTGTTGGAAGTCAACTTGCCCTAATACAAAATGCTTACTTTAGTCAGAATCATGTATTTGAAATGCAATTGGGCAAATACGCAGCATTTATATGTAGTCAAAAACGAAAAAGAAGAGAAAAATTCCACACGTACGTTTTGTTGCATCTGTAAAGATAAACAAACGCTTAAGGTTTCATTAAAATATCTGCATCCGTTAAAGCGTGACGACTGGTTTAACTTTTTTGGAGGTGACCTCACTTGACCTTGACTAACTCATTGACCCTAGATGACCTGACCTAAAAATTTTGAATCAGCATGTCAAATTTGATGTGGGAAAAGGTATGCCAAATTTGGGCACGCTGCCGCGCGCCGTTCGTCCACTGTCCGTGAAAAACCTGAGTGGGGGGAGAGGGGTCTGCACCAGAGGGTTGAAGACCCCTCCCCCTGAGACGGGACGGGTTAAAAAAAATGGCTGTAGATAGGCGAGGATTGACGGCCGAACAGCTTTCGCTATGTGATGGCAGCAAGCATGAACCATACAGAAGCAACAGCATGCTCATGTTTCGTAGTCAGGTAGGACCGCACAGTGCACAATAGGCTGGGCCGACCAAAACCTCTCGGGTAGGGGGTTGTTGGTATGCGCCCCCTTCTAAGGTTTTCTGCGGCTAGTGAAAGAACGGCGCGCGGCTGCGAGCCGAAATTTGGTATACCTCTTCCCACACCAATTTAGCATGTCGTGTCAACATTTTGAGGTCAGGTCATCTAGGATCAACGGGTTAGTCGAGGTAAAGTGAGATAACCTCCATAAAAGTTCAACCAGTCGTCACTTTTTAACGGATAAATATATTTTAATGAACCTTTCAGCGTTTGCTTATCTTTAGGGATGAAACAAAACACACCAGAGACGTTTTTATGTTCCTCATTTTTGATTACTGATTAATGTTGCATATTTGCCCATTGGAGCTAAAATCGAAGGTTCTGGAGAAAGTGAGCATTTTTTTAATGAGAGCAAGGTGACTTCGAACAACGTTTCTCGGTCCACGCCACCGATTAGAGAAAGGAAAACTCAATAACATTTTATAACTCAAAATTTTAAGATCTCAAAAGATGATAATTTTGATTTCTGGATGGGCAAAAAGTTTGTGGCCATGGTCAATTTCGCCTTCCTTTTTATTCCAAATAATTATTCTTTTTTTCAAATCTCCCCAACATGTACTCCCCAGAACGAAAAGCATGGTGTAAGTCGTGAAACCTAAACCCCCAGGGACGTCACTTGGGGGGAATTTGGAGTCGATTTCTGGCCATACTCATCGAGCGCTTCCCGATGACATGTCTTTCGTTTTCGTGCGACGCTTAGTTTGGAGGTTAGATGGAGATTAGAGGGAGATTTATATCACCCCCCTCCGAAACGGGGTGTGAGGATATGACCGGAAAGACGGGGAGGGCTACGATTCAGAGAGCTAAATTATCACGAGCATATCCTTGTGAGCTTATTCCACTTTTTGTGCAATTTTAACATTGTTTTACGCGTTTTCCGATCGTTTTCCGGGACCACTTTTGTCGATTTTTTTAACAACCAGATAGTCACGGCTTTAAGTATTATTAATTTGTGACAGATTTTGCAAAGCGTATATTTTTTTGTGTGCAAACATAGGCAGTGCCCATGCTTGCCCACAGTTACAATTGAATGGCCGACGAAACATTCTAAGTTGTGCCAGGACAACTTAAACAGCTGCTCACGCTGCCCTGTTCATCAAACCATGCCTGCGCTATATGCGTTACTTCCGGACAAAACGCAGACAACATACGCGACCATACTTGACGGGTGCTGCGACATTGAGTTGAAAGGCGCCCCTTGAGACTGACCTCCGCGGTGCCGTGATTACGCACACAGCGTAGCGCTACCAACGCCTATCCTAGTGCTTTGATAGTGGCACAGGTTCAAACCATACCAGAGAGTTCCCAGAAGAAGCTTGCAAGTGGTGCTATGTTGACCACCTTTGCCAGCGTGGCGCCGCGCGCGGACGGGGGGACTGGCGGTGGACTGCGCTCCAGATGCAGTGGTATTCTGCCACTGCGTGACGTGGAGGAGTGCCACGCGCCTGCTGGACTACCCGCCGTACAGGAGATGCGGCCCGAGGCAGCTCTACCTCTTGTAGAGAGTTTTCAGCGGACGTTTGTGGGCAGAATTGTCGCAGGTGATTGATCAGTGGACTGGATGTGTCTGTATATGTCCTGATTGCTTTAGTCAGTGGCGCAGCTAGCAACACTTTTCGGGAGGGGTGTTTCTGGCAGTGCGCAAGCATTGCGTAGCCAAACAGTGACATTTGAAAAGGACTTGGATTACATTTGATTTTTAAAAAGGATTTTTCAATTCCCATGGATTTACTCTAGTTTTCCACCGGCTATAAACATCGGACGTTTGATATTTTATTCCCTGGTCTCTACCGGGAGCTTCAACGAGCCACCTTCCTCATATCAGGAACGGGGAGTGTGGGGTTACTTGCATGCGCAGAGGAAGTCTCCTGAACCTGCCCCGCCCCTACACAGAAGCCGGGAGGAAGCGTTTCTCCTGTGTGGCGGACCTCCAGCTGAGTAGGCTGCGCAGGGCATTAATTAGTTTCTCCGTTTATAGCAGAGTCGGAAGCCCTTTGTTGTTTGTAATAGCACCTACTTCGGACAGTTGAATATGCGCGTGAGAGCGCGTGTGCTTTCAGCCCACTGTCCATCTAAGTTCTTACGGGGCGATGGAGGAGCCACTGAAGGAGGAATTACCCACTTAGCAAGTACAAATACAAAGACAATTCTTGTATCACGCCCACATCACATTAAACTGGGAATTACCGTCTGCTTTGGGCTGGACCAACTTTTCGCTAGACTATCTTAGGGCTATGCCTATCGGGTAAGCGCTCCAAGAAGACTCGAATGACCTAATAATGCCGGGTAGTTGTTCAATTTGCGAAGTCCTGGCGCCATTCACGCTTACCCCGCCCCACGTATCCACTGCCGAGACCCTGCTTCGTGTGGCGTCTGTATTGGGAAGTATGCATAGGTGAAGCCTCCACGCTGACTGCGTTGCGATCCGCTCGGAAGATCAGCTGCCCCTCACCAGGAAGCTGGACAGGCTGCCGAAGCCCGGGCTGTGAGGGCGGAGCGACTCCACCCCCAGGAGCGGCGTCGGCGTCGGCGTCGGCGTCGGCGGCTGGCGGCTGGCGCTGGCCGCCACCCCCGCACCCAGGCCGTATAAAGGAGAGCGCCGGTGGCCGCCGGCGAGTACAGGTCAAGCAGCCGCCGACCACCATGACGCCGTGCTTCCGTCACAGATCAGCCGTGCTGCTGGCCACGGTGCTGGTCGGCCTGGAGGCTCGCCCCTACAAGGACGAGGTGAGGGGGCGCTCTGGCCACGCTGCCGGTCGTTGTCGCCAAAAAAGCAAGTGGAAATATTAGGAACATGTCTGTGTTCAATGTTGTAGTGCGTGCTTTGCCAGTTTTGCCAGAACAAGGTGAGTATATCAGTGGTACATATTGTGAGAGCGAGGGAAGAGTTGACGTATGGCCTCAACAAAGCGAGCCAAGGGTTCACCCATTCTTGTACGGAAAAGTTAATGGCAATTGTGAGCTGGAGATGTAGAGGCGAGAAGTCGGTGTTTGACTTTGTGATGCAATCGTTTGGTAATTCCGGGGCCTATATTTCACTGCTACGCTTTCCACGGTTATGGACTATAGATGGCGTGCGTTTTCAATATGAATGAGCGATCCACGTGTATTGCGTCACTGGTCACGTGGTCTCCGTCTGAATGTCAATGCAAACTGTTACCTCCATGGGCGACAGCACGGATTTTAGTGTAAGGTTACGGGGGTGCTTTGCTCTTTTTTGTGCTATACAATCCCATAGGCACAATGTGAAATTCCATGACGTTTGGCGGGCGTCTCCCGGACCCCACCGTGACGATGCCCATTGGTGTCTCCCATGATAGTCTCGGCACTATGTGAGTTTGTAAAGCTTACCCTCCTCTGTGCACCACTAGCACATACTAGGGCTGAAACAGAGGCAGATCCAGACGCCTGGCTTGGAGGAGAGCAAGTAAAAATATCCGATTTCGGGAAAAGCATCAGATTTGAACACCCTGCATTTGTTGGGTTTGTTCGAAACAATGCCCAATAAGATAAACTCTGTAGCCTCTCAACACAGGAACCAACACAGGGGGACGGGGATTGGGGGCATGTGCTGTCTCCCTCACGGAAGGTGGCGCACCTCCGAGAGGGTTCGAGTGCACCACAATCTGCTCCGCCACCTGGCGGATTTTTCAACCAGGGATGCCCCTCTGAGGGAAATAGGCACACCGTATGAAGGAAAAGGCTCACTTTCAATGTGTTCGAGTGCGGCTATCCCCTGCCGCTCAACGGATTTTCACTCGAAGGCACCTCTTCAGATATTTTAGCAATGGTGCCCCTCAAGATAAGTCCCCCCACATGACAATTCCTGGATCTGCCCCTGGCTCTACAAACCAGTAGTTATACCTATTATTTAATGCATGATCATTGGTAACCAGTGTAAATCAAATGTTAAAAGCAATTCAAGGCAGCAACATCAGAGCCGTTGCAGAATCCTTCAGCAATGCATCTAGCTTACTAGAAGACGCAAACACCTGATTCCCTTCCGAGGTACAGGACACGGCAGCTGCACCTTTATGACGTCAGAATGCAATGTATTCAAAGGCACCCGGCAGAGCGCTGCTTTCGGCCTAACAGACACAAGAACCGAGTTGGGCACAAGCCCACTCCATTTATGATCCAAATTGCCATGGATGTTGCCGGTCCACCTTCATCATGCGGATAATAGTAACTCGATCGCTAACTAGAACTTTCTCAACTCGCGTTCAACCAATATCTCAGAGATGAAATCAGGCGTCACGTAAGTTTAAATTCTTTCCACGAAAAATGACGCTGGGTCTCCAAAAAAAGTGTGACCGAAGCCCCTGAAAATACCTCTGGCGCACCCAAAAAAGAAAACTACGCATGGACTCCCGAAAAGCCGCGCCGCTGTCCCGAAAAAAATACTCTGCTCTCTTAAATTTATAATTACCTTCCACTAATACTGGCAATCCTAAATTAGATATAGCTATCCCACAAAGCATATCCTACTAGCGACCTAGTAAGTGTTTTATGATCAAGGTGTCCTAATCAAGGTGTCATGATAAATGTGCCATAATTAAGATGTCCTCATCCAGGTATTCCAATAAAAGTTTCCTTCAGGACAAAGGGTCGTGGAAACGGCCATTTAGATACCGTGTACGTAGCGGTTGTGTGAGCTTTGTAGAGCTAGAGCTTGTATTGCTCGTTAGTCTACTTCAGCGCGAGTTGCGAGACTAATCCAGCATTGTCCGTGGACCGTATAAGTTGCAATGTCAGATGAGACGTCTATAGATGCGTCCGAAACTGGCCTACACTCGGCTACCCAGTTATCTATCACAGTTAGTGCACTTTGTGCACGAGGTGAAGCTGAGAACTCGGTCACCGTAGGGAATTTTGACCTTTGATCTTCTCCGACGAATTACTGGTTGTCAGCCAGTGTGCTACCGGTCGTCGTATGGTGGTGTTGAAGTGTGCAAAGCGCTGCTTTAATCCTGCAAAATATTTCAGGCGGGAACGAATGCTAAGGTGTGGTACTCCTCTTCTTTTGGATGCGACAGCTGGCGAAATGCTTTTATAGGTAGACGAGACCCCAGAGCGCATCATGTACAAGCTCGGGGTCCCGCTGGCATGGCTACAAGCGTTTCTCGCCTCACGTCGACCTGTCGCCCATGCGCATGGCTTGGTGATTTACTCTCTGCTATCGTGCACCACTATTATCGGGGATAAATATGGGAAAAGGAGCGTAATGCTGGACAAATTGAATAATAAACCAGATGGTCATCCGTCTTGCGAAATTACTTCACAGTGTGGCCTTGATGACAGTAAACCTAAAAACGCCTGCTACCTTCTTAGGGTGTTTGTGAACACGTGCAAAATTCATATCGTCTTTGTGCCAGACGCCTTGCATTATAGCGCCTCGTGCATAGCGACAAAGCTAACGTGTCTTCGCTGTTGGAGGTACTCGTCGGACTATTGTTAAGCACCAGCCACCTGAGTTATTCCTAGTGAACATGCATACATGAAACGCAATGCACTCGCCCTGTCGAACTGATGGCGAATTAATCCTCGTGAAATTGATCCAACAAACAGCATACCACGACAAATACACCTTCCACAAGAAAATGGCCAGTTGATTGACACGCATCAGAGAATACCAAGCATAATGAATGATCAGCATGTATGATACGTGGGTTCGCAGTAATGACGTGATATTTAATGAGAAAGTAAGGCGACGTGTGAATGTATAGACCGACAACGCGTGCAGATGGACCATGACGGCTACGGCTCTGGCAGAGGTGATGATTAGTGATAGTGATTAGTGGCAGAGGTGACATACATGATTAGTGTGTTCACCACGTAAGCATCACGTACCCAGTCAAAGATGCAGGGTGTCTACAGTCTTGCCTTTCGACGGAAAAGCTTAGGTGTTACTCTGATTAAGCTACATCCGAGGTTTTTTAATTGAAGTGGATTCACGATTCAAAGAATAATCGGATGGGGGAAAACAAAATGGGAGCGAATTATTTTCAACTCATCAATGGTTTTGAAATGTACCAATAGATTATCACTGCTCAGGCATTTATATATATAAGCTATTTTTAAATTGTTAGCGAGTTTAAATGTTTTTAGCTACCAGGTTATTGACGAGCGGCCAGTGTGAGGTGCGTCAGTAACATTCGGCCTAACGTTCTTGTCATGTCTGTTTGACGGGGCACGACGTTCAGACCATTTGCTTCCCCGGTCATCGTCAGGTGCTTGACCCATAGGAGTGGAAGACTCGGTCAACAATGGTGCCAAGTTAAACATGTCGGAACCATTTTTGTCACTGGTGGGATTCGAACGCAGGTCTCTAGATGAGACGTGGAGCGTCTGACCAACTACGCAGTTGGTAATGCATCGGACACGGGGCGTTCCAGCTTATACACTACGCAGTTGGTAATGCATCGGACACGGGGCGTTCCAGCTTATACACTACGCAGTTGGTAATGCATCGGACACGGGGCGTTCCGTCACATGCACGTGCCCGAGGACAGTAGTCAGAATATAGCAGGTGAGTCTACACGCTGGTGTAATGACCGATAACATCGTTCCAGCTTATACACGTGCCCGAGGACAGCAGTCAGAATATAGCAAACAGTGAGTCTACACGCTGGTGTAATGACCGATAACATCGTTCCAGCTTATACACGTGCCCGGGGACAGTAGTCAGAATATAGCAAACAGTGAGTCTACACGCTGGTGTAATGACCGATAACAGAGATAGTTCGATCGCACTGCGACGGCCGGTAACCTCGGTGGGGACGAGGAAGTCGTGAACAGCCATTGCAGCTGTAATACTGGATAGAGGGACTATACTGCTGGATAGATAGGTCCCTTGTGGTTGACTGGCTGACCAACTGGCCGCCAGAGAAACCCCTATGACAGTTGGAGACAGTCCTCAGGTGATAGTCATTATTATTATCCATGTGGTACTACATTTGGCATTTAATAACTGTAAGGTATTCCAGTGCTTAGTGCTGTGATTACTGCCATGCTTGGCGCCTATGTTATATAGGTTATTCGAAGTGCTTATTTATAGAGGCCACTTGGGCTGACGATCGGTGTAGGGAGGGAAGCCCGAAACGCCATAACCCATCCTAAAAGATATCGGTCTCTTCGCTCCGGTGCAAAATAATTCGCAACATGGACAGCCGACAAATTTTAATTTGGCAATCGAAAGCTCCAATTCCTTTGACAAGCATAGTGCATCACCATTCATTCGCTGTATCGATGCTGCTACTAGGTAGGCGGCACTGTGGGTAAATTTTGCTCCCAGAGCATTATCTGGCGTTTTTCAACTTCGGCTCAGGTAAACTTCCAATTGGTTTAGTGATAGTCTATGGACCTCGACGTTTGCGATGTTTAGAACACCGGGCATAAATTATATTGCTCTATGTTTCCATCTCAGAGCTCTGATTCAAGCACATGTCTTGATAGGCACCACAAAATCCAGCACTCATATATGCATATATAATTAGCAACTAAATAGCGATAAATATTCAAGTTTCCAATAGTGCAGCGTGATACACAGAATTGTGCACCAGCCTTGATGAGCACAAATAGCTTCATTCGGCACAGACATGCTCAAGTGCTTCATTCATGCTTCACCAGGCTGTCTCACACATACAGACATCCGCATCTTCATACATCATCTCAGTCTTTCGTCAACGTCAGTCACCTCATGACATCTCCATCTCCCATCTCCAATCACAAGTCCATGTTCCGATATTTCAATAGGTAATTGCATTCCCATACGACCTCTAGCTTCCATACTGGCCGCTCTCCAAGCTTACCAGCTCATCTCACAAGACTACATCTTAACAGCCACACAGCGATTTCAGTCAGTCTCCCAGACGTACCTCAAGTGGTGAACCCGGGTGGCTGGCCTGTTCGGGCGCAAGCCCTGACGTCAAGCGAGGAAGGTCCCGGACGTGGCTGAGAGGCGCTCCCTCTCGCTCTGCGCTTGACTAACCTCAGGCCACCGCCCTTTGGCCCAATGCCAGAGCCACCTCATCACCACGCGTCTCTGTACGGTCGAGAACAATGCCTGGTGCACTGGACTGAACCTCGGGTCGCGCTGTATATCTCAGATATTTCGCCAGCTCAGAGTTATCTCTGAGTCTCGGCCGCTCCGTGGGAATCGTGCTCACTCCGCACGTCTCGGCAGCATTGCTCCACGGTGCCACTTCCGTCTGACACCAGAGGCATCTGCCTCTGTCTGACCTCAAAGCCAGCTCTGGTCGGCCGACTCTACTGTTGGCGACAGCACACAATGTCCAATAGACTGCTGTCATCAGCTGCACCGCGCTGCACACAGGCAACCGGCAGTTTCGGAGCGCAACAGCCCAACTACATCTGTCATATACACATGAGCATTCATCCGGCAGTCATCCGATATTCCATGTCATAATTGCATTCATAAATCATAGACATACATCCAAGGCAAACCTGCAATCATATACATCGACTAGACACACGTTGCATCATGCATACCTGTCCTACACCTGACAACATAGACATTGGCCACGGGGTATGACGTCTGTCATACCTGTCATCCCACACACACACGCACACATTCGAGAGGCACCTGCGATTCAGATTCACACTTCATGTTACGGACACACAGCATTCACTACAGACATGACACCGACATTGCAATCGAGACGCATCACAATCATATTACTGTAATCTCACTGTCATTCCATTCAGCCATGCTCACGTACCCTTTCTGTTAAACGACTGACATGCCATGCATCTACTCACGCACTGTCATCTCTCAGTCATGTACACGCACACACTCGCACACATTTGCCCAGAGGGTTCAAAGAATAGGCTGTCACATACTGTCCACCCATGGCGGTCACATCCAACCGTCAGACACTGACATGTCAACATTAGTCAGACAGCGGCGGCCGACGGCGCCAGAGAGTCAGCTATCCAACTTGACCGGAAGGGGAGGGGACACGATAGCCACTGGCCTCAGCGGCCCGGCTGGCGTACTGCCGACTAGGCAGCGAGACCGGTCGGCGCCGATATGATTTCCGGTTGCGGTACCTGCCGTTACATGATCGGGGGAGGGTAAGGGTTAAATTTATGTGTTTAAGGTGTCCCCCACAGGAAGCTTTGCTACACCACTACCCAGACGCCGCATCCGAAGGCTTAAAATCCAACCAAGCCAGCAAAACCCGACGAAAACCAACAAAAACGCAGGCATTAAAATCCGAATCCAACCCAGTTCACCTATTCTGGTTTGTGAAGCGCTACTCGCTTTGTTCGAAAAGCTAGCTAGACACTCATAGGGCTCCGCTCCAACTAGGGCGGTTAATGAGTGAGTCATTAAATGTCGGCAGTTGTCCTAGACAGCATTTCAGCCGTGCTGAAATGCGTCTGTATGCAGGCACTAATTGCAAACAAATGTGTGGGCAAGACGGTACCGAGGCGTCGTGACGAGGAGAACAGCTGCCGAAATCCCACGATTACTCCGCATATGCCAGCTGATGCTTTAACAATTGCTTCACTTCGTCATTTAATCTGAAGTTAAACAATTTAATGCTGGCGGGAGCACAGGGGCGGAATCCGGGTCCTGCCCACTTCGCCACAAGGTCTTCAATTCGTAGCACCGCAGCGGAATGAATGAACACTGCACATCTCGCCTAGGGTGGCGGATGCGGGCCACCGTCTGCTCCGTAGTCTGGCAGAGATAATACTGAGCTCTCATGAGAAATTGTGTGCCGTTAGAATCCCGGTCGAGATATGAAATTGTGGCAATCGTTTGCAGTTAACTGAACAATGGCCATCAGCAGTAGCAACAGGGCTGAGTGTTGGCCGGCTGAATTCAGATTGCATGAGCCACGCGTTACACCAGCGAGCTCAATCTATGCTTGTATGTACCACAGCACCAAATGTCTGAGGAACCTAGCCGCTCTCTGCATCCGGGAGTAAATGTTTTCCATGTTTTCACCACAGCATGGGCGCCGGATGTGTCTCTTGAACGGGATACAACAGGACATTGCGACGGCTACAGTATGTGACAAATGTCTAACTTTTCGTGTCTTTAAAGTTCAGCTGAATGATGAGGAGTCGGAGATAATTAGTGTTGGCTCCACGCAAGTTGGCGTTGCGGATCGTCAACATGCCAACCGTATTATCACCCATGTATGATAGTTGTAGCAAAATGTGAAGATCAGTAGTGGAGTCCGAAAATCTGCAAAAGAGTATGTTGGAATCAGCATAACCGATATCGTAGTATTCCATAGTATGTTATGGAATACTACGATGCTATGGAATATGGAATAAAGTATATATATATGACAAATATGAAAAACGATCATTTGTGGAAAAATACGTTAACTTAACAGGAGACGACATATATTGTATCAACGTTCCGACCGCAAGGGTCTTCCTCGGTATACAAGTACAAAATCAGAGAATATGCATGTAACTTCGAGCCGAATTATTATTAAAACACGTTATGTTTCACGGTCGCGTTTCACGGTCGCTAACATCGTTACAGCCTTTGTCCAATGGACAAACCCTGTTCTCGAATCCATCGTATTGTGTGCATTTACATAGGCAGCCTCAAACTTCTTTCGGGTCAGTTTGATGACATTGGTTACCAGTATCCTAGCCTCGGCCAATTCGTCAGATTTTCACACTTGACAATATGCGCAACAACTGTGTTACATTGTCTGTAATACCGCACGTCGTGTTTGTGCTCGTTAAGTCTTGTCTGAACCCCCTCCCTTGGGAGTGAATGATCAATTCTGGTCGAAGCGCCCTCAAGCCAAAATAACTCACCAACGAATCCCCCTCCCTGTTTCTCCTACATACGTCTTTGGGCATCCAGAACATGGGATTTTATACACAACAATATTTTTGACACACGGTCGGTTCTGGGCCTTGCCATCATGTATCCTACTTTCTTTCCAGAACTGATGGTACCTTTAATTTCTGCCCTTTCTAATTGTTTGACCATTGTCATCGCATCTGTCGAGAGGGAGATTGTTAGAAACTTGTCTGGCTATGATGTTGGTTTTATTCCTTCTTTGCTTTTTTATTTCCTGTGCTTTCTTCCTGAGTTTCACTGGCCGAACTTTATTAACAAAGAAATATTTTAGCCTCCTGAAAGTGGAAGAGATATGGCCAATTTATTCAGGAAGGTAGACTTCGTTCCAAATTCTGAAGACTCAGGAAGAACCCAATCAAAATGGCCCTCTTTACTCAATCGTTTTGTGCTGAATATGTATGAAAATAGTCGTCCTTATTCGTTTGAATTCTGTAAACTTTAAAATTGACAGCTCTCTCGGTTAGCATTATCAGGGAGTCCAGAAATGGGATGGCTCCTTCCATTTCCAATTCAATCGTGAATTGTATTGTCTTGCTAACTTTCTTGAGCTCTTCCATTTTTTTCGTCAAGTTTGCAGATTTGGGTGCCGCCACCAGGACGTCATCAATGTACCGAAGCCAGATGATATCGTTTCCAGTGATATCCAAATATCCAAGATGTGACCATTCTCTAAAAGTTCCATGCAAAGGTGGAAGAAAGGGTTTAATCGTGAACCCATGGCCAATCCTCTGTGCGGAGCATGTTCTTCATCAATGACAGAAAATTACCAAACTTGCATGTACAATACAACCAGTGGCAGATAATATGATTTCGGAAGTCTTAGCTTGATGTCTTCGAGATCAATGACCTTCTTTGCCACTTACAAACCTTCATCCACTGACACATTGGTGAACAACGATTTCACATCAAAACTAGCGAAATTCATGTGAACTGTATCACTGATCTCCAGCCTTGCGACTACTGTTGCGGTGTTCTTAACATCCGCGTTGCTTATTGTTCCAGTGCGTTTGTGTGGGGTTTGCCTAATCTTTTCGCTAAGTTGTGCGACGCGCTTCCAATGCTGGAAGTGATCCGGCGCACCGAGATGCCTTTTTATGCATCTTTCGTAAGTCTTTCATATGAGAAGCTACAGAAGATTATTCTAACAGATGTAATAACGTTCTAGAAGCAAAGCATTCGCAGAAGAAACTAGTAGTTAATTAAGAAAACAGATCTACACATCTAAAGATGAAAGAACAAGAGCTGCTCTTCCAAACCACATCCAAATGAAACTCAGGAAACTCAATGAGAAACAGCGAAAGAAACTTAGCCGTCAATTGAATTACCTTTATCAAAACAGTCCCTGGAAAGACGTCCGAAGAGTGGACAACGTAACGAATTGATCATTACGAACGCCATCGAACGAAGAATAAGAAGCGCACTCATTGAGCCTGAAATTTGATCTTGTGGAAGACAATTTTCCTCTTCTTTCTTGCTGAGCATGTACATCACAATTGCAAAGCAAATAATAGTGATATAGGCAAAGATTCATACAATGTATTTGGGTATATGTGTAGGGCTTTGCCGAAGAAAAACCAAGTGGTATGCCCATGAGGTATTTGCAAGCACTTTGGAATCTTGCCAACGACAAAAGTGTGCTCGAAACACAGGCAGACAAAGGTAGCGGACTAATAATACTATACCAACGTGATTATCTCAGGAAGCTAAATGAAATGCTTAGAGATAACACAATTTATCAAGAGAAAAATGTCGGCAATGCAGAAGAACAAGGCTGGAGACCAGTCATGTAGCTCATGATATTTCGCTAGTTGCGATGTAAAATTGTTATTCTCCAAAGCGGCAGTGGATGAACCTTTGGAAGTGGTAAAGAAGATTATTGATCCAGAAGATATCAAGCTATCACTTCCGAAATCACATTATATGCAACTTGTTGCCTTACGCATGAGATTGTGGTCATTTTCTGTCCATGCTGAATACCATGTCCATTAAGCGCAGTTACAGCTTCTCTTTACATGGAGTTTTTAGATAATGGTCACCTTTCGGATAACATTGGGAACAACGTTATCTGGCTTAGATACGTTGATGACGTACTGGCGGCCACTCTAAAATCTACAGACGACGAAATAATAGAAGAGCTCAACAAGGTTAAGAGATTGCAGTTCACGACTGAATTAGAAACGGAAGCGACTATCCCATCTCCGGACACCTTCATAGTGTAACCGGATTCAGCTATCAATTTCAAAGTTTTCGGTAAGTCAACAAATAAGGAAGACTGTCCATTTATATTCAGCACACAACGATTGAGTAAATAGTGGCGTTGCGATTGGACTCTTCCTGAAAGCATGCAGAACTTTCAGTTAAGTCTACCTTCATGATGAAATTGAGCATATTCATTCCACTTTTAGTCGGCTAAAATATCCAAGAGGCTGACTAGTAAGACTCAAGAAGAAAGCTCAGGAAATACAAAAACAAACAAACAAGAACACTAACATCGAAACGAGACAAGCTTCTAACAATCCCCCTCTCGAAAAATGCAATGGCAATGGCCAAACAATTAGAAACAGCGTAATTTAAAGGTGCCATTAGTTCTGGAAATAAAGTAAGCAACATGATGGCAAGACCCAGAATCGACCATGTGTCGTCAGAAAACAGTGTGGTGTATGAAATCCCGTGCTCTGGATGCCCAAAGACATACGCAGGAGGAAACAGGGAGGGGGTTCAGACAATATTTAACTAGCACATCCGCATCGTGCGGTGCCACAGACAATGTAAACCATATTGTAGAGCATATCATCGCACATATTGACGAAGGTGAATATCTGCCGATTTGGGCCGATGCTAACGATGCATCCTGGTAACTAATATTAACCAACAGACCCGAAAGGCGTTAGAGGGTGCCTATACAAGCAAACACAATACGATGAATTCGAGAGCAGGATTTGTCAGTTGGGTGAAGCCTGCAGATATGTTAGCGACGGCGAACCGCCAGGCGTCAAATGTCACATGTTTTTTTTAATGATAATTCGACTCGGAGTTATTTGGCCATTCTTTGATTTTGTACTTGAATACTGAAGACAACATCACGGCGGTACATCATGTCATGGATGTACCATGACATGATTGGAATCTTGCCAACGACAACAGTGTGCTCGAAACACAGGCAAACAAAGGTAGCGGACTAATAATACTATACCAGCGTGATTATGTATCGAACCCCTTTTCGGTGAACCCCGGTGTCATGAGCGCTGCATGGGAAACGAAAATCAACGTTCAGGTTTTTGCTTCGTTACTCATGAAGGCGTCGAATCCTTTTTAAGCGAGAATTGAAACGAAGAGATGAGATCAGATCGGTGTATAAATGAGCAATGGTACATTAGGGAGTGGTGTCGTCCAGACTATGATCAGCAATTGGTGGGATTAATATTTCTTTTCTTTTCGCCTAGTTCGTCTGAAATCTTTGAGAACGAAATGCAGCTTTATGATAGATGACGATCAGACGAACTCTCCGGGGTATTTTCGGAAAAGCGACAGGTTTGGCACTCTACGTTAATCCAAGTCGACATACCAGATTGTTCATGTATAGGAATTTGCCATGCCAATTATGCAACAATAGGCAATCAAAGCAGACAAACAGGTTGTAAGCCTGATTTTCGATTACGATAGCGTACGTAAATCGATTCTATCAGGTCTACGCTCTGACTGTCTACCTTGATACCCCTGAGAAAGCTAGTATATTGAAACGTTGCACTTTCATCAAGTGACGTTGGAATTAAATGTTACTACATATGGCGGTCAAGATATGCCCGTTCAAACCGTCTGACTCCTCAATATTCGTAAGCATTACCCATTGATATCTAGGTATGTTTTATTAAGGAGTTTATAGGCCTCTTGCACAAAAGGGTGTTAACTTCCAAATAAAAATAATTGAATGAGGGAGAGGGTGTCGCGGGAAATGCATGACGGCAATGGTCGAAATCGATTGGAGTCCCGTCGAGGCCAGCGCCTGCATTGGTCTCACTTGTCTAGGCACTGCATGAGTCAGAGTCGCCACAATTGGCCCCGCTGAGAGACACGGTTGACAGTTGACCCGGTAGAGCTGGTAAAACTGCAACAATTGTGCGATCCCGTAATAGCTCTGAGGGCACGGTAAGCCCAGAGTTAAAGCATTGTCGTTGAACTTGAATTTCCACATCTGACGGTGAGAGTCTGGATCCAAACTACCCTAATCATTAGAGCCTGTTCCTACCTGTCCTCTCTCCTCCAACAGAAAAAAATCATTCGGATTAAGTCCAATTTGTACGATGGCAGCAAGGATTTGAACGTTTCATCCATTGCCTTAAAGTCTAAAGCAATGCCACATGTGGCACATGTGGTGGCAGGGGCGACCAAACCGCACTCATGTGAACACCTTCGAGGTGGCTGCAGGGAGGACTGGGGCGGTGTCCGAGCAAACGTACTGACCGATTGTCTCATTCTTCAAGTTAGTCCAGCCGACAAGTGACCCGAAAAGAGGCACCGTCTGTCGATTTGTCGGTCCAGTGAGCTTGCGAAACTCCTGTGTGCGACAGTTTCTCGAAGGAGCCCAGTAAGCTTGACGGTGATTGATTAAAGTAGTTTGGAATAATGCGATTTCTGCGTGTTACGAACAGGAAACACGACGGTGAGCGTGGAAATTGCCCATCAACAACTTGTGCTAACTGGGCCGGACTTCGCCAATAGCGCCCAGCTAATTGCAGTGATTTCAACAGTGGAAGTGACAGAACTGCAATTATACGGCTCATATTTCGTACGCAGTTTTCACGCATATCGTCCGGCCGCTTCTTCGCTCCCGAATGTAATTCCTAATTGAACGTCGTGGTAGCTCCTTCTTCGAATATTGAACCATGGATGGGAACAATTTTCAAAAATAACAGTTATCTCCGATGTGTTTGCGTTTAATTTGCTCACCGTTTTTATAATAGTAAAAGTTTAGCATATTACTATGATTACGTACCTGTGACACCTGTGTTGTTATAGCAGCGAACATTAATATTCACTATTCACACTACCAACACTGAAATCTTGCTTTGCTCTAGTTTGCCGGGTGATGCTATAGACCTCGTCACAGCTGGTGAGACGACCCTCGGCAGCCGACATGTCTATCGATGCGGAATTTATTGATATTAATGCAATTGATACTATTGATATTAATATGTATATATATATATATAAATATAAATATATATAATTATACATATATATATATATACGTATATATACATATATATACATATATACATATGGGTATATATATATATATATATATATATATATATATATATATATATATATATATATATATATATATATATATATGCATGTATATAAATATACACGATTCATGTTTCTACAACGCTTCATCCACCACCTAGACGTCACGTTAGGCGTAAGACGCAATGTTAATGCGGACATCAGGGGGACCCCCAGTAAAGAAAGAAAACAGGTAGGTTCCGGATGCCATTCAAGAACTCTGAAACACGCGTCCGAGACAAGCGCGCTCGGGTGTTCATTAGTGTGTGCACGAAAGAATATAGTTACAATTTATGAGACTGCCTCCATAAAATATGACGCGAGTTGCATGTATGAAAGTTAGTTTGCCTTCAGACGTCAATTCCATTGCCATTTACAGTGATATATCGCGCATATTGTTACTTTGCGTATTGCATTCTGGAACTTTTCACCATAGACAGCCGGATGCTGGCGGCGACGCTGGCGGCCCCCGGCCCGTCCCCGACCCCCCGCCGCCATTCATAATATGGTGGGGCGCAAACCATGGATCATGTACGCCATTCATGCACAAAACATTCCCTGAATGTTAATGGGCCCCAACGCCAAAGTAACAGGCAGATTTTCATATTTGAAACACTAGGCGATGTACCTGGCATGAGTTCTGCCACTAGCACAGTCGATGCCGACAGGTTTTCTCGATATTGTCTATATTGCGCTTATGGGCGCTGAATGGAAAGAATGCATCAACAACCGTGAATTTCTCCTATACCATTTTGGCGTGGCAGAGCCGATGATGTTTAGCATTGTTAAAAGGTGGAACTTTACGTTACTTTTTGCTATGTCACCCCTCGGCGGCCCTCCGGATCCTCTGGGCAGCAACCGTCGGCGCTTGACGTGTATCGAGCCGTGTCAGAACCTCAATAATTCCGGACAGCTTCATGTCAAAATGTAAAAAATGACAGGGTTAGATATTTATAAAAGTAGTCGAGTATGACATCAGAAGGCAGCTGATTCTATGGCAGTTTATTTGAGACGATTGGAAATTAATTCGTTAACATAGAACATGTGATATGCAAGTAAAAGTAATACAATGTGATAACTCGAGACAGAAATCGGGGAGTTGAGTGCAAAAATGACAGGGTTAAATATACATATCAAAATAGTCGATTGTGCCATCAGAAGGTAGCTGATTTTATGCTAGTTTATTTGAGACCATTGGAAATTCATTCGTTAATGTTGAAGATCCGATGTTCAATTTGAAGGAATAGAATGTGATAATTTCAGATACAAATCTTTGAATTGAGTGAAAAAAATGACATGGTTAGATATCTATAAATGTAGTTGAACATGGCACCAAAAGACAGCTGATTTTATGCCGGTTTATTTCAGACAATTGACTATTAATTCGGTAACGTACAACATTTGATATAGAATATAATGTAGTATGATGTGATAATTTGGAACACAAATTCTGGAATTGAGTGCAAAAGTGACAGGGTTAAATCTTCATGGAAGTTATTCAAGATGATATAAGAATGTAGCACGTTCGATTTCCGTTTAGTTAAGAACATTGGAAATTGTCAGCACACCACACAGAAGATGTATGACGCGTTTTTATCACAAGATGTTGGATGGCCAATTGCTTTCATTTCACTTTAACGGTAAAGTGACAGGGTGAAATGATTTGATAATAAAATGAACTCATAAGAAAGTTGTTCGAATTTGACTATTGGAAATCACCTGCACCTTCTCTAGAAACTAGAATATAGCATTAATCAGACCCGGCCCACTCTGGTGGTGTTCTTTTACAAACCCACCACCAGAGGCGCCACCGGTATTATGTCCGCTCATGACGCCTAACGATGCTGATTAGTGTCATGTAAGACAACTATTTCCATTTTACCATGCCATTTGTTGTCAGAAAATGACAGAAGTTAAGTTCCTCATAAAATATTGCTGGCTGTAGTTCCGTTTTTTCTTAGGAATTACTCTTTGAAATCCAAATGATATACAAAATGGAATCTTCGAAAACATTTATAGCGTATGCCAGGCATGAGCCAGGTAGCCTTCACCTCACTGTATATAGCTTCCGATATAAGGTGCCTATGGGTTCGCTGGACGGTCACGGACAAAGGTCAAAAGGAAGAGCGAATTCGAATATCCGCGCTATCAGCCATAGATCATAGTTGCATTGGCGTCATCGTATATACAGCCACCCGCCTTCAAACATATATATGGAGCTGGAGTAATTTCGTGTGCGATGTACTCACCAAATTTCGTTAACCCTTTCGTCTTTCCGGTCAAATCCTCACACCCCTTCTCGGGGGGGCGGGGCGGTTGAAGATCCCCTCTAAAATCCAAACTAACCATCGTACGAAAACGAAAGAGGTGTCATCGGAACGTGCTCGACGAGTACGGTCCGGGTCCATCCTCCAAAACAATTTTTCCCCAAAAGTGACGTCACCAGGGGGCTAGATTTCCACGATTTTTCTCGGCTTGTATTATTTTTTTACTCTAGGAGTTCATTTTGGGGATATATGAAAAACCAAATTTATTTGGAATGAGAAAAGGACAGCGAAATCGACTAAATCGCTAAATCGACTAAATCGCGAAAGCGAAATCGCCCTCGAATCGAGGGCTATAATTTTTTGGCCCTCCAAATAATTTTTTTATTTCAACATTTTGAGTTTTCCAGTTTTCTTTCATTTTCCCCTTCCAATGGGTAGATGAAGCCAAGAAACGTTGTTGGAAGTCAACTTACCCTAATAAAAAATGCTTAATTTTAGCCAGAATCCTCTACTTGAACTGCAATTTGGCAAACACGCAAAATTTATATGTAGTAAAAACGGAAAAAATGGAAAATTCCACTCGTACGTTTTGTTGCATCTGTAAAGATAATCAAATGCTGAAAGTTTCATTAAAATATCTGCATCCGTTAAAGCGTGACGACTGATTGAACGTTTTTGGAGGTGACCTCACTTGACCTTGACTAACTCATTGACCCTAGATGACCTGACCTAAAAATTTTGAAACAGTGTGCCAAATTGATGTGGGAAAAGGTATGCCAAATTCGGCCGCGCTGCCGCGCGCCGTTCGTCCACTATCCGCGAAAAACCTGAGGGGAGGCGGTTGAAGACCCCCCGAGACGGGACGGGTTAATAGCGGGAGACTTTCTTTGGTTCGATATTTTCTTTTCCTTTCATTAATAGAATGGGTTTACCTCCCTTGGTTTGAATTCGACACCCCGGAATAAAAACCGAAGGCTACCAGTTTACCAACCGAAAACGCGGAAAGATGGCGATGGAATTAATTCATGCTTTATAACACTTTTTTCGAGAGCACGGTAAACTGACACACGTTAGGAACGCGTTTCCGTGACATGGCTGATATGGCATTCTTTGTCAACCTATGGCATGATAGCTTCAAGATGTCATGGATAGTCACCATGAGTCATGGAATGAAAAATGCTGGATTGTCTTTCACTGACATAGCTAATTATCGGCAAGCAATGTTCACTATTGTCACCAAATGGGCAGTGCTTGTGTATAGTTGAGTGATGACCTACTCAGCTGAAGTGTCCACATTGTTCATTGATATCTCCAAGGCTATTTCAGGTAAGTTATCTGACTTTGCCCAGATCACCTTGTTTGGCTTATGACGCGGACGAATCTCCGACCATATTCATCCGAACACGTGCGAGTACGCCCAGGGATAAGTATATACTGCAGCTGAATTTATAATCCATTTCCTTCCATGGGTGTCAGAATAAAATTATGTCAAGCTGTATATTGGAAGTTTCGAAGATAAGCCAACGCCTACCATCACCTAGGTTTCGCTTGTACAAAGTGATTCCCATTATGTGTCTGATCGTAGTGTATTTATGTGCAGCCGAATGTGAATATGGTTCGCCCTTCTATCCGCCAGGTGTCCGATCTGGCTGGAGACAGCCTGGGAAGCGGTCATCTTCCGCGAGGCATCGACTCGCTTGGCGGAGGAAACCTGCTGAGAGGCATCGACTCGCTAGGCGGAGGAAACCTGCTGAGAGGCATCGACTCGCTGGGCGGGGGAAATCTGCTGCGAGGCATCGACTCGCTGGGCGGAGGAAATCTGCTGCGAGAAGTGGCCCACCAGGCACACAGCCACCGACTCTGCAGATCCTGCAAACAGCACCTGCTCGACTATCTCCGTGAGTACCACAGATGCTTCTGTCTGATGCTTCTTCTGCCACTTGCGACGGTAGAAAGTCATGTACCCCACAGGCAGCAAGCATCCACGTGCCCTTCATACCGTCAGCCGCAATCTGGGGATATGTATGGAAGTTACCTTCACACGCTAGCAACGGTAACCCTGTGGTCTTACACTCTTGCGAACTTGTTTTCCACAGCTTCCACTATTTAGCCCTGTGGTTCTCCATCGTTGCGGTGATTCTCCTTTGGTCCTCCACCGTTCTGCATTTGTTCCCACTGTTTGATTATAATGCCCGGCATCGATGCATCTTTGTTCGTTTTTTTATCTCAGAAAGTATTGATGAAAATGACATCACGTGTTCAATTTCGCAAGTTCTCAGACATAGCGATTCCAGCACAATCAAGGGGATCCATCCGAACCCTTCGCCCTTTCCCATAAGATAGGATTGGAGTGGATTGTGGCTTTACGACGCATTCAGCAGCTGAGGCCATATGGCGTCGCTTGCCTCTCATCCTGGCAAGAAGAGCGGGTATCGTAGGGTATCGAACCCCGTACCTCTGGCGTGCCAAACGCTCAGTTCAACCATTGAGCTACCGACGCTAACCACCGAGCTACTCAGCATCTGATCTACCTACCCATTTTGCCAGGTTGTAATATGAAACGGCATAATTGCAGCTACCAAATATGTGAACTTAACACTGCAGGCGTGTGAAGCAGTTGGATTTTTATTACTATATGCTGTTCTAAACAGCTAGTGCATCCGTGTTGTCTCATCAGTTGTTGATAGAGACCACAGTTGCACCACATAGGCATTAAATCATTTGGATCAGATATTTAACAGCATTTGGAGTTGCTGCTGTTGGCCAGCCTGGAATCAATGTGGTAAAGCGGAAGCACCACACCAGCTACTTCTTATGAAGACAATCTGGAACGCTTTACTTCTACACAGCGACCGCACTTTTAGTGATTTGCAGATGCGCTTTAATCAATGTGCATGAGGTGGATGTTCATCTTGTATCGCACCTTTCGCTCCACGTAAACGGCATCGCGTCCACCAAGCGGCTCGAGTTTCTCAGTCGCCCAGTTGAAATCGTAACCTTATTAAAGCGCTCAATGATTGATTGCTGTCGACGTCAACCACAAGTCGGACAATGGTTGGATTATCTCGTCAATCGCTGCGGCCCGGTAAATGCGCAGACCGGGCCAACACAACTCAACTCTCTCTGGCCGCGCTCCCTCGAGCGCCAGCGATGACGTCCGTGTCAGCAGTGCCTCTCGTCGGACGACTGAACCAGCTAAACTGAACTTTCCGTGGTTGCGCTCCCTTAAACGCCGGCGAGGACGTCTGCGTCATCAGAGCCACCTGCCGGGCGCAGAGCTACCCAGCGTCTATATCAAGCGCTCTAATTGGCAAATAAAGCGCGCGCTAAGTGATGAGAGAGTGGTTGGCGGGCGTTCATCGGGCTGTCCTGCTCCCACCGGGGCAGGTGTTGAACGCCTCACCGATCGACAGCACGTTATCCAGTGGTACTTTACAGGAGGGGAAGAAAGGAAAATACTTCACGTGGAGCAATCTTGGTCACAAGTTTGACCCCAGGAATTCGTCATCCAGCAGGAACGTACACACTCATTTTCCTCCTTTCAGGCCTTCTTGTGAAACTTACCCTGAGGTGGCAAGTGGCATGTGGCAGGGCAGGTTGACTGGCCTGGTTACTGCCAGGGCAGGTTGACTGGCCTGGTTACTGCCAGGGGAGGTTAACTGGCCTGGTTACTGCCAGGGCAGGTTGACTGGCCTGGTTACTGCCAGGGCAGGTGCACTGGCCTAGGCACTACCGGGGCAGGTTGACTGGCCTGGTTACTGCCAGGGGAGGTTGACTGGCCTGGTTACTGCCAGGGCAGGTGCACTGGCCTAGGCACTACCGGGGCAGGTGCACTGGCCTGGTTACTCCCAGGGAGGTTGCACTGGCCTAGTTACTGCCAGGGCAGGTGCACTGGCCTGGTTACTGCCAGGGCAGGTTGACTGGCCTAGGCACTACCGGGGCAGGTTGACTGGCCTGGTTACTGCCAGGGCAGGTTGACTGGCCTGGTTACTGCCAGGGCAGGTTGACTGGCCTGGTTACTGCCAGGGCAGGTTGACTGGCCTAGGCACTACCGGGGCAGGTTGACTGGCCTGGTTACTGCCAGGGGAGGTTGACTGGCCTGGTTACTGCTGGGGCAGGTTGACTGGCCTGGTTACTGCCGGGGCAGGTTCACTGGCCTGGTTACTGCCGGGGCAGGTTGCCTGGCCTGGTTACTGCCAGGGCAGGTTGACTGGCCTAGGCACTACCGGGGCAGGTTGACTGGTTTGGCCACTGCTGGGGTAGGTTGATTGATTTGGACATTTCCGGGACACGTTGTACAACTAAAGGCCGCTTCCGTGTCCTGATTATGTGATCAGGGAATCGCGAAGGGGTTTTGAGACTGGGCGCTTTACGCCTTGTCGATGAATTATTCAGGATCGTCGACGTCGATTAGCATGTAGGCACGCCGACTGTAATCCATGGGGATCAGCACAGCCGAAGGTGCTCGCTGCCATGCACCACATCGGCACCAGACGACTCTCAGAATGGCGTCCAATCTGCTGTAAGAATGGCGTGCCACCTGCCTTAAACGAGCTCACAGACTCACGGCCAGCTTCGACTGATTCTGCATTGTCTTCAGAATGGGCTCTTCACGTGACTAATTACATCCATCCATCCATCGCGACATCTATCACCAATTGGTAGCTTGAGATGTGAGATCACATGTGGGATCACATTCCACCGATACCAGCTAGCTACAGCCGGGCACAGTCAACCCGGCTCTGCCAGTCGGAATAGTTCAACATTGCGAATAATCCAATAGGTGGAATAGTACAATGGTGGGAATAGTCTAACAGCGGGAATAGTACAATAGGATGATTAGTCGAACAGTGGGAATAGTCCAACAGTGGGAACAGTCACACAGTGGAGATAGTCCAGCATGGTAAATAGTCCTACAGTGGGAATAGTCACACAGTGGAGATAGTCCAATATGGCGAATAGTGCAACAATGGGAATAGTCACACGGTGGAAATCGTCCAACATCGCGAATAGTCCAATATGGCGAATAGTCCAACATGGTGAATTGTCCAGCAGTAAGCATAGTCACACGATAGAGATAGTCCAACATGGCGAACAATCCAACAGTGGTAGTAGTCACACGGTGGAAATATTCCAATAGGGCGAATAGTATAATAGTGGTAGTAGTCCGGCAGGGCGAATAGTACAATGGTGGTAATAGCCCGACAGGGCGAATAGTACAATGATGGTAATAGTCTGACAGGGTGAATAGTACAATGGTGGCAATAGTCTGACAGGGCGAATAGTACGATGATGGAAATAGTCTGACAGGGCCAATAGTACGATGATGGAAATAGTCTGACAGTGAGCATGGTCCAATTAGCCTGCTGAACGGCACAGCCCAGACACAACGAACCCAGCTTAGGGTTCTGTGCTTGGTGGTGGCGTATATGGAAGAACATCAGTAATGCTACTTTCGCACATTTGTGGAGTGGTGCTTTCAAAATAACAGCTGGCATTGCAGAGCGCAATTCACAGAGTAAATTTGGGGAAAGTCGATGCTACAGTTGTGAGTTGAGTATTGATGTATTTGATATCAGACGCCTTTACTCTGCACAAGCATGCGGTATGTATAACCTGCGTCCGGCAAGGTCAGACTCGCTTCAGAGAGGACCGCGCTCGTGCGCATTCGCGAGCACTGTTGATAATCACCAAAACAACCAGCAGTCAGCTGATTGTCCGACGTGAAAATGGTCCCACTGAGTTTTGATCGGCTCTGTCAGGACACCAGAAGCGCCTCCACCCCCGAGACGGTGGTGTCGACCACCAATCACAATTTCCAGTCCATGAGGATAATCAGTATGGAGTCCGAAAATTGTTTGCGGTCAACAGTTGCGTTTTAAGCAAACTCGCATTTCTCACAATGGTGCGCTTCATTGCGTATTTGTGTGAGAGGTGTTCGGATATGTTTATATTGGAATCCTCGTCATCCAAAGTTTTCCAAGAGTAAATCACATGCTCTCCGGAAAGTATGTATACAGTTAGGTTTTGCGAATTGCGCTACAAGCAGTCGGACTAGACAATGAGGTTTGGGATACAAAATAATGGGACATTCGAAAAGGGTAAATTCGTTTGTTTTAAAAAGGAACATCGCGAAACTTGGCATGTATGACATTAATAGTATATTATATTAATATTCCAATAATTACTAACGATATTAATATTCATACATGCAACATTTATCAAGGTCTTGGAGATTCTCAACCTTCAGCCCCCCCGGTGACTCAGATGGTTAGAGCGCTGGCATGCACTGGTCTTCCCTGTCCTGGCAAAACAGGGTTCGAGCCGCTTCGCGCGCTCGCATTTAGCCCCCGGCCGGGAGTGCCAGTTGGCAGCTGGCCCGATAATGCCGGGGACGAGCTACCGGGCGGCTGTGTCGGTGCATCGACGGCACGTTAAATTTTCGGTTTAAATTCTGCCGTTGAGCTGGAATTCATGGATCGGGTGGTGGGGGCATGGTTCACGCAACAATCTCTGCTTAGCAATATAACCCTGGTTCCTAAAGCCACCCCAGCAACAACTCGGATTTAATTTTGTATAAGTAATAATAAAGGACCTGGGAATAGCTCTAAACATCCTGTTGAAATTAAGATTGAATTCTGAGGTGTTTTCGCAAAGGAGGAGGTTGGAGAGAAGGGGAAAAGCATCCATGGTGACCTCGACGGTAGAATTGAGGCAATGTGCCGCGGCTCCCCCGCGATTGCCGTCAACCACTTCAGCCTCCTCGAATTTCGCTCCGACTTTGGACCGTGACCATGTTGCAGCACGCCGGGTGCTCACAATCCGCGAGAACTCTGCACACTAGAGTTGAGCGCGACATGGAAATCCTTCCAGCGCTCAACATGCCCCCCACACAGAGGACGCCGCGAGGCTCCAGCACCTGGTGCAGTGTCCCACTGACGTTATACTTCCTGCTGAGTTGGCGCCAAATGCCTCAATCTTGTCACGCCTACACGCAGAAGTCGCAGCCAACGCTGTGACCGCGCTACACCCGATAACTTGAAGATAGTTTAGGGCACTGGAGGATGTGTGCGGCTTGCGACCGGCGGCCCAAAATCGTCTGTATGTCCGTTGACTTCTGAAAAATCAGTGTGTTGGTTGGGCGTTGCTGAACAAACGGATTTGTCATTATTTCGCTCCCGCCAAGTAATTGCAAGTTGGTTAAGCAATCGCTTATGTAAAAGCACAACTACGGCCTTCAGTTCGGCGCCGTGCGACAAGATGTGCAGCGCGCATGCACATGCACGCTGCACATCCCGGGATTGACTCTCTTCGTTGCTAATGTTGCTTCCATCGCTCGGGTGTAGACCGCCTCGGCTACACTTGTCCGGAACGGTATCGGAAGCATTGATCCGGTCTTCGTTTCCTTTCCTCTCGGCGATAACTCATCGCTCACGGCTGAGTGAGATCAAGAGTGGCTGTCACCAACCCTGACGGCAATATAAAGGAAGCTGAATAATCGGACTCAATTCACGTCCAAGTTGCATTACACATTGCTGAAGAAATTCGACATAAACCACGTGCGCTAATTGATACAGTCAATATAGAAGAAGCCACCACTCCCCCTGTGCTCCATGGTATATATTGTGCAACGCACATTGGCCCCGATTTGATTGATACCCCGTGCAAACACTCCATAGCAAACGCCTTTGGGAGCGAAGAAACTACACTACACAGTTAATTTGGTTCACACTAACGAACAACAGCGACGAAATTGGAGCTGTGACAGCAGAGGACTTCCGTGGCAGCTGTGAAAATGGCAGCTGTGACACTTCGGGAACCCACCGCTCCCATACGGCTCAGTTTTGCAAGTGATGCGAATGGAAACCCGCTGACACCAGCCTAGACACGTGCGCATTGTTTTTTGGCGGTGTCGTGGTAACCTGAAGCATACAGGTACACCCGTCCATCTCCGGGTTTCCAGGAAGTCAGAAAGCCTGCGAAAGGTAAGTACATCGTTTGTCACCACCCAAATGACGCGGACCGCAGTATATATATATATATGTGACATATATGACAATGCCAAATACAGCTCCAATACTTAAATAGCTTTGATTTACAGCTGTCGCAGTTGGCGGTGGGACACCGTTGTCAAGCGTCCACATGTTCTAGGCTCGGTGAACTGTGTGACTCTAGAAAGAATACGGCGGTAGAACAGTCATAGAAAAAGAGGAATAAAACACCAAGCTACGTTATTCACTAGGTGGCTATTGGCAGGCGAAGCCCGAGCCACTCTAAATGCCCATATGTGTAAATTCTGGAAAATTTTTAATGACGGGGAAGCGAGGATAGAAAACAGTTTAAAAAAGATACATCTAGAAATAAGACAGATTGTCAAGCCACACTTACCTTGCTGCGTTTGGTTCTGAACTTCATCTGGGTATCTGCAGGATTTTTTTGTGTCGACGAATGTGCTCGTGCTATGTGCGCTGTCTTATTGTTAGTTTTATGTCCGACTTGACCTCATTACGAATGGGTTCTAGGCTATCGCTTTGCGAATAGAGGACTGGGTCGAGACCCCTCCTCATGTTCATCGAAGCTAAGAGTGACAGAGGAAGTATTACCACGCAATTGGAAAATTCATTCCGTTTATAGTTTAAAGAGCCCTACGGTTACTGATCATTCATGTAGATGACACAATGGGTATGATCAAAGACGTCCATGTTTCCGACTTTCAGGAATAATTCGGATGCCGGTAGCATTGGAACCAGCAAAGGAACATAGAGCGGCTAAGGACCTTCCAAAATGCACCAATATGCCCTACAAGATACAGGCATGTCGGTGCTATCAGGTGGCAGACAGTTGAGCTCGCGCGCTTTCATCAGAAGGGTCGCAGGTTCGAGATCCGGTTGGTGCGCAACTGCTTAAACTTAGCCACACCCCCCATGACGCAAGTGATATTCATAGCCTAATTCATGCGTACTGGAAACAGTTCCATTAGTGTTTGGCCTCCAAACACTGATGGAATTTTATGATCAGCGATACACACATCGTGTGCGGTTTTGCACCTCTAAGCTAGTCACTCAAAATATGAAGCATTGAGCACCCCGGATATCTTAAAATCGACCGATATAAGATAGTGTACCCTTGAAAACTCAATCACTCCGTTGTGGCGAAGCATTCCGACGTCTGAAATTTCCAGGGAAGTGTCAGCTTGGTCGACACTCAGCCGTACCGATCTTCGACAGAATCACTCATGTCGCTTTCGGCTAGACTTTAAAGTCGAAGGACTGGTCTTCAACCCCTCCACCCACATCATGTGAGGTTTATTTAAACAAGAAAGGTTACCTCGAATTGTTGTCGCAGAAGTATTCGGAAACAGAGCCAGCGCTCAGCACAAGCTTTTGCATTGAATCCACCTCCCGGTCGGGAAATTCTTGTCATTTAGCGCAATTTGACTGAGTCATTCCCACACAGTCGGACGCTGCTGCTTGCGCCCTCGAACTTGTATAGCTGGCTGTCAACAGGCCATTTCAGCCGGCGGAGTAAATAGCCGGCGCGGAAGCGGCTCGACCCGTCGTGTTAGGACGGGGAAACTTTTGAAGGCTAACGCTATATCCACTAAGCTAGCCATCAGGTAATATGTCAATTTTCGTTTTTCCTCAGTTACAATTTCTGTAATAAACAACGCCGACGAGAGCATAACCTGCGTTTAATCTGATAACATTCGTGACTACAAATATTGCAAGTGACAGATGTGGATGCTTTTATGACTATTTCAATTGTTCTGGTGACGGAAATTCACTGGTTAAACAACACGTCCACTGGAATTCTCTACCTCATCCACAACGTAAAGGGTGATTTTCACCTCTCTCTCTCTATCTCTCTCTCTCTCTCTCTCCCTCCTCTGACGTACGAATATAGCGCATCGAGCTATTTTTTAAACATCACGTAACTCAGGTATAAACGGAACAATTTTTTCAACCGCATGCAGGTGTCACCATTTCAAATCATTCCACATGTTTAGGTGATGTCCGTCAGTCGTCGTACCTTTGTGCCAGATTATGACCTTCAAGCTAACCCTTAAAAATAAAGCTTCCTAAAGTAAACCAAACCATTCCATCCCGGCTTATGTGGGCGTCGACAGCCAATTAAAGTCAGTGTTTGTCATGGGCTCAATAGCTGATCATCTTGAGGATTCTTCGAATTCTGTCTCCCTTTGAGCCATGATGGAAACTTTCTCACAGCATTGATATCACCGGGAAGAGAAGTCGTTGTTCTTCTTGACAGGAGCTATGTAATTGGAGCCATAATGTCCTCCTTCAATTGCTGCCAACCTACAGAGATAGGCAGCGAGACAGACAAACAAAGCACTACTTGGAACAGAGGGGTTTGCGGTGGATGGAAATGTGCGAGGAGAGCAAGAGCGATAGAGACAGCGAAGTTGAGATGTAGACGGAGATGGAGACTTGGACGAATATAGACATATATATATATATATATATATATATATATATATATATATATATATATATATATATATATACAAAAGAGAGTGAGAGAGACAGACAGACAGACAGACAGACATAGAAATGGTGATAGAGATAGAGATAGAAATGCATACGGAGATACAGAGATATGAATAGATGGAGAGATGAAAAGATGGGAAGAGAGATGCTGATATAGAGAAGGGGAAAGGGATAAAGGGGAGATATACAGACAGGGAGAGAGAGAAGGAGGGCAACAGAGATTGGGAGGTATAGCTAGAAAGAGGCATATGGTGGGAGAGAAAGAGGAGAGCGAAAGGGATAGAGAAAGACGAAGGGAGATGGAGACGAAGGGCGAATGGATGGGGAAGAGGAAGGAAGTGGGAGGGAGTGGGAAGCAAATTGTATTCAATCCCTTTCCAGACACAACATTATAGCTGAAGTTCCTCTTGGCGTCATGCGCCAAGGACTCTAGTCCCAGTTAATGTCCGTAATCATCGGCCTGTCTCGGAGGCGATCCTCGACAGCTATCATTGGTCGATGGCTCTACAGTCGGCCTTTCACACACCAAAGTCCCATTGCAATTCCCTGTCAATTATGCAGTTCATGGCGTTGTGACATTCCATTTTCTTCTTCAATTATCCTGCAATTTTAAACATTGATTCCCGGCAACGCCGGAACTTTGCATTCTTACACTTGATGCCACTAAGGAGTTGGTGCGCTTACACTCAGCATATGAGTGTGCCATCCCAAGAGCCGGAGAAGGAGCCGCAGAGCGTGTACTTACTACCAACTCGTGATTGTTATGTACCAGAAGGGACCGAATCGCTAGGTAGTCTGGGATCTGCCTGAGTAGATGACTTGCCTCTGGTGATACTGCGGTGACAGGAAATTGCGCTGGTTAGCAATGATCGTCATTGCATCGGTGTGGAGTTCGTAACAAATTCAGTGCGGCGACGAGGAGCTATACTATTACTGGTCTGTATTGTGGGGAAGACTCAATCTGCCTGTCAGTGATAGTCTAGGTTTTCCTCGTTTGGACGGTAACCGGTTCTTAAATTTCATAGCTTCTCTCATTCGCCAGTTCTCAAATCAAAAAGCCAAAGTCACCAGATGTAAATGCCCTTGCATTAATCGGGCTGATTAGTTAACCAAACGGTGATAAATTGTGCAACAGTCTCCGCAGTTCAACAGTGATACTATTATCGACAAAAATGTGTGCCTCTAAATCAACAGGCAATTATGACTGACGACGGCGGTCACCCATCCAACCGAGACGCAAGATGTTCAAGCGCCCACATCTTGCAACAGGCTACATCTTACTAGCCTTGAAAACTCAACTCCGTCTCTCACCCCCATCTCTCGCGTACGTCTGGCCCCGCCGACTCCCCTATAGCGACTCTCTGGACCTGGGGCCGTCGCGCGCCTGCGAGAGTGACCATCTCATCAGACCGGGACGTAGCGAGCCGCTACTGGTGGAGAACACATCGACGCGACAACTGCGGCTGGTCGAGAGTACTTTCGACCAGCGCTCCTGCCCCACACTGCCAGGTCTATGCGCCAGGGCTATGCGCGTGAGAATGACCTGACACCCAACTTTGTCTTGCTGCGATGGCGGTCTCGGTCGGCCGAGCCGGGCGGAATGCTGACAAGTCACGACATCTGACGGCCGGCCGGCGCCCGTTGCTTCAAGACTGAACGTGCCGGCTGATGCCAGCCAAATGCCTGGATTCCGCTCAGCGCTTGGATCCCAGGATACATGGGAGCCAAATGCATTGTAAAAGGGGGTCCAAAACTTACGTCGTTGTAGCGGCAGCCAGCCGCGTATGAATGATTCTGAGATTTGCGCTGCCTTTGTTGATTGCTGAGCCTCAGGCGTCAGCAGCTTCAGTGCATAGTTCGGTTGCAGTGTACAGGCCAAACGATTGCAATGTTATAACGTGGTGTCCAAGCTAACAAAACGCCGGTGCCGCGAGCCTGCAACGACGGGGACTCAGGCTGTAACCGCGAAGGCTGATGATATGCGCAGCGGAAGGAAAGAGCCTCGGCCAACCTTCCGGCGCACCCGGTGACCCTCACGCCTAGTAGTCGTGGGGGAAATGATGAGGAAAATGACAAATTATAATTAGCAAGGCACGAACACCGAATCCTGACCTCAACCCCTCAATATTTCCGTCTATGTTCCTAATAATTCCGCATCTCGTTTCACCCCATCTAGCCTCACCGATACTCATTATTGAGCTGTACCAAGCTTGTCAATAGAACTGCCAATCGTTCCAAGCTGGTTTCAATTAAAGTAGCTCCATACAACTTTAACTCATCCAGTCGTGCACCACTCGTGGTAAACTCTCTGGAGGACACACTTATTTCAGTCAAATTAAAGTTCATAGCCAGGCTTATCATGCCAAACTTCGACGTGTAAAGTGAGAGTCGATGAATAATGAAACTTGATCGCCTCGAGCCTCACCCGCGCCTAAAGGTCGGGTGGGTGTGGGGGAGGACGTGCGACGGGTATGGATCGAACATGCTTGGTTCGATAGGATGGAGAGGTCTGTTGAAAACTGAATTATTTGTTGTTGCTGCTTATTGTATTATCGGTAAAAAAGCATGTGTCATCAAATCTCTGACCGACAATGTATGAATCCATGGAGGTGTATACTAAAAGAAAAACCATAACTGTGATCTTTGCAACCTTACGCACACAGTACTCGCATGTCCCTAAGTAATAGGTGTTCATGCAGCTTCTGGGGCATATTCCCCTGACTGGAATATTTTACCAGATGATGAAAAATACAAGCCGACCACAGCCGCTGAGCTAGGAAACCCACTTCCGTCTGTAGACTGTTCTCTGTGATATTGTACAAATCTGGGGGAGGTCAGCATACATACTGATCCGAGACGATTGCACCTTCCCATGCGACGTAGCACCGAGAACAGCGAATACAACGCTATGTTCACAAAATGGATAATATTTGAAAGCATGTCTCCCTTAAATATATTGCAGAGTCGCCCCTGATCACACTAGGATAAATTTATATTTCATGGCATCCGTAAGAGAACAGGAGAGGAAAAGCCACAACTAAATTTGCTTCTGGCCTGCAAGTTGATGAAAGGTGAAGTCTCCGATCTTGCATTGATTACTTCATACCTCAGGCCTTTCAACAGGTTCTTTTCTTAACAGCCACTTCCATGCACGCGCCTATTAGAGTCTAGGCCAAGCTGCAATTGAACACACAAACATTACAAATCGTGCTCGTTTTGTACAATAGCATCTCACACTAGCCTGAGTCTCCCTGATTGGGAATTGGTCACGTTATCATTTGTTTGCGTCAAATAAGCTTAGATGGCTCTGAGAGCCATATGCTGGTTCTGGGCATGCAACAGGAAGCTGGAAATAATTTCCAAGAATATCTCGGATTTGATATTTAGCACGAGTCTTCATGTTGGAGAACTTCAACGCGCAGCCAGAGAGATGCGTCTGGATGAGGTGCCAACACTTGGCCTGTGCTTTTGTTAACCGAATCCTCGGATGGCTTTCTGCTCGCAACCCATCGCCTGTACTCGCAAGGCTCCCACCTTTCGAAACACCCGGTGGAAATGCATCGATTGTTTGCGTACCTGCATTTTCAGATGAGATCAGAATGTTCCCAGATTGTGACGTGGATGCCAGACCACGTGTCCGTGTCTGTCGTCAGAGGGTCAACAAAACGCTGAGATTGTCTCCAATGTCGTTAGCAAACGTCAAGCGTCCCCAACCGCCACATGTCCGGCTGGCATGCACGAACCCGCACTCCCCTCCACTGCCACTGATGTGTGTGTGATGTGCCTGTTCGTCTCAGGGAACGTCCTGAGGTACACACAGGCAGCGAGGTGCTGTGTGCCGTGTATACTGGATCCTCTCACGGACCCGTACTCTCTGCCGCTCACGGGTGATGCGAACTCTCGTGTGTCTGTTCCAGGGAGCCACCCTCATGCATGCACCGATCGCGAGGTGCGGGTACTGGATCCTCTCACGGACCCACACCCTCTGCCGCTCATGACTGATACCAACTCTCGTGTGTCTGTTCCAGGCAGCCACCCTCGCGTATACATCGACCGCGAGGTGCGGGCACTGGACCCGCTCAGTGGCATTTCGTTCGGCATCGACAAACGACTTGATTCGCTCAGGTCAGGAGCGTCACCACGAGCTGGTCACGGTACACCACCAATTTGTGAAGTGCTGACACAGTCAACTGTGGGTTAACACCTGTTTGCTTGCGCGGTTTGCCGGAAAGACAGAAGCAGCTGACTTCCTGTGTCGTTCACAGCTGATGCTGTGTCTGCCAGTATATCATGGCAGCCCAGGATTTATGTGACGTATGTGTGCTAATATGCCACGCACGAAGTAACTCACAGGGCCACCTCCGAACACAACATGAGACGTAGTTGCCTACATATAAAACTTCGCTGCTCAAAAAGCAGCAATCACGACAGCGAACAGCTTGGAGACGTGCTTGTTGTGTTTCAAACATCCACACACAAAAAAATGGTCAAGGTGCATTGAAACAAGCTTCATGAGATCTGCTGCTGCCAGTGTCCTGTCGCTGTTGTTGACAGGCGTGTTGGGTTGATTCCTGGCACTCGGTGTGGCACGACACGTGTCCCACCGGTCGGTACTGGTGGCCCTGTTACGCGCTGTGATTGGTCTGGCCGCCACAGACATTGCTACTGCTCCCGAAGCGGCCATCAGCTGCATTATTGACGCTGCCATCGGGCCAGCCGGGTAGTCTGTATTCACACTGGCGGCGGCTGACATTGCTCGGTTCTCCCGAAGCTGGTGCCTGGTCATGCGGTCAACTGACCATGCGGACCTCTATTGTTATATCCTCCCGCAGCTGGTGTCTGGTCACACCCTCAGCTGACCATGTGGTCCTCTATTGTTATATCCTCCCGCAGATGATGTCAGGTCACACCCTCAGCTGACCATGTGGTCCTCTGTTGTAATGTACTCCCGCCGCTGGTGTCTGGTCACACCCTCAGCTGACCATGTGGTCCTCTGTTGTTATATCCTCCCGCCGCTGGTGTCTGGTCACACCCTCAGCTGACCATGTGGTCCTCTGTTGTTATATCCTCCCGCCGCTGGTGTCTGGTCACACCCTCAGCTGACCATGTGGTCCTGTATTGGAGGATGCTGCCCCGCCCCTCAGTGAATGACGGCATTAATGAGCAACTGACGAGTCTGCCTGCATGTTGCAGTGGCATGACGTTCGGCACAGCGAAGAGGAATTTCGACGAGATCGATCGTTCCGGGTTCAGCGGCTTCTACAAGAAGAGAAATTTCGACGAAATCGATCGGTCTGGCTTCAGCGGGTTTGCCAAGCGGTCTCAGACGAACAGCGTGCAGAAGCGCAACTTCGACGAGATCGACAGAAGCGGCTTCAACAGCTTCGTGAAGCGCGAGGCCAATGCCAAGGATTAAATTTAGACCGTCTGCGGTAGCGGCGACGAACTGAACGCAAAACGTTCCCTGCGGCCAATGCATGCTCAACTGACAGCTGAACTGTCCGGCAGCATTGCATGACATGGCCGGGGTGCGACCCACACCGACAGCCAGGGGCCGCGCCCACGGCCAGAGGTCACCCACCTGAAGCAAACGACAGACCGACTCTCAGTCGCGATAGTGTGGTGCTAGGACCATGAAACAAAGCGCTACATTTTCCAGACTGGACGCTGCGCCCCAGAGGCTGGACGCGGCGCCAGGTCTATCTGACCTTCCACGTGTGGAATTGACTGCCGGGAGCCTGCAGTGGCCGCTCCACATCAACAAACGGCGCGGCCGAAAACCTCCGCTTTCGCATACCGGTCATATTTATTCTTGCTGGGGTGCTGTTCTAGCTTTGTGATGATGTACCAATATTTGATGAAATACACGTGATAGATGTGGCCCGATGCCTATGGTCGCCGTTTTGTTGAGAATCAACGAGAAGATATGCGGCGAGGATTTACTTAATAATGACATCTTCGAAAAGTGGTCCAGCCACTTCCAGGTATCTGCCCAACTGACCGACGACTTTAGAACCGCTGTGTTGGGTGTCAAATTTTAATTCCTAGTTGATGGACAGCAATGCAGATTCCGCTCTTTTGAAAGCTTCGTTGGGACTAGCAACACCGAGCGTTTATAGTTAGGTGAGTTGTATTGCATAGGTGAGTTGTATTATATTCAGAGGAACGGTTTAGCGTGAGGTTGACGTCACAGACAACCCTTGATGCATGATTCGCATCCATTGTATCACTTCGGACCACAAGGGTGAGCATTGTGGCATATTAGAGATCCTGTGTAGGCACTTGTGCACGGAAACTGGGTACGTCAGGGATGAAGCTCATAAAGAAGAACATATTTTTTCAGATGGAAAAATGTAGCGTACCATGTTTTTTTGGTTGACATCACAATTGTTAGAAACATAGTTTGCAATTTCATGAATATATGCGGTCGGAAAAATTTGATTTCATATGCACAGCTGAGGTTTGGATTAAGGAGCAAATTTTGCAGACAGCTTGCATTCATTTGAATTGACTAGCTACAGAATGCATACTCATCACAGGAGGTCAAGTATAGGAGGTAGGAGCACTCGTGCATGCTAGAAGCACTATGTTGAAATACCAAGCTGTAGGGAGGGATGGAGGCCCTGTCTTTTGGTATTGCCAGTGTGACACCTATCGAAATATTCACCCGATTCACGATTCACAAAATGTCATCCGATACCGCTATTCACTCCTTGGATTAGAAGAGGCCACCAAACAGTTTACTGAAAGGGACCAATGCTGTTCAGTACATCAGAGTGAAACAGGCATTCATTGATCGAGTCGTCTGTGTTTGGTTCTGCAAAAGCAACACTGCTATTTTTGCAATTTAACATCCAGCCAATCCCGCTATATTATACCAATGTGATTGAATCACATGTTGGCAACACCAAAACTTATACGCAGCTTATACCTATGCTGTAGAAGATAGCGCTGTAGTGAGAGAGTATAATTATTATGGCTGGATCGTATCGAGAAGAATGGATCAAGATGAATGACTAAGGCATGCAATAGGTCATTGGGTCAGATTGAAGAAACCGACAGGTCGATACGGGAATAGATGCATCGGAGATTCCATGTTAGGGCTCCATTGTTGGGAGACTTCAGCATAGCGGAGTTGAGGGACAAAATCAGAAGTCTAACCAACTCCGGAAATAGTTCGGTCTCATGCATTGCTTGGAGAAAATGATGTTTTATTTCAAATGGATCTATCAGGGGAAGAGAAAAGTTAAATCAAGTGAAGAAGACTGCGTAGCTAAGAACAAATTAACTAGTGAAAAACTTACATAATGCAATGGTGGGAGAGACATCAGGAAATAGTGATCACAACATAATATACCGTTCCTTGAACGCTGAAAGCATTGGGAACAATAGGACAATGATTCCAAATTTTGCTCAAGAAACGTGTGAACAGTTCAGTATCTTCCTGGGTGAAATTCAACGGGAAGAGTTATTGTCAAGCTGAGATGCATCTAAAATGTTGGAAACCCTCAAAGATGAACTGTTTCTAGATCACGATAGGTGCATTCTCAACACGATAGGTTCAGTATCAATATAAAAATAATAATGAACAAGGTTAAACGCTATTCGTGGCTGACAATGGAAGTAGGACCATTGCTGGTGTCAAGGAAGCCGTCCTTGAATAATGCAAAACAACCTTAAGTTTGAGGCTAGCATGGAGGAAAATAGGATTGCTTGGAGCCATGTTCGGAGATGTGTGGAACTAAAAAAACTGGCTGAAATTAAATTCGTTCGTAATTGTCCGGCGGGAAATACTAAAAGCTTAGCTTTTACAAATTTCGATCTACAAAATGTAGCGTGCAGACATTGGATGTAATGATATGATGCATGCAATGACATAGTGACCGAGGATTGTGAGAACGTAAAGTCCCTAAGCAAGACATAGCCAGTTGGACCCCCACAAAAAAACAAGAACAGGCGCCAACACTGATGGTTGTACCAAGACAGGAAATATGTTGGGAAGACCTCACAATGCATACAGAAGCTGAAGAAAACCAGGTGCAGATAAAAAGACCAACGAAGCCTCAGGAACTGATGACATATCTGTCAATATTTTAGGTGGGTGGATTCAAGTATTAGCAATTCCTCCAGGTGTTGGTATCAGGCGCCAGTCGCCATTTGGGTATTCCGGAGTACTTAACAACTGGAGTAATACGAATATAGTTTTTTTTAAACGACAAAGGAAGCTTTGTGCAAAACCATAGACCAATTGACTTAACTTCACCAGTTTACAAAGTTTTAAGAAAAACTTGCCAAAGATCTTAGCAAACTGTCTAAGCAAACGGTTTTTCTCATTTTGATAGGCTTTCAAGAGAAATTCGACATGCATTTTTATCTAGAAGGCCTTGCTTAACTTATCTTTCGGAAAGAATGGAACATGTAACTAGGGAAGTTGACAATAGAAGCTTGATAGATGTCGTATGTTAAATGTCAACAAAGCTTTTCACAAGCTTCCACAAAAGCGCTTAATTCACCAGCTGGAGTAGGATGGGATTGATGGAAAGGTTTCAAGCTAGATTGAGGAATGGCTAATACAATGGAAGCAAAGATTAGGCACTATTAAATTAATGTAATCTGAATGGAAGAAGGTTCCGAGTGGGGTGTCACAGGGCTCTGTTCTAGATCCACTTCTTTTCATCATCTTTGTGAACATCTTCGTGATGTAGGTCTTAGGAATGGGGGTGCTTAAATTTGCTGAGAACATGAAACTGATAGGAATGACTAACAATAGTGATGCATCTAGCAATATTCATCTAAAATTTGAAAGAGCTAGGGAATGAACTGACCAGTCGCAGTTGTTCTTCAAGGATGATAATTGTAATGTGATGATCATGACCTCCATGATCTTGGCTCTGCAGGTGGGACATCCATGCATGTATTGGAATGTGGTGAACTGGATGGCATTGAAGAGGAGGAAGATTTAGACGTTTTAGCTCCAAGTGAGCATAAATAAAATAAATCAAGAATGTAGCTCAGCTAGAACCAGGTCACTTATAATGCTAGGATGCATTAATATGAATGCTAAGTATGACATGAAAGAAGTTATAAAGCGCAAACATTGTCCATGCGTGAACCTACTTGGATAGAGATCAGGCATGGAGATCGTACATTTAAAGTGATATAGCTTCGCTAGAAAGAATTTGGCGCAAAACTAATCGCATTATTAGTGGACTAGGACAATTAGAATACCAGGAGAGCCTTATGGTGTAAGATATGCACTCACCAAAGTTTGGGAGATTTAAGGATGATATGATTGAAACGCAATAGCGGATCCAGGGGACCATGGGGTCATGCTCCTCTTTGGGCCCAAGGAGTCCAAGTGGGTCTTTGAACACTTGCGTTGTGACATGGGCAGTGGCGGAGCTCACGATAATCCTGCCACTTAAGGGGAATTAGAACAACCGATGAGGGCTCCTGTGGTGACTATTAAAGGGCCCCTGCGCCGATATGAGGAGCGACTGAGCCAACATGAGGGGCACCTGAGCCAACGTGGAAGGTCCCTAGGCTGACGATAGGGGCCCCAGCTGATTGAGATAGTCCCGAGTCGATGAAGAGGGCCCTGAAGTCGACGGCGAGTTCCCACAGGCAGACACCGAGGTCCCTGGTCCCGGCTAACGTGAAGGACCTCTAAACTAACGGAGGGCTCCGGGTCGTTGAAAGGGCCCCGGGCTGACGGAGGGGTCCGACCAACGAAGGTGGCCCTCAAGTCAACGATGAGGGCCCTTGAGCCAATGGAGATGGTCACTGAGCCGACGGAGAGGGTCCCTAGCGACCGGAAGATGCCACGAGCCGGTATGAAGGGCCTCTGGGCCCAGGGAAACACACTGAATTTTCCTAAGAGGTCGCAGGCATATTTAAAGGGCCATGGTGGAGTGAGCCCAGGTGTCTGGCGTCTGTCTGGTGTCTGTCTGGCTGGCGGCCCAGGTGTCTTTCATGTCGGCTCGGGGCCCTTTCCGATGGCGTGGGATCTATTCCGGTTACTGGGCCTTTTGTTGGTTTAAACACTAAATGGATCATACATTTGCTGCTCACTGGCATCCTATATCCAAAATGATTTATAGTCAGGCTCAGACCTGGTCCCCTTCTCTGGTCCCCTACTCTCAGCAAGTGACGGGGCACTAAAGTCCAGGAGGCACCGACACTTTGAATGGTCCTCTCGGTCAAGTCCTCGATTTGCCACTGGTATCACGTTAACAACAAGATTATTCCTTCGCAAGTGATTTGAATTAATTAAAATATGCACTGCAAGCTGTCTCCATACCACGATATGGGCATTAAAGTCCAGGGTCACCACAATTATGGATAACCTCCCACTTTGCCAAATCATATATCAGCCACTGTTGATATAGTTGAGATCGCAAAATGGTTTGGTGATGTCAGTCTGAATGATGGCATTCTTCTATTTATGGTTTCACACAGCAATTATCAATTCAAGTCAGACAGGTCAAGGTGTAGAAAATGTAAACACCAACACATTTTCGGTTAAGGGGTGGTTGGTCAATTGAATGAGCTGCCTGATGATGTAGTTGGTAAAATTGGCAAGGTGTATATTTCGAATGCGTCTGGGAATGGTACCTAGCCTACCCTAATACCAGGTCGATTAAGCCATATTTTCGAGATGTCAATTGCAACAGACCTCTGGGCGTGTTTACTCGGAAAATCGTCCTATGTTTCTAATTGGCCATATTTTGCACTAGTCTGGCGACACACAAGATGCCCTGACTTTCATGCTTCTAGGCCCAAGCCCCCCCCCCCCTGTTGCACAGCATGCGGTGGTTGGCCAAGTTTTTGGTCCTTCAAGATCCCTCCGGTGCACGCTTAGGTACGGTCATTGAGCCCCAAAAAGTAATCAACATAGGAAAAAGGCATTTACGCCATAGTGAAACCAGGACTGTCAATGTGCAAACGCAGCATGGCACAGTGCCCACAAACAATAGAATAGGTGCGTGTGCGAAGCACACTTATCAGCATGCAGGCAATCTAAAAAACACTGCCGGTACACAATTCGAAGAGCACACCAAAACTGTTGGTAGTATTTTGCCTCTCAATTCAATAGGTTCACCTCTACCGGCGGAATCTTGGACCTGATGAAGCGTTTGAACCTGAAAAACCCACCGCCAGGCTCCTTTTCCCAGCTGACGGCGAAAGCACAGCACATTACTAACCCACAAGTCGTAGACCACCTTAAACTACACTAAACGTATCTGGCAGTAACATATACGGCACCACTAGCATGAGCTCGATACGCCCTTGCAGACAAATCAAATCTTAGCTCTGGAAACAGAGAAGTCTACAACCAATCGCTTACTGTGCACGAATTACACCTTGCCCTCAGCAAGTGTACAAATACGTCAGTTGAGCCTGGTGACATCCACTACCAGTTAAACAAAAAATTATATAAAAATATAAAACGTTCCTAATAGTGACTAAAAATGATGTGTACCAAAGCGACACCTTTCCCGTCTCCTGGCGGCAAAGTGTAGGCATTCAATTGCCAAAACCGCACAAAGATCACTTCAACACAAAAGGTTATAGGCCTATCTCACTTACTAGCTGCGCTAGCAAGTTCGCCCAGCACATGGTCAGCTCACGATTGAGACATCTTCTGGAACACAACGACCTGTTCGACGAATTTCAGTGCGGCTTCCAGCATAAAAAAACTACAGACAATCTCATTAGACTAGTGCACGACTGCAAAGGTAGTACATGGATCAAACGCACAACAGTAGTTGCCTACTCAGACATCACTGCAGCATTCGACCGAATACACAAGTCCACACTGACACACAGCCTCCATAAGATAGGCCCAGGGGTATACATGGCACACTTAATTCTCAAGTTCCCCGGAGACAGAACCTTGAGGGTACGATGCGACAGTGTTACATCAAGCACCACACCACAGGAGCAGGGCCTGACGCAGGGGAATGTGCTCTCACCTAGCCTTTTCATCATGATGATGAACGACATACTTGCTGTCACACAAACAATTCACTTTAATGCTTCCTTTTCACAGGCGAAGTACCCATTTGGACAACCTCAAAATACTTCCTAGAAGCTTTAAAAAAACATTCAAGCATGTCTAGACCACATTGCAAAGTGATGCAAAACATGGGGCTTCATTCTGTCAACATAAAATCTGTCACTGTCACATATAATCGTCTCCGCTCAACACCACCAGCCCCTGTTTAAAATCCATGGTTAAGCCATCGAACAGGTGAAACGTTTCAAGTTTTTAGAAGTCATTGAGACGGAAAACTTAGTTTTAACGCACACACCACCTCCATCTCGAAGTGATGCGCGAAGGGCGTCAACGTACTCCGTGCACGTGCACGCACAGACTCGGGCGGAGAAAGGAAAAAAATTACTACGACTCTATAAATCAATCGTGCGACCCACCCTAGAATATAACAGCATCATCTTTGCTACCATTTCAGAAAGCCAGAGCAAAAAGTTAGAAACCATCCAAAACAACTGCATCAGAACAGCCGCAGGTCCCCTCAGCACAACACCGAAATTCAGTCTTCTAATGGATTCAAACACATCTCGACTCCACTTCAGGACACAACAGCCTGTGCCCTATCACATTACAATAAAATATATTAAAAAATCATTCGGCACAGCGCTGCTTTACACCTGACAGATACAAGAATCGATGTCGGCGCCAACTTCCACCATATAGCATTCTAATGACCACAGCTCTCTCAGATCGTAGCCTCACAATACCAACCGCTGCAACTCGACCGCCCACTATGTCATTCTGAACTCTCAGTCAACCAAAGTTCAAGTACTTGCTTTTGGAGCAGAAATCGAATATCACATTGGCGGACATTGGTATGCTCCACAAATTCGTCAATGATAACAATCGCAAAACACTCGTACTCACGGATGGATCGAAACACGAGGTTAAGGTAGGGATCAGCATCACTGGACCAGGCCTTCGTCTTTCAAAGCTTCTATCATATAACTTCTCCATATATTCCCCTGATGCAATGACCATTCTAGTCGCTATCTCATCAGGCGTAAGGCTAGAGACGTAACAATTTGTTCAGACTCCAAGTCAGTCCCTCAGCAAATTAGCAACACCAACGATTGTCCACATCAAGTCATTGACTTCCGGGTCCGGATTCCAGGTCACGCCAATATCTCAGGTAATGAAGAAGCAGACCGGCTCGCAAAGATACAGCAAGATGAGAAGCGAGGATCGACAGGGCGTTAAAGAAGGGAGGTACTCCGGGAGCCGGGTGCTGTTGGGTTGGCAGGGCGGGTGGGAGCTGGTATTGAAGGGGGTGTGGGTTTAGGTGTGGAGAGCGTTGGTGCGTAGCTTCGCCCGGCGGTTGGTGTGGTGTGGGAGGGTGCGGTTGTGGAGGTGGAGATGCCAGTGGTGGAGGTGGTTTTGCGTCAGAGTTGTCGTGCTGCTGTATCTGGCGCGCTGGGAGCCGCCGCATGCCGATACACCTATGGGTGCTCTATGTTCACATTTATAATTAGGACGAATATAAACAGAAAATAGCAAATTTGAACAAACGTTTTCATGCTGGAAAAACATAATACGGAAAACCTCACTCAAGTTTTTTTATCAAAAAGTTACTTCCATGTTGAAGTTCGGAATTTTCACTTGACCAACCCTATCATCATCACGGCGTGCAAACCATACCGTCCAAATCCGGACCGCAAACTCAGAATTTTCAGCTCGAGTCGGGGCTGGCCGGGTGAATCGGTCGGGTCGGTGCCGCTTGCCGTCGCCCATCACAAGTGTATCCGCCGGAAATATGTCCACTGAGCAGGGCTGATGGGACGGCGTCGACGTCTCAATCCAGCTCACATGTCATCACGGCGTCATCATGGCATGTCGTGTCCTGAAGCGCCAGGCGCCCGACAAATCCGCCGATCATGCGATGCTTCCGCCACAATTGACCAATGTCATCATGTGCGAGCAGCCTCGGCTTCGGGCGATAGCTGTCAGCATGTTGATGTGTGCTGTATGTTGAATTCATGATCAGGTCCATAGATATGACCAGAATAGACATCACTGTTGGTATAAATAAGTATGTAATACGGTGCTTTCAGATATACATCACCAAACACAGAATACGCCTTTGGGTGGCGGAGAGGGAACTGGTGCTGTGGCGCCGAGCCCTCCATGCCTTGCCATTTGCGGTCAGATTACGTCAACATAGATCATCAGCAAACAACTGGAGCAACATTTTGTAAAAGGATGAGTATTGGTCGCGTGAAACGATCGTCTACGGTCCTGTTATTTTACCGTACCATTTCACGTGACGTAGTCGCAATGCTCCTGTATCGATCACGGCTCGGCATTGGCATACATTTGGCTCACAGAGTTGTATGAGCGGCTAAAGAATCACAACCGGTATATTTCCCTCCTGGTGGTTTCAAGCCAGAAGCTGGTATATGTTTGTGCTCCGGACACAATCCTGCAAAGTGACTGCAGGGTTCATATTGCGGGCGTACCCACGTCATGTGGAACGCCATGTTTGTGCTGGTCGCGATGGTGTGTGCATGCAGCTTTGAGTTCAATTATACGGCACAATATAGCCATACTGCCAGCTGGTGCGGCTTTATGTTGTTGAGATGCAGCCGAATTCGACTTCCGTGGTTTGCCACTTCTTGCACCAAACAGAACGTCCTCAAGTTGGATGATTGTTTGCAGAGGCCCAGAGAAACGCCTCCTAGGTAATATAAGTAATATCACGCACCACCAGCTATTAGACTGACTACAAAACGCAGCATTTATTCAAGTGCATTACTTGTAAGTGAAAACCGCATTATACGCCCGGTCGAGTTACCTTTGGTGCTAGGTTCCAACATTATTAGCTATTAACGAACATGTAGGCTGGACCATAGTGCAGTCACGTAGACTCCAGCTACTCACTTACCCACGTTATAATGCAGAAAGATGGATTGTTTTCTTGCGGAATGCCTGGGAAGGAAAGAAGGACACTCAAAGTACCATTCGGAGTGGTGGATTTCACACCACGAGTTATTTTCTTCATGACCACCAGGGTACGGTGGGCCACTACACTTCACTGTTTGCCACGATTGACAGTGGGACGTTTTTAGATGTCTCAAAGATAAATATTTTCTCAGGTGGCGCTAGGTCTCAGAGCTACGGCGTAATTTTTCGAGGATTTTTTATCAAGATCTTAGTCCAACGTTTTCTTGAAGTCAAGCAAGGTCACTGACCTCCATTGAACATTGATGACGTTTTTGACAAGATATGCATTCCCGGCTATTTCACAGCACGATTTTTGAATCAGTGATCACTTGACACCGGCGCTCCGCCGCGACCTCAAACTTGGTGACCTGGGGCATTTTGCGTCGACTATTTCCGTGCAACGTCAATTACCGTAATTATAGGCATTAATGATGCTTTTAAAAAGTACCTGCACCACCTGTTCACCTCCCCTCACCCTGTGTTTGCTATTTGATTGTTGAACTGGATGGAAATCTTTTGCCAGTAATTATTACGAACGAGGGTCCAAGAGTCTTCCTTCAGCGAGGGCCTCCATGTTAACTAAGTAAGATTCGTCCTACCTAGTGCTGTGAAATCCCACCTAGTGGAAAAAAAATTAACCTAGTCAAAGGAGGTTTCAATGGCGAGAACACAATACCTAGAGGCAATGCGCAGGCCCAATCAGCAACCCATTTGGGCTAAACTCGAGGGGACCGCGAGTACCCCTTCGGCCTTCTTGGTTTCGGTTCAAGGGGCCCTTACGGCCCATTGGCCGACGGGCTGTGGGCCGACTGCTGTGGGCCGACCGCTGTGACGGCTGCCTGAGCTGTGTTGGGCCCCTGTACTGACGAAAGGGGCCCCGAGCTGACAGAAAGGGTCCCAAGCCGATTAAAAGTGCCCCGAGTCAACTGAGAGTGCCATCAAGAAGATGGTGAAGGTCCTTGGCTGGGCTACGTGAAGGGCCTCTAAACCAATTTGATGTCGACCTAGTCGCAGGGCCCATGATTGTTGGAATGGTCCCCGGGCTGACGGAGATGGCCCCAAGGCAATGTGGAAGGTCCCTGGCCTGTCTGCGGAGCCCAAGCCCAAGAACATGGCGGGCAGGGTCAAAGCGTTTGAAAGGACGGTCTTGTTCTTGTTCCTCGTGTATGTGTTTGGGCTACTCCGAGGCCTGTGAGAGGACTGGTTGAGGATATCGGGGAAAGAGAAGAGTGTGCCACTCGTACTTAGGATCTGTTTTTGCTTTCATTTTGTGGATTGCTTGTTGCTTTCATTCCTATGTGTAGGCATTATAAACTAAATTGCGGAATACTAATTCTGTCTTACTATGGTTTACTTGAGACAGTCTTCTGGTGTACATTGTTCACTTTAGATAACATTGGAATTGTAGCATTCACTGTGTCGTTTAGAGCCAAACACGGACAATTGACACTTAGTAATACAAATAGCACACACAAAATGAATACACTAAACAGGCAACAAAACAAAAACGCAAAATAAAACATGGAAGGTGACTGGAAAGTGTGAGTGTAGGTGATCATTGGAGACTTGAGTAGGAAGGAAGATATGCTAGATAGTAGATATGCTAGAAATAGAGGTAGATATGCTACAAATAGAAGGTAGATATGCTGGAAATAGAAGGTAGATATGCTAACCAGGGAGGTGGAGCGCCTGAGGGGTTTAGTGGCAGGGCTCATCATAGATAATGAGAGTCGAGCGAACCAGACACGGGATTCGACGAGTGATAGAGATGGTGATAGTGAAGCCCAGGATAGAAGAAAGTGGATGGTAGCCAGAAGTCGAAGTACCAGAATAGCCGAAAGTAAAATTGGCACAGGCATTGAAATGCAGAATACGTGTTGCAAGAGAGGAAGAATAGCGCTTCACGGTATGGAGGTGCGAGTGATAAGGTAGCTCGAGAGAGAGAGAGAGAGAGAGAGAGAGAGAGAGAGAGAGAGAGAGAGAGAGAGAGAGAGAGAGAGAGAGAGAGAGAGGGGGTTTGCTGAGAGAGAGAGTTATAGGGTACTCGAGAGCTAGGTATTCTGAGATCGCTCGTTTTGTAGTAAGAACTCCAGTACAAGGATTTGAGTTTGCTTCCCAGGTGCCTCAGTAAAGGATGTTGTGGATGGGTTAGAAGGAGTAATGAAGGGCAGTCGAGAGGGTGCAACACATGGACACTAGATCATGGATGGAAGAATTGGCTACTTCTGAGCAAGAGAGAAGTGAAATTGATAAGTAATAGGTATGAGGAGGCTATGAGTAGGAAACGAGGAAGCTAGGGAGGTCATGGGGATGAAGAGCTGATGAAGAGAGCAGTTATTAGTTAACTGGCAAGTTAAATACAGACTGCAATGGCACAAAATTATATATTCTAGGAAAGCATACCAACAATTCAGCTCAATGTCTTCATCAGGGTAGCAAGCATGACGTTAAAAAATGTTTGAAACGGAGTGTTTTAACTTTGTCGATCGGCACGTAACACTACATCTACCACCTATTACAGGCTGGCGAAAGACACACATACGAAATATCTGAAAGCACATGTACACAAATGCAAAAATATCCATCAGTTGTGGGTAATCACATTCCTTATTTCATCATCTGGTTCGCAGTCTGCAAAGCAAATGAGATTTGCATATTTCCCTGCGCAAATGCAAACGTATATCCGGACATATATATCCACATATCCGACGGAGATATCTCATATCCGATAGAGATATAAGTGCCTTTCGTACACAATAAATTTAAACCGCCATAAATACTTCTGAGTTGTGTGTTATATGCCCTCAGTTTATTCAAGACAGATGCGTTTCATTATTTTGTTCATTAGGGAATTCTGCAACATATTTAATTTAGATTGTCAGATGCATCCATACTTAGCACGTATTCGTTCACAGACATTTCCCAGGCAGCTTTCACCTTACGAGTTTACGCTGACTGTTCAGACAGAGTGAGCGAACGTTCCGAGCGAACGCAGTGAAACAAAAGTTAGAACTAACTTGGTCTTGCTTGCTTGGATTTTGGGTGTATATTGAAACCAACCTCTTTTCAGGTGATATTAGCATATGAATTGACGTGAATACTGTGCGTTAGGTAGAGTTAACTGGCAGCTGCGCTTGCTTAGGATTAGATATTGCCATGTTCACTTTCAAGAAAGAACACATAAATATGATCAAAAATGGAATATAAAGTTCTCAATATGAACCCAACGTTTTTATTAAATGTGCGAACGCAGTGCCCTCCACTGTCTCAGTCTGGAAAATTAATGATGGTATGACCGGATTCCTGACCTGGATGCGTTTCTGTGTGTCTTGCCCACAAATATTAATACTACTAATACATTAATAGTTTGCCATCACATTTATATGCGAATAGTTTTATACCCCATAAATGATAACCTGGTCTTCTAGACATGTGGTTGTGTTTGATCTTTATCTTGAGCATCACATAAATTGCAAATTTATCAAATCAGCAGACAAAGTGACCTAAATCTAGCATACGGCATACAATTATTAAGGACAGGGTCGATGAGCACGAGCGCAGGAGGGCCTTTCACATCATCATATATCATCAATCATCATATATATTTCGGGATTCATACGAGGCAAGGGCCTGTTTAACCCGATCGCATCAAGCTCGGACTGGAAGTGCACAAGGTGACTCGAAGCACAATACACTAACACACCTCAGGATGGATAATCAAATCGCTGATCGAACCAGAATGCACCTATTCTGGTCTTGAACTGGTTCAGAGTATTGGAACAGACTACTTGCTCTGGGAGAGAGTTCCAGTCGCTGACTGCTCGAACACTTAGATGGTTTCGTCTCACTCTTGCAAATGCAGCAGGCTTCGCCACCTTCAAGGAGTGGCGAAACCTGCTGTCATATACACGCACAAGAGAGGGAGGGTTCATGTTCTGCCCCTAGGACTTCGGAAACTACTGAAGCCATCAGCAAACAATTTGGGTGGTAGATTGCGGATGTATTGAACTACAACTTCGCTATTCTATAATTCTACAATGCATTTTGAACATAAAATTTACTTCTTTTTTTAAATTAAGAATTCAAATACAAATTAACACATTTATGAGATAATGTATAAAAGAACCGGAAGTAAGCTGATTCCGCCGCCACATCCCTCCCCTCCTTTGTTACGCGTGTGGAGCGGCCACATCTCATACCTACATCAATCATTTAGTACTTCGCACCCAGAATAATTGTTATAAAAGAACACTTATGTACATATAGAAGTATATCATATATATATTCATGCATACGTATACATAAATATATACATGTATAAATATATATATGCATATATATAAATATGTATAAATATATACATAAATATATATATATATATATATATATATATATATATATATATATATATATATATATATATATAAAAAAAAATAAATATATATGTGTATATATGTGCATATATGTATATATTTAGATATATATATATATATATATATATATATATATATATATATATATATATATATATGTATCGTTATCTGCAAAAGCTTCGGTGGTGACCACCACGACTATGCCACATATTTGGAGCCATTCGCCAGTCATGTTCCTGACTGCAAACGCGAACTGCTTCCAATCAGCCTGGGTTTAAAGCGATTCATTTCCTCAGCACTGACGAACGGCACCGCTTTCATGGCAGCTCGGTCTGGCGGACGGCATCGCTTCCACCAGCAGCTGCCGGGGCAGGCGGGTCTCCAGGCGAGGGTCACTGGTGACGCGGCCGCTCGGTCTGGCGGACGGCATCGCTTCCACCAGCAGCTGCCGGGGCAGGCGGGTCTCCAGGCGAGGGTCACTGGTGACGCGGCCGCTCGGTCTGGCGGACGGCATCGCTTCCCCCAGCAGCTGCCGCGGCAGGCGGGTCTCCAGGCGAGGGTCACTGGTGACGCGGCTGCTCGGTCTGGCGGACGGCATCGCTTCCCCCAGCAGCTGCCGCGGCAGGCGGGTCTCCAGGCGAGGGTCACTGGTGACGCGGCTGCTCGGCACCACTGAGGGACCCGCCGGCCGGCGCTAATTAGCGGCAGGCAATCAGTGTCGGCGCCTCGGGCTGCCGACTGTTCTGTGACAGTTATGAAGCGGGCCCCGAGGAGACGGCAGCCCCTCCGGCCACGCTGCGAATTAGACTCATTACTGCCGGAGGGGTCGGCTGGGTCGGCTGGGTCGCGTCCGGCGCCCCCGGCCAGTGTCGTCAGTCCGTCCTCCTTTCCCAGAAGGCCAGCGGTGGTTTTTAAGGGTTGGCAAGGCAACATGGCTGACCGATGTCTGGAAGCAGTGTCACGCTTAACTTACATTTGTGAAAAGAAGATGACTTCAATATACTGCAAGCATACTCTTTGAGCAGGCTTACTCTTCTCTCATTTTGGTGCCCCAGTTCTTCCTGAAAAAATGTGTGTAAATGCAAGAAAGGCACTCCTGCATGTTGTTTACCTCGATGGCAATAAAACCAACTGGATTGTCAATTGCCTTACATGTTTAATGTAGGCAAGTCCTCTGACTGGCAGTAATAGTCTAGCATTTCCTCCGTTATGTGGTAATTTGTTCGTAACTTCAATAGCTTCTTTCTCTTTCTCTCTCTCTCTCTCTCTCTCTCTCTCTCTCTCTCTCTCTCTCTCTCTCTCTCTCTCTCTCTCTCTCTCTCTCTCTCTCTCTCTCTCTCTCTCTCTCTCTCTCTCTCTCTCTCTCTCTCTCTCTCTCTCTCTCTCTCTCTCTCTCTCTCTCTCTCTCTCTCTCTCTCTCTCTCTCTCTCTCTCTCTCTCTCTCTCTCTCTCTCTCTCTCTCTCTCACTCCCATTCTTTCTCTCTCTGCCTCTCTCTATCTCTTTCTTTCAATCTCTCTCGCTCTTTCTCTATCTGGTTCTCAAATCCATGAGTTTTTCTGTGCAGAGCCACCGGCGATTAGCGCCCTTTTATTCAACGGGCTAATTAATTAATGAAACTGTGACCAATTCTTCGACAGTTTCAAGCGTTCACGCCTCAAGGCAACAGGCAAATACGACTGACAGCGACAGACAACCATCCAACCGAGCAACCAAACGTTTCAGCGCCCACATCTTGTAACGGGCTACATCTCACGAGCCTCGATAATCCAAATCTGACCCTCACCTGGGTCTCCCACATACGGCCGCCCACCGTGACAGTCCAGGGCCCAGTGAAAGAGCTGGCTCCCTGCTCCCGGCCACACGACAGAGCTTGGCCATCTACAGAATCACACGACACACCCGACTGAGCCTTTTAGGGTCGTGGTGTGAACAGGGGCGTCGCCACCGGGGGGGGCAATTGCCCCCCTGCCGTAAGACTGCCCCCCCCCTGAAATTTGAGGAGGCCCCCAGGACAAAAAGGAGGGCCTCCGGGACGAAAAGGAGGCCCTCCAGGACGAAAAGGAGGCCCTCCAGGATGAAAAGTATACCCCAGGACGAACAGGAGGCCCCCAGGACGACAAAGAAACCCCCAGGACGAAAAGAAGGCCCCAGGACGAAAAGGAGGCCCCAAGACGAAAAAGAAATTCTACAAATTAGGGGCCTCCAGGAGGAGGCCCGTAATTTGAAAAAGAAGTCACCTAGGAGAGGGCAGGAGGCCCCAGAAATCAAGTGAGAGCCAAATATTGACACGGAGCCCCCATGACGAAAAGGAGGCTCTCATGACGAAAAGTAGACACCCAAGACGAAAAGGAGGCTCTCCAGGACGAAAAGGAGGCCCTCCAGGACGAAAAGGAGGCCCTCCAGGACAAAAGGGAGGCCCCCAGGACGAAAAGGAGGCCCTCCAGGACGAAATGGAGGCCCTCCAGGACGAAAAGGAGGCCCCCAGGACGATAATAAGGCCCCAGGACGAAAAGGAGGCCCCAAGACGAAAAAGAGATTCTACAAATCACGGGCCTCCAGGAGGAAGCCCATAATTCGAAAAAGAATTCACCTAGGGGAGGGTAGGATCAAGAGAGTGCCAAATCAAGAGAGTGCCAAAAATTGGCACGGAGGCCCCCCAACATTGCAAAGGAGTCTCAATACGGGAAGGGAGGCCCAATAAAATGAGAGGAGGCCCTAAGCCGGAAAAGAAAGCCAGTGGATATGAGATGAGGTTTCGGAGCAGGGACGTCGCTACCGAGGTGGGGGCAGCGGGGGCAATCGTCCCCACCCCTTGCCTTAAGACTTGGGGGGGTGCGCCCCCTGTAATTTGAGGAGACCACTATGCGGAAATGCATAATACAAAAAGGTGAGCAAGGAGCCCGACGGGACAGAAGATGATGCTGTCGAGGTGGATCCAAGACTAATAACGAGGCCCCCAGGAAATATCATCAGGTTCCTATAAGAGACATAAAACAGATTGTGAAGCTGCCCCCAAGATGAAAATGAGCCCCCCCAGGACGAAAAAGAGACATCCAGGACGAAAAGGATGCCACCGGGACGGGCAAGAAGCCATCCAGGGTTACACGAGAAGGCTTCCGATGGGTGGCAGGATATTCTTAATTTGGAAAACGAGGTCCCAAGAAGGGCCATACAATAAAAAATAATGACAAGAGATATTCATCCGGGGCCCCAAGATGGGTAAGAAGGTCCCCCTAAGAAGGAGTGAAGGCTACTGAGACCAGCCAGATGAGGCCAACATTTTAGAAGACGAGTACCCTAGAAGGGAAAATTTAAGACAAGGACACAAAAGCAACTTGCTAAGAGAATAATGAGACTCCAAACACAGATGAGGATGACTCCAAGACGTGAAAGGAGTCCCATAATTTTTAAAAGGAGTCACCTAGGAGAGGGTAGGAGGCCCCAGAAATCAAGAGAGGGCTAAAATTGGCACGGAGGTCCCCAGAATTACAAAGGAGGCCCCAATAGGGGAAGGGAGGCTCCAGAAAGTGAGAGGAGGCCCTATGACGGAAAAGAAAGCCAGTGGACATGAAATGAGGTTTCGGAGACGCACAAATAGGCACCAAAATAAGTAAGGTTCCACCAGAATAGAAAAGGATGATCCAGAGGCTTGGCAGGAGGCACCTAATGCGGAAGAGGACGACACAAGGTTGGAACTAAGACCCCATGGTGAACAAGGAGGCCCTAAAATTGGAGAGAAAGGCCATTGGATAAGAGAGATAGCTCCCAGGCGGAAAAGAAACTTCGCAGATGGCCAAGAAGGTCCCCGGGAAATAACAAGACCACTGAGATAGGAAAGGTTGTGTATAATTTGGAAGAGGAGGAACCTGGGAGAGAAGAGGAGTCCACCAGGAGATAAGATACCACCCTTCAGATGGGCGATGTTCGAATCAAAACGCAGAGCACGAGGTCCCCAAGACGTAAGAGGAGGCCACTAATTTGAAAAAGGACTCTAGAAGAGAAATGAGGGCCCTGCCGGATTCGAGAGGAGTCCCCCAAAAAGGATTATGTCTACAGGACTAAATGAGGCCCCGAAAACCAGAAGGATTTCCAAGAAAATGAGAGGAGGCCCTTAAGATGCGAGTGGTAACAGGTGTGAAGTGAGGTTTCCAAAATTGAAGATTCCCTCAGGACTGGTAAGGCTTTGCCAGGATAAAGGAGGAAGCCCACGAGGCGTGACAGGAGGCAGATAATGCTCTTGGGACATGAGAAGAAGCCCCATACCATGGTAAAGGGCCCAAGGATGTAAGAGAAGGCCCTTCAAGACGAGAGAGGAAGACATTGATTATAGAGGAGGGTAGGACATAAGACGTTGAAAACCGGTAGTCTTCAGGAAATGGGACTAGATACTTATGGCGCGAGATGAGGCCTATAATTTGCAAGAAACCCCTAAGAGATGGTAAAAGTCGTGCCGGGGTGTTTCAAATTTACGGCATGGACCAAAACAATCCGGCCGAGGACCCTGAAAGTCACGCCGAGCCTGGGTGTACCAAAAATTTATGGCCGGACCATGAAAATAAATATAGTGGAACGACGGGTCGTACCATTCCACAACAGTCTCAATGAGACCAAAACAAATGAAGACAGAGCAACGAAAAACACTCCGGACATGGGTCAAACTCTGAAAAACACTCACAAAAACACACAAAAACACAACAAAAAAAACACTCCAACTCTGGGGCCCAAAAATGATGCCAAACCCCTAAAACGTTTTAGACCCAAAAAAGTGTCGAGGCAGCTAAAGCTCGAGCCTGGGATCCAAGAAAATGACATCGGGGCCCAAAAGATCACATTGGACTATATAAAAAAATCGCGTCGCAGCCCTTGAAAATCACCCTGGAGGCCTAGAAGGGCGCGCCGGGCCCCAAAAGTCGCAGCTGCTCCAAAAATAAATTTTTACCGGAATGTCACTCTGAGGCAAAAATATACTGCTTCAGTGGCCACAGTGGCATATCAAAGGGGAAAATTCCTCCTCTATCCTGAGGCATACACTCTCAAGAATCGTGCCGGGCTCCAAAACTCGCGTTGGGGTCACCAAAATTCGCGTCGGTCCACCAGAATTCGCGCAGGGGTCTCCAAATAAGTACTTCGGGCCCCGAAAATTCGTTCCGTGGCTCGAAAACTTGCAATAGGAACCGCCGAAATCGCGTTGGGGCAACAGCTAAGTACAACACTCCCCACAAACTCAAATCTGTCCCCCAAAATATCGCGCTCGGGACCCACAATTTCCATCGGTAGTCCCGTCGAAGCTCCACAAAATTGGCGTTTAGGCCCACACGTAAGAACAGTGTGACCACAAAAACCAAATCGGTATCCAAAAAAAATAAAGCTGGAGCCTTCCAAAATAAGAATGGATTTAACAAAATGAATTTCCTGTTCAAGAACATGGCTCTGGAACGCCGAACATGCAACCAGATGCCTTCACAAATTGCGTATGACAGTGAAGAACATACCGCATCTAAAAAATCGAGGTGAGATGCAAAAACGTGGCGTAAGGGACTTGAAAATCAGGCCGGGATTCGGAATTTACAACAAAAATCCACAAAAATCTCGTTGAGCCCAGGAAACTGGCGTTGGGTCCCCGGAACCACGCGCCTGGGCGCGATAAATCGCGCTGGGACTAAGAAGCACCGCACTGAAGCCAAAAAATCGTACTGGAGCACCACAACTGTGCGTCAGAAGCCCAAAAAAAACACAACAGGAACCTAAGAGCATAACGGGGGCCGACAATACAACTGGCCCTCCAAAACGCACATAGTCTCCCAAAAAGCGACAGGGCCTTAATGCATGCGTTGCAGTCATAAATAAACATACCTGGACCTCTAAAAAAATACACAAGAAGCTCTTATGGCACACAGAGGTCATAAGGACGCACCAGGTCCTGCAAAAGAGGCCGAGACCGCAAATGGCAACATGCCAACATGGTTCCAAAACGAACAAAAGCACCGGGCGTTACATGAAGACATCGGGATCTTCGAAAACGCCATGACGCGTTAAGAAAAATTATCGGTGTCCAAAAAGGCAACAACACACTGAAACGAGGAAGGGTTTCGAAAGTGCATTAGGCCGCTGCGCAGAAAGACGCAGCGGGTCCAACAAAGAACACTGAGGAAGGGCCTCGGTTCGACAGCCATTGTGGGAGGATAGCAGCAAAGATATCAAGTGCGTCAAAGCTGAGCGGAATTTGCATTTCATAGCTACCAGAAAATGTAGGAGGTAGGAAATTAATGATCGGATTTAACTACTAGACTTCTCGCAGCGAGCGCCCATACTAAGCATTGCAGCACGTTAAATATGGCGCAAGTTTAGCATGTGACAGTAATTAGCAAAAGGCAGAAGGCCTACCAGAAACCGCAGCATCGTACGAAGTGTTGCGAATGCGCAGAATGTGCAAAATGAGTGTGCACGTACACAGACGTTGGCGTCGTGGCGACCGGGTGATATGAACTGAGATGCCTGAAATTGGGAAACTTTACATTTCAAAGTGATGGGTAATATATTTTAAATTCAAGGTGGGGGTTTAATACATTTTCTAAACTCCTGCTCGTTTTAGGGAACCGATAATATTTTTACGTGTCAGGGCGTTTTAGAAGATCCCGATGTGCTTATTTAGCCCCTGGTCCTTTTGTTCGATTTGGAACCATTTTGCCTTTTGTGTCGTTCCAGCCACTTTTTCAGACCCTTGTGCGTTAGCATGGTCCCTGCGTGCCGTAAGAGCTTCCAGTGTACTTTTTAAAGCTCCATGTATGTTTATTTAGGTTCGCAACGCATGTTTTAAGACCCTGTCAATTTTTGGGAGATTGTGTGCTTTAGAGCGTCAGTTGTATTTTCGCCCCCCGTTGTGCTCTTGGGGTCCCGCTGTGTTTATTTGGGGCTTCTGACGCACATTTGTGGGCCCTAGTTCGGTTGTGGGGCTTCGGAGCGATTTTTTTTGTGTCCCAGCCTGACTTATCGCTCCCAGGCGTGTGGTTCCAGGTACCCAACGCTAGTTTTCTGGGCTCAATGCGATTTTTGTGGATCGTTTCTGATTTGGTCTCTCTCAAAAGTCCGAATTCCGGCCCGACATTTAGAGACCCCGGCGCCATGTATTTGTATCCCATCTTGATTTTTTCGAGATTCGGTATGTTTTTAGGCGGCGTACACAATTTGTGAAGGCCTCTGGTAATGTGTTCTGTGCTCCAGAGCCACTTTACTGACCCTGACGTAGATTTTTTGGGAATCCCTCCTAATTTTGGAGGGCTTCAGCTTGACATTTTCGGATACCGATCCGGTTGTTGTGGAATAGGTTTAATTTCAGCAATGTGAGTTTATTTTTCAAGGGATACCAAAATAAAGCCGTAGAATTTGGTGGGGGAGTTATGGCTGAAATCCGACGAATCAGGAAGGATAGTGGTAGATTAGGCCCCTCCACGGGATAATTCAGTTGATCACTAATCGTTTCATTTCGATAGGGCCACTGTGACAAAATAGCGGTCGAAATCCCAGGCGCGTGAATTTATTCGCGAACAAGTTGTTATTTTAGCTTGTTTGACAGGTGCTTTGCAGCCAGCACCAAATGTTAGAAAAAAATCGAAAATTCCTATGATTCCAATCAGAAAACCAATGCAACGCACTTCTTGTTTTCACCTTCGCGAAGTTGTCGTCCTGGGACTGAGAAATGATCGCTTAAGCTTTGCTTAGGGCATCAATCTGGTGGTAATAAATAACAATATCCAACTATATTCAGTTATTCTTGGAGGACATAGAAGTGTGTTGATCAATGGGAGATATCTGTAAGATATGCTTAGCATCAGCCTCGCTGCAATCTAGAGGGCAGCGGGAAGACTCTTTTGTGAGAGAAAGCATTGAGATGTTGGTTGTTTTTGACACTTAGGTATTTATCCACATATTACTTATTTATACCCTAGTATGGCCCAGTTGTCAGCGAAAAATAACGATTATTGCTATATTCAGTTGATATAGTTCAGGCACCAGAGTTTACTTGCGTGCCGACAGATGGCAGGCCGCATTTGCTGTGTGCTTCAAAAAGGCTACCAAATTCATCAGTCGGGAAATTCTCAACAAGTTGAAGATATTTTTTGCCTAGAAAAAAGCCAAGTGTCCCCAAACAAAAGAATGCCGCCGGTTTAGTTCCGGCCTGCATAAAATTCGTCAAAGTGGCGACATATTCATATGCATATTCAGCTCGCAAATTCGCCGAATATCTAAGAAATACAAACTCTTCAGAATTGCTTCAAAATTGGTACACATATAGTACTGGATTAACTGATCATCATGACTATAAAAGCTAAGCAGTGCGCCCTTAAACAGCCGAGATATTCCAGATAAAACATATGGGTCATTCAGATCGTGTACTCCCCAGAATTCATTCAAAATGGGCACAAATGTACTCTTGGATGCATTTACGACCATGATCATAAAAGCTGAAGGGACGTTCATAAAAAGCAAAATTATGTGTATCAAAACTTCTGAAAAAATTAACCTGGACCAATGCAGCGATTAAAAACAACACTTTTTTCAAACTTGCACGTCATGTTATATTGATATTCGATCCCTACATGTGAAACATCGTGAAAACGAGCATGCTGGTGGAGCTCGGTACACTGATTATCGTGAGCACAATCAAGAAGCCGCATTGCAAAACACCACTGAGATATTCATGATCAAAGGTCAAAGATCATCGAGATTTCCTTCGAAATTAGCACATGGGTAGTACTCGATACACTAATTACATGAGCATACAAGCTAAGAGGAGCGTTTATGATCAGCTGAGATATGCAACGTCAAAGGTTAGAGTCATTGAGGTTGGATTCTTCATATTCCCTTAAAAATTGGTGCAATAGTCATAATTGATGCATGGACCATCATGAGCACAAAGGCTAAGAGGGGTGTTCATGAACAACTGAGTTATTCAAGATCAAAGGTCGCGATCATTGGGGTCAGACCACTGATATATTTTGTTAATGGCACACATGTAGTCCAGGATTAACTGACGACCATGGGCATGAATGCTAAGGCGGCGTTGCTAAACAGTTGAGCTATTCAGTGTTAAAGGTCGGGGTCATTGACGTCGGACTATTCAGATTTTCTTCAGAGTTTGTACACGCGGTGTAATTGATGCACTGACCATCATCAGCATAAAAGCTAAGAGGGCGTGGTCATTGGGGTAGGACTCCTTATAATTCCTTCAAAAGTGGCACACATTTAGTCTAGGATGAACTGACACTCATAGGCATTCAAGCCAAGATGGTCGTTCATAAACGGCTGGATTATTTGTGTCCAAACTTTTGTGGGTGTGCAGATGCAGCGATTAATAGCACAAAGCGAATATCAATCTGCACATCAAGCAACATTGCAATTTGATTCTTACAGGGGGAATATCGTGAAAACGAGCATACTGGTACGGTAAACGGACAAATGCACGTAAAGCAAATGTATGCGTGGCAGATGTCCATACTGAAATGTACCGAAGCAATTGTATGTAGGCATAGATGTACTTATAGGAATCGTAAGTAAGCGCATATGTACGCATGACAGATGTATGTGTACGCAAATGTACGGAAGTGCAAATACGCATGCCCAAATGTTCGGAAACGCAAATGTACGTGCATAACATGTACGTAAATATGCGCAAGCGCAAAAGTGCATATGGCAAATGTACGTATGCGTAAATGTACGCATGTACAAATGTACGTATGCGCAAATGTACGCAAGCGCAAATGTACGGATGTGCAACTGCACGCATGCGTAAATGTACGTACGCACTTAGTGTGTATGGCAAAGGCACGACGTACGAAGGAGCAAAGGCACGTCAGAGCAAGGGTACATATACACAAATGTATGCATGCACAAATGTACGTATGCGCAGATGTACGCAAGCACAAATGTACCTAAGAGCAAATGCAGACATGTGACATTGTACGCATGCCCAAATGTACGTAAGCGAAATGTGCATAATCTTCAAAAGCACGTATGCGTAAATGAGCGTATGTGCAAAGGTACGTATGGGCAAATATACGTAAGTGCAAATGTATGTAAGAATAAAAGCATATAAGAGTAAATTTACGTAAACGTACAAGTATGTAAACGCACATGTACGTAAAAGTAAGTATATGTATAAGCCAATGCGCGTACAGTTACGCATACGTATCTTTACGTTTTCATACGTTTGGTTGGGTGCGTATGCCATACGCACATTTGCGCTTACGTACATTCGCTTATGGACCTTTACCATGCGCATATTTGCTCTTGTGTACATCTGCCATAAATCTATTTGCCATGAGTATTTTTGCGCTTTCGTACATCTGCACTTACGTTCATCTGTCTTATGTAAGTTTGCGCTTACGTCCAAATATGCCTGCATGCATTTGCTCTGACATACTTTTGCGCTTACGCATATTTGCAATCACGCATACGTACATTTGTGATTACGTACTTTTGCGCATTCGTACATCTCCTCAGACATATGATTGCGCATACGTACATTTGCGCTTACATACATTTACGTTAACGTACTTTTGCGCTTACGTACATTTGCGCATACGTATGGTTACACTTACGTCCATTTGCGTTCACGTATATCTGCGATTATTTACTTTTGGATCACGTACATACATTCAAATATCATCAGTGATATATCTCGGTTACGCAAACGTACATTTGCGCGTGCGTACGTTTGTGCTGACATATTTTGCGTACATTTGTCATACGTACCTTTGTGCACACGTGCATTTGCTTACTTACATTTACTTAGGTATATCTGCCATGCATTTATCCGAAAATCTACCAGTTTAGCTTGGTTCACTGATTATCGTGAGCATATTCAAGAAGCCCTATCACAAAAAAAAGCACTGAGATATCCGGGGACAATGATCAAAGACCATCGAGATCGGCCTCGTCTAGATTTCTTTCAAAATTGCTGATGCACTGATTATCATGAGCATACAGGCTAAGAGGAGCGTTCGTAAACAGCCGAATTACTCAAGGTCAAAGTCGGAATCATTAAGGTCGAACTCTCATAATTATTTCAAGATTGCCACACATATAGTCCAGGATGCGCTGACGATCATGAGCATGAAAGCTGACAAGGGCGTCCATGAACAGCTGGATTATTGGGCCAACATATTTCCCGGTGTGTATGCAGCGATTAAAAGCAAAACATCAATGGCAAACTGCACGTCAAGCTAAATTAATACTTCATTCATACCAGTGGAATATCATGAAAGCCAGCATACTGGTGGAGCTCGGCACCCTGAGTATCATGAGCAAACATAAGAGGACGTATTACACAACACCTCGGATATATTTAGTGAACTGTGCAAAACTGTGAAAACGGAAAAAAAACGGTTGCGTCTGCACGCACAGCAGATTATTCCTCTGCAACTCTACAGGCCATGGGTTTGTCAAGCACAGTCCTACTGGGGCCTAAATATTATGGGCCTTTCGAGCACCCCTCCCGCAATAATACGTAAGCCTTGTGTCCGGGGATCCCGCAGGTCGATCGGGGGTGGGGGGTCCTGACCTAAGTTTTCGTACTCTGCTAATTGTAATTTACGATCTTTATTCAGTGTGGAAATATTTCCTGAATATAAGGATATCCACCCCTGGGTTTGTGAGAAATCTCGTGTCTTGGTTCAAGCAATGAGAAATGTAGTGTAGGGGTGGCGGCTCTGCCGTCGGTGGGGTGTGTGGGGTGTGGGTGGGGTGAAAACGCGTGTGGCGCCGGCGCCTACATCAAAGCGGCTGTTCCATCAACACGCACACATGCTAGTTGCGCCGGCGCCCAAGATCAAACGGGCCGACAAACAACACGGCGAGCGCAAATAACGGCTCGGCACCTCCGCGAGGGTACCGGTGGTGCAAGCACCCCGGAAGAAGGGACATCGGCCCGTGAGGTCGGTGCCCTGACCTAGATCCGTCGCCACCCAAGCCAGAAGAATACTCCACGAATCAGAAAGCGCGAACTCACCCCAAAGTCCTGAGAGTGGGTAGAGAAAAAAAAGAGGCGGAGCAATTGCAGGTTCAAGAGAACAGAACAGAACAGGACGGAGGGGGAGAAAGGAAGGAGAGACGCAGGGAGAAGGGTCTGGACCACGCGCGGCGCCTGAGGGCCGTCCACCGGTGGCCAGATGGCTGAGTTTTCTGATGAAGGAGAGGAAGCACTCAGCCAAGGCCACTCGCCACTCACCATCGGAAATGTGAGTGCTAAACTTCTGGCGTGTCATCCTCTTTCCCACCAAACCAACCTAAATTCTCTCCCGCAGCTTCTGCCTTCTCACCAAATTCATTGCTGAGAGCGACCTGTCTCATAGGGGGGGTCGGGAGCTAAATTTGGGGACCAAGCAATTAATTAATTGATAAGGAGAGCATGAATGGGGCGAGCGAATGTGAAGTGAATGAGGGGAATGAACGTGAGTAGGTAGATTTAAGGATCAGCGGAAGCCGCTTTGGGCTCAACACAGGCACCTATTTCGTGCGGAACATTGCACAAAATTATACTACTACTAGCGTCCAAAAAGTCCCAACACGGACATGTCATTCAAACCAATGACAAATTTAATTGTCATCAATTCTCTCATGCAACGTATTCATTATAATCTGGCTAAAGACTCTCACTTACCTATATGGTGTTCCCAAAACTTTGACCTCGCACATATATAAATTCGTGTTAGGGACGGCAACTCAAACCAACATCACGACGGCTGGGGTTTGGGGATGTGTGGTGCAATTGGCGTTGAAAAACAACATAATACACCACTGACAGTTTCAGTTTAGCTTAGGCTGCATCAAGAATAACTTGTCCACACCCCTTCACACACACACTATCTAAAACACATTTCACACACCCATACCACTCAGTCGAGTTTAAGTGAGGTTAGCAACAGATAAAACACGCTAGAGGTCACATTGTAAGACACATTGTAACACACAGTTCACATCACGAATACATTCCACACACCCACACACCCATACACCCATACACCCCCATCCCATTTCACCCCACCCACACCCCACACACCCCACCGACGGCAGAGCCGCCACCCCTACAGTAGCATGTCTGGGGAGGAGCGCTGACACATTGGTGGAGAATGAGCCGAGGGACAGCAAGGAAGTGTCATCGAGAAGGAGCCATGTCCTTGAAGGGGCGTCGTTGAGCGGGAGTGGGTCGAGCATGCTTAACCCGTCCCGTCTCGGGGGGTCTTCAACCGCGCCCCCGTCAGGTTTTTCGCGGATAGCGGACGAACAGCACGCGGCAGCGCCCCCAAATTTATATATCTTTCCAGTGGTGGAAATCAAGGGGGCGCGACGAATCTTGAAGGCGTGGGTAAGCCGAGATAGCAGGTCTTCCTTAAGTCTGTTATCGATACTTACCAGTGAACGTTGACGCAGGATCAAATTGAATGGTTTCAGGAACGCGTCCCTCGTTTCACACGTCAGGTGTGACTGACATGGTCCGTGCATCCCAGTCGTGGCCATCAAAACCCAATAGAATTGATGATCATACAATCGACAGTGAATGTAAAAATCGACAGACGTCCTTGTGCTTGTGTCATACAATCGACAGACGTCCAGACGTTTTGTCCTTGTGCCTCGGAACTATGACAGCCCGACAGGAGCTGAACATTATGGGTTCAGTTGGAGATGCATATCAACGGAGTCAGACTCATTTGCAGCAACATATTCTTGATCGCAAGGATGTTGATTTGAGTTAACACATTTATACTTCCAATGATGTTGATTTTTTAAAACGATTCAGATACCAATGCATGACGGCAATGGAAAGGCACAAATAATACGTGAAGGGACCACCATATAATGTGGTGGCTCAGACAATATCCACGTAATTCGCTGTACTGTCGATAATAATGCCGTCGCCAAACGCCGATTAAAAACACCAGCTGTTTAAAAAACAATATAACAATGTATTGCAACAGCATGATTGGGAACTGGGCTCATGAAGCATGCGGTATGTTCCAAGTCATAGCATGATTTCACTACATGTATATACACTGGGGAACGGGGTCCCTGATGTCCAGCTCAGAAAAGGAAACATTTAGGAGAAAATATCACAGTTGATAATGTTTCGGAGAGTTGTACTAAACATTGTTGAATGCAAGACGATTATGCAAAGTAACCAAATTCTAATATTAAGTAAAGCATAATCACAAATTGGCCCGATAGATTTCGAGCATGACCCTTCTTCAGAGAAAGAGTACATACACAAATACATCTTAAGCACATGCGTTGTAGCATACGCTTTATGGATCAGGTTGTCCACCAATATTGACAAAATGGTTTTAATTGTCAAGTCCAAGCATCGGCATTATTTAAATACCAACCCAGCAACGGACATGGCGACAAGTACATATGATCCGATCGTTACAGTACTAATGTTCATGGCTTCCCTAGACAACTTCCCTATATATCTCCCATATACACTATATGCCTGCATATCCATGATGCGTCATCGTCTACTGCACTCGTGTTCTCCTGTGTGCATGAACGAGCGAGTGAATACGTCAGTAAGTGTACGTGTGAGTGACGAGTTAGTGGGTGAGTCCGTACCTGGTGGGTGAGTGAACTTCTAGGCGAATGATAGGGTGGGTGATTGTGCTGGTGAGTGATTACGAAGTGAATAAGTCGGCGAGTGCAAGTGAGCATGCAGTATCATGCTATATAGGGAATTGGTTTTAGGATGGTCCATGAAGCTACCATTGTGCTTAGGGGTGCCTTTTTGTTCCTGATTTCATTGGATTCTGCAATTTTTAGTTCTGCTGTCTTTACAAATCCGTTGGCTTGTGATGCTCAGAGTTGCACCATCTACTACGCTCAGCATCACAATCTTACAGATTTGTAAAGACATGGCAGAACGAAAAATTGCGGAATCCATTGAAAAAGTCACCACTGACCACAATGGAGGCTTCATGGTCCTTCATAAAACCAGTTCCCTATACAGCATCACACTGTACATACATTACCTGCACTTGCCGACTTATCCGGTCCGTGATCACCAACCAGCACAATCACTCACCCAGTTAATTCACCCTCCCAGATACGTGCTCACTCAATACTTCGTCACTCACTCACTCACTCACTCAGTGACGTATTCACTTACGGGTCCATCACCACATGCGAACACTTCCAAGTACAGTAGGTACAGGATAATTATCTAGGGAAACCACGAACATTATTCCGTTAGTCACATCATATGTACTTGTTGCAATGTCTACTGTCATGTTGGTATTTAAATATAGCAGATACTTGGACTTGGGTGAGGATAAAAACACTTCAGTCAATAATGGACTGCCTAATACATAAAGCATGTGCTACAAACCCTGTGTCTAAAATGGCTGTGTATATACTTTGTCCCTGAAGAATGGCCATGCCCAAAACGCAGACGTACTTGTGATTCTATCTTACTTAATATAAGCATTTGGTTAATTTGTATAATCGTCTTAAAGTATCACAGCACGGAAATATCAGTGGGCACATCCACATGTAATCGTGCTAAGACGCAAGCGCAAAATGACTAGACATAGTAGCATGCATCTTTGCAGGTCATAACCAGATATCAAACATTCCTCAGACAATCCACACTTTGCTGATTCCACACCTCAGGTACATATAACACAAAGCATGTACGCAATATCACACACTGCACTCATCAATTACATGCTCTTCATGGTATCCTCTCAAGTGCACATGACAATTTTCACATGCATATATATATATATATATATATATATATATATATATATATATATATATATATATATATATATATATATATATATATATATATATATATATATATATATAGAATACATGAAATTTCTCGATTAGGTACGGTGGGCGTGATATACCAGTTGATGAGCCCCTAAACTGCAAAAACCCAGAAGTTACATCTTCCTTAGCATATAATGGCTATCGTAACTTGGGTACCCGACACAGACACACACACACACACACACACACACATATATATATATATATATATACATACACATACACATTCGAGGAATGGTTGCGCCCAGCAGAGGGCCGACCGCGTCAGCACACGAAGTTTGGCGTAGAAGCGTTCTGACCACCGCCGCCGCCAGTCAGCGGAGGCGGCCGGTCGTCGCCCTCACCGGCTGGCCGACCGCCCAGCCCACACGTCCCGTCGTCGTCCTGCACCTCGAGCAGCAGCGACACCGGTAGTTGCTCGTGTCGCGACGGTGGCGGAAGCGCCGCGTCGCCGTCGCACCGCCGGAAGAAGAGCATGCAGGGCGCGTCGGTTGGCGAGCCAGCGTCGTCGCCGCCGCCCCAGGTGTCCAGGTGGCCAGCCGTCGGTGGTGTCACGTAGTTGTCGAAGCGGCACCAGAGGGACGGCGCGGCCTCCGGGCCGGTGGCGTCAGACAACCGCGCCACGCAGTAGTAGTGACCGGCGTTCAACGAGCCGCCGCGGTGCACGACCAGCGCGTACAGCTGGTACTGGACGGCCGGACGGTCGCGAACTGACACCCACAGCTGCTCCTTCAGCGCCACGCCAATCAGCACCATGCGGCGCGTGCTGCCACGCTAGAACACCACAAACCAACATATCCAGCTATGTTGGTCTAGCATTCTAAAATTTCTGAGGAAAATCTTCCCCATGTTATACTGAATAAATTGATCAAATGTCACAAAAATCAAAGCTACAAAAGAAATCAGTGCATGCAACCCTACTTCAGCAACAAATAGGGGCAAATATATTGATGAGTGTAAGTTTTGATTCTCAGTGATACTTTTTGACGTGCTTAAGACAAGCAACCACATAATTTCTCCACAAATTCCTAAGTCAACAGTGGTCATTACAATTGATGACTTCATAGGCACAGGTTTGTGGCTTATAGCCCTGATGCTTCAGGAAGGAACTTTTGAATCCTGTGGCAGTGGAATTTGAGCAACAACTTGAGCAAAAAAACAACAAAAGGAACAGCATTGTTGTCAGAAAAATTATGAACTTGTCTGTCTTCAAAAGGAAGCTAAATAACAATCTAAGATACTGCAGCACAAATGATTTAAATCACATGTGACACACCATATACTGATCATTATATGTAGAGTACTTGTTTGTTTGTTTATTGGTTGGTTCACGACACACTTTATGCACATTCACGGCTAATGGCGCCGCCCACACTGTTTCGCCGATGGGCCGCGGGATTGGAAAATGTCCTGAGTGGCGCTAGAGTCGAACCCGGGACCTTTGGGGACCCGGGGCCTACCCATAGCCCGACGCCTTAACCACTCGGCCATCCCCGCCCCTATGCAAATGAAAGCCACCCAGTGTCTAGAGCACTCCATGCAAATCAAAGCCACCCAGTGTCTAGAGGACTCTAGCACCTCTCCAATTCCTGAAAGTGGTTTTCCCCCTTAAAATCCTTAAAAATCCCATCACCCTACTCTTCTTTGTTCCAGTGTTCCAGCAGTCTGGCGCGGCCGGAAACAACCGCCAGTTTTTTCAAATCCGTTTAATCTATGACGTCACTGGTGTTCGTTGATATACACAGGGGGACGTATTGGTGTAAATCGACGCCGGCGTAGATTTACACACAGCTGCTCATTGGCGTAAACCTACGCGGACATCGATTACAGGGGTGGAGGTCTCTGTGTATATCGACGCAGATCTGCGTTGATTTACACGCAGGGGACTCTGTGTAAATCGACGTCAGGTCGATATACACGCTTCCTTTGCAAAAAGTCAACAAGAATTGTGGTGATTTCTTAGCTCACAATAAATGGTAACAATTTTGAAGCCATTTGTTATCGTATATGTGCTGCCGTCTGCCGGCACACATGTAAGCTCTGGTGCCCTTGAGCGTTTACCGTGTCATCTAGCGGTCGAATGCAGAACTATTTCTGGAACTTATGAAACGGGTACTTATGACTTTGGGTACTTGTGAATCCACCCTGTCTGGGGTATTTTGGAAGTTATCTGGCAACTTTTGGAACTTATGAAACCAAATCTGGTATATTTTGGAACTTATGACTCTTGGTACTTGTGACACTTGGTACATATGAAGGCGTCCCGTTAATAAACCGACCCGCTACCAATCACGCCACTCAAGGCCCTTTACATACGCCACTGACTCCAGCGGCATCGCCGCGTTAGATGGTGTTGGTGGATATAACATGGTTCAAAATAACACAATTTTACATAATGAATAACATGCCAATATGAAAGATTACCACGATTATCGAAATAACATGAAACAAGCTTTCACATGACGTAAAATTTATACATATCACCTATACTTGCTAGTCAGGAGCACGCTCTGAAAAGTACTATTTCTTGCTGTTGTGGTAACCGGCTGAACCCGAATCGACGCCCGGATGACGTCACCGGCTACCAATACACCTTGACAGGAGCAGGATGACAAGGACCTGACTGACTCAACTCTGACTATGCGTGCTTAAATTCAGGATCGAAGATGGCTGCTGCGGCTCTTCTGGAAAGGGCGCAAGCCATTTCCCATACAGATAAAGATAAAGGGATTGAATTGTACAGCAAAATAGGTGCGAATATGTATTTTGCTTTCCTAGGGTATCCTTTCAAAGTGTTTTCGGTAGTGTATCTTCAGTTGCACTGTGCGCCGTATTCGTACCCTGGAAATCTGCAATTCATCCTTTATTGAATCACAGTATATGTAGGGAAGCGTAATTGAAAATTGGTGATGCCCTTATGTCGATGACAGTAATCGATGCAGCTTTCTATATGAAGTCCAATAAGTGAATTGTCATGTGTGAATCACGACTAGTGTTGGTAAATGCCTGCTCTTGAATTGTTTGTCTAGAACATTATCCTCTCCAGACCATTGTCCTCATTTTTCTTATTTCGAGGTTGGATTGAGCTTTTTGACAATGAACTGTTGTGATGAGGAGTACAAAATGCACTGATGGATGTGGACTGAGATTCATATTTGAAGAAAATCTCAGTATTTGATTAACTTGAAATGTTCCTCTCCACACAGGGATTGCAAATTAAAAATCCAACCTTGATAGCAACCTTGTCCTATTTTTTTGTCATCTGTGCTATTACTATTCTCTTCTGAAAAGTTGAGCTCCCATTTTTTCCTTCAAATTTGGATGAATGTTTGATTTATATGTTGGATAATGAAACAATGCAAAATTTTTGATAAATTTGGAGTTTCAGATTATTTCTGATTTTTTATTTTCTTTTCCAACGTAATATTCATGAACAACCATTTCCTCTGCAAATGCATTTTTTATTTGAGAGGCAAAATTGCAGCAACAAATGGTCTTGTAGGAACAAGACATTCTTGTGTAATATGGCTTAATAGTGATGTTCAGAGTAATAAATATAGCATAATTACCTAACCTGGCCTAATTCTTCATGTGAGAAATATATTCTTTTGTTTAAACAAGTTTTCAAGATATTTTTTTAAAGATGTTTTCAAATTAAATATATGTGGTACATAACGACTGTGCCCAATTTTGTTTTAGATCAGCAAAGCAATAAAGATCCTTCCAGTCAGCATGCTCTACATAACGTATTTTAGAAGATGCCATCTGGTTATTGGCTCTGTTGGCTGAGGCTATCAATTTCTGTACAGGTGGTGGGGGGTTGAAATCCAGGCATGTCAATGTTTTTACTTCATCACACAATTTGTTGTCAGGATAGCAATCAGGGCTGTTGGTTCATGTTGTACTTTATACTATTTTGCACTACATAAGTTGCCTGATGTACCAACATAGTGGAAACTTACTTTCCAGGATGGGTGTCGGATTGCAAATAGTCTTCTTCCAGAGTACATTTTCATAGACATCTGATTGTTATGCATGGCATCTATTTACTGGTAATGGACAGGAAAAACATATGCACCCAGACAGGACCTACATGATATGCTATAATATGCATAATTGTCATACATTGTCATTTTTGGTCATGTCTAAGCATAGGAACAAAGAAGTGAACAATGGATGCAATGTTGGAAAAACTGGAGTTTGTTGGTGTCATGCATACCAATACATTTTGTACTCCAGGATTGTGACTAAATGAAAATATTTTGTACTCCAGAAGGGAAAACGAAGAACAACATTGCTTGGTAGAGTGCTACCACTAAAAGTCCATACCTGACAACAACTAGCAGTTTCCGCGACCCCAGCGCCCCGACCATCCAACGTCACTACACATCCTTGAAAGGCAGTATAAAACATACGACGGAGCATGAGCCGTCGGTGTTGTGCTAAAATTCGTAAAGAACCTTACTAAAACCGGCTACGCACAACGTCGGCGCTTTATATGTGAAAAACTCTATATTAGTGTCAATAAAGTCAATAATTAATTAAATATTTATTCAATATTGGTTCAATATTTATCAATATTTTATTTGATATATAACATACTTAGATTAATGAATATCTATTCCATATTGCTCTTGGGAAATTGCGCTGGAGCCTAGAGGTGTTCTATAGCCTTGCGCTGGAGTACTCGCCAAGAAGCACCAGAAATCTCTAGTTGGAAAAACCAGGGGTACTTGGTGTAATCGGAGTATAAAGTTGAAGCCTGGTTTCGCCAGTAAATGCTTTAAATGCGCAATCGAAGGTAGTTTTGTTAAAGGGACAACTTTTTTAGACACAATGAGCCCGTTCAATGCAAGAAAATCACTTCAAATTTCCGAAAATCCGCCCCGGAGCAAGCAAGTTCTCTGAGGCAATAACACCAAGAAACCAATGTCAGTTGTGCACTTTTGCATGACTGTCGCATATTTTTTTTGTAAATGTGTGCGAAGATAAACATGCGCCTTGAAATATAACCACATTTTGGGTTCATCGGTGTCAGTGAAGGGTCCGTAATACATGTTCCGAAATTTACTCCGACCCATTCCCTGTTCCCCGCCCCATGAACAGTTGTACTTCTCGGGCTGAGTTAGCGAATCCGACCAGCTCTATCTAAGAAGAAAAATAAAACCGCCCGTGTGGCGGTTTTACAGGTAGCTCTAGATACTCCTAACTCGATCCTTGCTTCAACTAAACATTCCACACATGAACTAAGCAAGTGCATAAAGGAACTTTTAATATTCATAAGAATCGTTTTCAATTATTTTGTTTAGCTTTTCCATGCAAAATAACTGGTTCTTGGTGGTGAGAATAAAGCTATTTTAGACGGATTGTTTTAGTATAATTTTTATTCAACCATCATATATTCCAAAACAATAGTCCATCCATATCCAATAGTGTGCCAGGTATGTTAAGCGCGGGTTCGTGGTGTCGGGTGTGCGTTCGTGACCTTCGTTGACAATGTTTAAGTATACTTTTGTTACCATTTTCTCTACCATTGTTCATGAAGTTGGCTTGTAACTTCATCCTTCGCTAATAATTTAACCACAGCCAGTTTTGGGGTCTGAGGCAGAGCTGTGTATTATGCGTCAGTGGCGAATCGTACGCAGAAACTCGGAATGGCTCAAAGGTTGACCAGGCCATGAAATGCATTTTGGGGTGCTTGGGATTTTGGACAACAACGGAAGTTAGCAATAATTCAAATTAATCACGGGTGAACTCGGCTCATTAATTGTGGGACTAGTCCTTCAGAAGTGTGTGTTGGAAGATGATCCCAGTGTGTTGTGATCCGCCCAAGATGAGTGAGTGCGATACATCCTGAGCTGGGCCAGGATAAATATTATTGGTGCATTCACATCACATCATGCCTATTTATCATAAATATTTGTTTGTGAACTTTGAGAATACATCACCCACCTACACTCAGGCAATATCTATACACTTTGCAGATATCACATGTATATTTTTTAAAAATTACTTTGGCTACTGAGGGCATTTCCCGCTAGGTTGCATTCCTTGGCACAATTGCACCTATTCATAACTTAGCTTGCTGACATGTTGCTGACTTAGCAGTTAGCTATATGCACATATATGTTTGTATGGTACACACAGCATGAAATGCTAACATTTATTTTTAATCCCATTAAAGCAATACTACCTGGTTATGGACAACTCATTTTTTTAGTGCAGCAAAGTTTTTTACATGGCTTAGTTTGCCAAGATGTTTATGCAAACAAAAATGCTAACATTGGTTTTTAGTCCCACTAAAACAAGGTTAATTCTCAGCAAGTGCATAGCTATTTTTTGGAATCCAGCTGAAAAATTCGTACTCCAGCTAAAAATTTTGTACTCCACTACCAAGAAAAAAATATGGAAATCCTACACTGAATGGATGGCACTGCAAGGCAGACTTGTGATAATTAGCACAGCTTCATCTCTCATAACTCACAGGAATAATGTGTTTTCCTTTCACTGTTGGTCTCAGTACAAGGCTAGCCATATGAAAAACAAACAAAAACAATTCACACTTCACCCTCAGCTCAGAGCACATACCTACCTGCACAACCAATTCCCTATGTAATAAGAACCCAACACTGCCACTGAACATGCCACAGTCAGATGTGATGGCTGTGTGAAAAGCAAAGGATCAGTTAACATCTTGTGTTTGCAGTAATGGTTTTAAAATACTTTTTAATTGTCTTCCTTAAAAGGCTAGGTTCTGTAACATTTTTAGAGTTCTACACATTGTGTTTATGCTATATTACCTAACTCCAACATGGATGCTGCATGACCAATGTAGTTGATGCACACTAGAGCCACAATTATACCAAACTACCTAACTCCAAGCCTCTTATTGGTCTAATTTTGCTTGCTGACTGAAATTTACTCATTTGCAGAGGATGCAGTTGGTCACATTATCTTCATTATGTTTATAAATGCTGTGGTGGAAAAAAAAATACAAAAAATGAATTGGCACACATTTGCCATGAACTTTACCCTGCATTTACCACTGCAACCTAAGGCACTGTTGTTCATCCAGGACTGGGATGGGAAATATCAGTTGTTTAATGGAAGAGAGAACCTGAAGGAATAACCAAAAATCGTGAACATCCTATTGTACCACAGTTGTCCAAAAAAAAGTAATATTCCTGGCTTAATTGTTGGCTGTGTTATGTTTGCTTAATTGTTGGCACTTCATTAAGTTAATTTCTTGATAAAACTTGTAGTGGAGCTTAGTGTAATGTGGTACATCACTTCTGAGTAAGTCTTCAGGTGTTCAAAGTAAAAACATGAGAGATATGCCCTGTGCACCCATCTACAAATATAGTTACTGAATTGCACCAGCAGCTGACATGGATTTGTATAGCTCAAAACATTATTCATTCATTCAATCACAGACGGTGATTGAATGAACATCAAAAGGTTTTTGAAGGTTTTAATCAAAGGTTAAAATGTTTGAACATAAAAGGTTTGTGAAGGTTTTTTGTTGTTGTTCAAAGTTGAAAGGTTTTTGAAGGTTTTTGTCAAAGGTTTGAGCATTGAAACTTCTATCCTCCATATTTTGAGGCTACGCTGGGTTATGTTAGGCTTTGTTTAGTTAGTTAATAGTCAATGTTAATTAGGTTTTCAACACTATTTCAACTTCTGTAGTCATAATTTAACTACTGGTATCTACATGACATAATCTCAATAGATTTGACACCATTGAACATCCATATGCTTTACTCAAGCAAGCATTATAGATTTTTGTATCAGGGTGTTTTAATGAATTATTCATTATCAATAAGTGTGACTCAATCCAATATTTGTAGTTTTTATGTGATCAAACACCCATATTTCTTGTACGATCCAGGATCCCTAGGCTTCGTGCAATTCAACTTGTATCTGCTGCAACAGCTGCAACATCAGCTGTTCAGCATCTAACAGCTATTAAAAAGGACTGGAAATAATCGGAAAATTTGTCTCCAGTCCAGTCAAAATTGGTCTCCAGTGTGAGATATTACACTCACACTTCTCACATTGGACATACTGTTGCAGTAAGGCTGTTTGTAAAGGCCAGCATTTGTGGTGTATTCCACCATCTTCCAAATATTTTGCAAGTGAAATACATTTGCGATATTGCACTTTGAGGGGGAAGGAAAGGTCAGTGCAACTTGCTGACCAATGTCTTGCATTTCTGACATTATGTGGAAAATGACTCATCAGGAATTACGACTTGCACTAGGTTGATTTCAATCTTCACAACAAGCAAATGCAGTGATTGCTACTTTTCCGCCACACTCGATTCTTGGCATGTGTACCATCACAATTCACAATGGTGCTGGCAAATGCAGTGTTGATTTGTCTGTATCATCTTTTGCCCGCGTTTTTCCTGTCACGACCAACTTGTTTCAACATCAATGTTTCCCTTTACTCCACAGGAAGCACATACAGTCTAAAGGCATATCGACTGTATGTGACAAAGTCGATGTGCCCTTAATCCGACCCATTTCTCCAGTCAGATCCTCACACCCTGTCTTTGGGACAGGGGTGATAGTAACCCACCTTAATCTCCAAACTAAGCGTCGCACGAAAGCGTAAGAGGTGTCATCGGAAAGCACTTGATGAGTAGGGCTGGCACCTCCCCAAAAATGTCCCATAAAAGTGACATCACTAAGGGTTATCATGATTTAAATGTTTTTGGCTCTGGGGAGTTCATTTTTGGGACGATTTGGAGAACAAAAAATGTTTGGGATCAGAAAAGGACAGCAAAATCGATTGGGACCATACATTTGTGGTTACCCGAAAATATTTTTTTTGTTAGTGAGGTTTCAAAATTTCGAGTTCTCAAGTTCTTTAATCTTCATTTTTAATGGGTAGAGCGAACCGAAAAACGTCCGAAGTCAACATGCACCAATACAAAATGCCTTAGCCTAAATCTTTGATTTGAACTCTAATGAGCAAATGTGCAAAACTAATATGTAATAAAAAACAAAAGGAATAAATTCCTCTGGTGCATTTTTTTGCATCCATAAAGATAAGCAGATGCTAAAAGCTTCATTAAAATATCTCTGTTAATGTGTGGCAACTGGTTGAACTTTTTTTGGAGGTGACCACTTGACTTAGACTAACTTGTTGACCCTAGATTACCTGACTTCAAAATTTTACCACAGGATGCCAAATTAACCCATCCCATCTTGGGGGTCTTCAACTGCCCCCTGAGGTTTTTTGCGAATAGTGGACGAACGGCGCGCGGAAGCGCGCCAAAATTTGGCATACCTCTTCCCACATCAATTTGGCACGCTGATTCGAAATTTTGAAGTCAGGTCATCTAGGGTCAATGAGTTAGACAAGGTCAAGTGAGGTCACCTCCAAAAAAGTTCAACCAGTCATCACACTTTAACAGGTACAGATATTTAAATGAAACTTTCAGCGTTTGCTTATCTTTATGCATATCTTATCTTATCTTTGTGGATGGTCGATTTCGCTGTTCTTTTCTCATTCCAAATACATTTTGTGTTTTTCATATATCCCCAAAATGAACTCCTCAGAGCCAAAAACATAATGTAAGTAGTGAAAATCTAGCCCCCTGGTGGCGTCGCGTTTGGGGGATTATTTGTTTGGGGTGGTGGACCCGGACCCTACTCGTTGAGCGCTTTCCGATGACACCTCTTTCGTTTTCGTGCAATGCTTAGTTTGGGTTTTAGAGGGGGGTTACTACCCCCCCCCAAGATGGGGTGTGAGGATCTGACCGGAATGACTGCACAGGTTAATGTGGGAAAAGGTGTGTCAAATTTCGGCGAGCTGCCGTGCGTCGTTCTTTCATTATCCGCGGAAAATCTTAGGGGGGACGGTTGAAGACCCCTCGATACGTCGTGGGTTAGGCTACAACACTATATAATAATTCACTCTACAAAAAACTCTGACACTGTTTTTCACTAAGGACACTGACATGAGATCAACTGTGTTCTTCCATGATCATCTCCAGCTAATCGCCATGCTCAACTCACTTGCCCAACCCACTTTGACCAAACTTACTTTTGCCAAACCCACTACCGGATCTCCTTTCGCCCAAACCACTTTGACCAAACCAAACCTTGCCTGATAAATTTTGCTGACCTAACCATTCTCAACCAGCTTTGCTCACCATTGGCCACAGCTGGTTCTTTTGCAGGAAAGGATGTTCCAATATGTACCATGATTAGAGTTAGTTGTCTCCTGTGTTCATGTCTTGACTACCACTCTGCCATCCAGCAGAATGTCATAACACTAGTCAATGGGAATACTTGTCTCGTGCAGATAAAGGTTGGAGTTGCATGGAGCCATGGCAAGCTAACTGCAAACATATGTTACTTTTCAGTAGCAGTGCTGTTTTTCACCACTCTTGGGCGGTTTTCAGTGAAATCACCGGAGCCACCAATCAGCGATGAAGAGACAATCAGAATCAAAGAGCAGGGTATCATGCAGCTGGGAGAGCTGTTCCAGAATTCGGGAAAAGCCAGAGGTATGTTACTACCATCATATTCTGTTTCATGTGCAGTAGGTTTTTTATGGAGTGGGGCTTTCATATTGTCTATAACATGATATAAAATCCATGCAGTGTCAGCATGCTACCCACTATTGAATATATATATATGTATATATCATGTGTGTATGTATGAATGTATGTATCTTTAATGCAGCTGATTGAGAGCCCTGTCCCACAACAAAACTAATGTGTTCACCTCTAGTTTTGTGGCTGCATCCATTCTTGTCCAATTCCATGGCTTTGTATATTCCCTCCCAGTATTTTTTTCAATCATATCAGCTGATGTATCTTTTCAGAGTTGGCGGACCTTATACGCGCGTCGAGGCCCTTCTTAGGTCTAATCAGCAAAGCCAAGGCTTCGAAGCTTGTTCGTGGTCTGGTGGATATGTTCCTGGATATGGAGGCTGGTACAGGCATCGAGGTCCAGCTCTGTAAGGTTAGTGCCAAACATCCAGTGTCAGTCTGGTAACTAGTCTAAAGCAACCATGACAACTGCAATAGGGTCAGTGTCATACATCCAGCACCAATCTAGTGAGCTAATTCCGTCGGAGTCTTGCGCACGATTCGGGTAAAGCCAATTTGAAGCATCTCATGCCAATGCTACTTGCTCCTTTGATGTCTTTTAGTCATACATGTATGCATTCCATTTTGAATATTTATGTTGCATACACTTCTCTATCTGTCTCACACATCAAATACATGACCCCAACACATCCCAACAGCCTCCTTTATTAAGTCTAGTCAGAATTCTTACTGGGGTGGCTTTTAGGCAAGGATTATTTGTCGAGCAGGACTCACTGTGTGAACCCGGTTTCCAACATCCACCAACATTGGATATATACACATTGAAGGATGCATCAAGACTTGTACCTTGCTGGAAGCTGGGTATGTCCACTTGAAACCGTTTTGTTTTACAAGGTTGCAGAGACCTTCGGGGGAAGGTCAGACATGGGCAACACGAAGTTTCAGTCAGTGGTAAAAGGCCTGGAGGGTTTCATTTGGTATTGCAACCTTTGTTGCCCTCCATGTCCTGTAATAGTTGCTAGATGGTGGTAGTATGGTGATTAACGTTTTGGACACTGGGGTTTCGATCGACATCGACCTCTGTGTCGCCCCATGTTCTGGGTGGCCATGTCGGGATGAATTTCCACGTCACGCGACCTCCAGTAGGCAGCTATGTCAGCTGAAGCTGCGTGTCCGCGTGCTGGCAGGAGTGCATCGATTGGTCCAAGGTGGAGAAGCGGACGTTCCTGCGTCAGTCTCTGGAGGCGCGCCTGGTGGCGCTGTACTACGACACCAAGCTCTACCCGGACGCGCTTACGCTCGGCTCGGCACTACTCAAGGAGCTCAAGAAGCTCGACGACAAGAATTTGCTAGTCGAGGTCAGTGGTGGGCGTCAGGTGGGTGGGGCCAGGCGTGGCACCTGGGCGGCAGACTGGCCATTGCGCTGGTGTAGAAGTAGCGGCTGAAACGTGGCCAAGGTTAGTCGAGAACAATTTGAGCAGGGGTGGCTTATGTCATTTTTATTACTGACTGGGAGCTTGGTATTGGTGCAAGTGATCTTGTCATGTCAGATGGAATTAAATAAATTTCATTTTATCCTGAATAGTCAGCTTAGTTGATATTTTAACATTTCTTTCCCTTTTTGTGTATCATATATCAGTGTCCTAAAGTTACTTCACCATTAACTGTGTGGATGAAGGAAGAAGTTGCTTTGGAATAGTGAAAGATTGAAAGAAAATAAAGGTTTACCACTTTAGGATTAAATAGCGGAATGCCTTTCGCTTCAGTCACATGCATTTTACATTATTTAGCAGTTGTGTGCATGACTGCGCATACATCATGTGGCAAAACGGTAAAAACCGAAAACGAGGATGAAATACCACAACTCCATTAACTGTGCATCTCCAGACCACATGGTTAATTATTTTACACTGTCATATATTGAGGATTATGAGATATATATCCTTAACAAGTCAAGCAACGCCTTCAGTAGCCTCATAAAAATACCAACTTGGTTTACCAGCTCCTTCCACATAATGCAGCATCCGAGATAATTGAATGTGAGAGCGGTGTTAAAATGCCGTTTTTTTTGTTAGGTTTTTGTTAGGTTAAAAATGGAGACCATAGGATGTCGACCATAAATCGGTTATTGGTTTTACGACATATCGACCGTTGAGCCATGTAGCGTCGCCAATCTCTCACACCGATTGGTCGCGGGCGAAGAGAAGCGACAGGTGAGATTCGAACCCACAACCTTTTTGATTGCGAGACGAGCGACTTACCCCTAGGCTACCTGTCCCCGAAATGTCGTCGAATTAGTCTCAAATAATATAATAGATAGACAAGCGTATTCGGCACTTGCTTCGCTGCATTAAGCGAAAAGTTTTATGTTGGTGTCATGTGAATCGGTCACATGGCTCGGCGGCTGTGCCAATTTTTACGTAACTATATATTTCCCTGCTCCCGAATATTTTTTTTTAAATACAAATCTCCCGCGGAGGTGGTCCCGCGACAAATTGTTATTCGGCTTTCCTATACATAGGGTGTACCTTCATATATGTAGGCGGATATGCACTCACACATCTATTCAAATATGCATATATGCACATAGTAACATGCATAGATATATATACATACACACATATGGATCCATGCACCTTTACAGACCCAGATTTGGGCGCTACATGACCATTGCAGTCGATGCACCCTAAAGCCCTAACAACTAACTAACAGACCCAGATTGGTGGGCGCTAAATGATCTACCATGGTCAATGCGCCATAAAACCACAATCACACACACAGACCCAGATTGGGGTGTCAGGACAAAAATTAATAAAAGAAAGAAAAATAAATATAAATCAATTTATTTTTGCCATCTATTGATTTCATATTTTATTTTGGTAATCATTTCTTATCAGTTACTTACCAAGTCACATGTGTTTTGCATTATATTTTTTCAAACATTCAAACATCCAACAAACTTTTTTTTTGCATTTTGTCACCATCTGTTCAGCATAGAGGGTGGTTTGTCAAAACAAATAAAATAAGTAATGGCTATGCATCAGAATATAGTTATTCAGGAAGTCACCTCAAAAGCAAAATGAAGAGCTGTTATTTCACAAAGTCTCTTGGAGTTATCTGATTGCAAAGCTGAGCAATGGTTTTGTCCACCTTGAGAATATTGTAGTTTTATTAATGGTTGCCACACGTACACAATGTTTCTACATGAAAAAGAGTTTAATTGATGGAGTGTTGCGGGCTATATGACCTTGTACCAAGGCCGTATACAGGAGCGCTGTTCATACCCATGCATAGTCGTGATTGATTGGCTGTGTAGTAAATTAGGCAGTCCCTGGGTATTGGTACTAAGTGTCCTGTTTTATTGTGTGATTTGTGTGATGGGATGAATGATTTTCCATCTATGTAAATGGCAAGTGCCCACCTGGTAAGGCTAATAGGTATAATTTAACTTGGTATTGATGATATATGAAATATGTTTCTGGTCACCCAGGTACCTAGGTAAGAAGGAGGTAGGCACATGCTCAGGCAGCTCCATCATGGAAGCATGGCAGGATGTATATAATATGATTGTAATGTGATTACATAATGGGTGCTGGAATAAGATAAGTAGGTAGATAGATAGGTGCCCACCTACCTAGTTGGGTGATAAGAAATCCAGCCCACAGTCAAGTCAACAGAACAAGAGTCAAATGGTGGATCTCCATCTAGGTGAAAACGGATGTCATGGCATACATGGATGTAAATAGGTGCATGCATACATGCAGGTGCATGCACATGCACACATATTACATATATATCCATAAGCACCCATGAGCACGGAAATCAACCTCAGTTCATAAATGTGCATATGCTATACTGATTTTTTCTTCCATGCAAATGCTGCTGTGTAGACCATTTAATAGTGCAATGCCGAAAAGGAAACTAGTACATGGCAACACAATGTGGATACATGCTGTAGGACCTCTGCATGGTAGATGATTGCATTCTTAATGATCAGCTTTGGTGGGTTGGTACCATTGTGTACCCCTGTGGATATATTGTATACTATATGCTACTTGCTGTATGAGTTTGTAATTACTTAAAGCTCATTTTTGTACGTTTCTCCATAATTTCACAAGTGCTCAGGAGTTTTTCACATGGCACCCCTGGTGTCTCAGATTAAGAAGCTTCTTTGAAGCAAGCCAGCTTGTGACTTCACCATTCATTCGTCCATGCTCCCACGTCATACCAATACTATATATTTATACATTTAAAAAAAAAATATAATAAATTTGATCCGAGTTGTTGCTGGGGTGGCTTGAGGAGCCAGGGTTCTATTGCTAAGCAGAGCTTGTTGCGTGAACCCTGGCCCCACCACCCGATCCATGAGCTCCAGTTCAACAGCACAATTTAGACCGAAAGTTTAACGTGCCGCCAATGCACCGGCACGGCCGCCCGGTAGCTCGTCCCCGGCCTTATCGGGCCAGCTGCCAACTGACACTCCCGGCCGGGGGCTAAATGCGAGCGCGCGAAGCGACTCGAACCCTGTGTTGCCAATACAGGGGAGACCGGTGCAGGCCAGCGCTCTAACCAACTGAGCTACCAGGGCGGCTTTATATTATAAGCTGGTATTGAATAACATCACATCATGGGCAACCCATTTGCCTGAAATTCCGTTAGGAAATGCTCGTGTATCACGATCCCTTATGGTGACTTCACGAGCATGATACTTAAAGTGGGATACTATTAGAAACAAGACATGAAGCCATAAGCACGCATCGAGAAGCGCGATGTCGATACTTCTTTCAGAAGGATGTCTATCAGGCATTCAGTGAGTGGCATACTCCGCCCTATTTCTAAAATAATTTACGACCGTATGGGTGCGATGCTGTATTTTATAACCATCTTTAAATGCCATTTTTGTCCCATGACATTTTGGCAAAATATCCCATAGTACCTGGACATCCCAATCCAACGTTGTGCGTGAACCCACAGCAACCAGGGGGGGGGGGCGAGTAGTCTATGGGTAAGCTGCACGTTTCACAATCGAAAGATCGTGGGTTCGAGTCTCACCTGTCGCTACTCTTCGCCTGCGACCAATCGGCGTGAGAGCTTGGTGATGCTATATGACTCAAAGGTCGACGTGTCGTAAAACCAATAACCACCACCACAGCAACCAGGCGACTGAGTTTCCCGGTGTGACCCTCAGGTGCAGCTGCTCGAGTCGAAGACGTACCACGCGCTGTGCAACCTGCCCAAGGCGCGCGCCGCACTCACCTCGGCGCGCACCACGGCCAACGGCATCTACACGCCGCCCAAGGTGCAGGCCGCGCTGGACATGCAGTCGGGCGTGCTGCACGCGGCCGACGAGCGCGACTTCAAGACGGCATACTCGTACTTTTACGAGGCGTTCGAGGGATACGACAGCGTGGAGGATGGAAAGGCGCTGCTGGCCCTCAAGTACATGCTCATGAGCAAGATCATGCTCAACACGTGAGTCTTCAAAGTATCCAGATCCATTGTTGGATTTGTGTTTGGGGATCACGTGTTGGATTTACGTCGGAGATAATTTGTGTGGGGAGGAAGATTTCGACGATACAATTTGAGGAGGACAATTGTATTTATATCTGTGCCGTCAGAGATTCCCTTTCATACTTTCTAGGGGGCTTTGGGCATTTCACCACGAATCAGTAAGTTAACACTAGTTGTCAAGCAGCCACGTTGAACTCCCCGTGGAAAAGGAAAGGATAATTTTTTGGAGATTGTAATTTTCTGATTGATTTAAATGCCGGAGCAGTATTTTTCAACTCTGTAGTTCTTGTGAGGGGTTGAGCGTAATGGCTAATTAACAGGTACCCTAATGACTACAGCCAGTGTTTGAGTGTGTGGTATAGTGTACCTCACTGTTTTGTACTGCTCATGGTTGTGGATGTCGGGAGATAAATTTTAGTCTCCTGTTTTCTTTATCGTAGTTTTTTTTTCTCCTGTTCCATTGTGCTTGGATGGGTCATGGAGCTCTTATAGCGATATCTTTTCTGACAAGCTCTTGGAAACTCCTTATGCTTTCTTTTATCATAAGAAGTATAGTAACAGCACAGGTCTGGGTATGCAACAGGAAAATAATACTTTTCTTCCATCAACATTGGTGGAATAAGTTTGTTTCAACCTACTGTAATTTCCGTGCATGTCTTTCCATCTGTCACACGAGTTCAGTTTGAAGTAGCATCATTCGATAAGAGAGAAAAGAAAAAAATTCACTATTTTTTCCTCTCTACATGATTGCCAATCATTTTCTGAAATAGAGATCCTGCCTGCCCACGCCTGTGATGAATAAAGACGCATGTGTGTTCAGCATCCGCTGGGCTAGGGTATCGCTGCGATAACATTTTTCCGCCGTCTTTCAGGCCGGAGGATGTGAACGGCATCATCAGTGGGAAACTGGCCCTCAAGTACGCCGGACGCGAAATTGACGCCATGAAGGCCGTGGCGCAGGCGAGCCATAAGCGCTCCCTGGCCGACTTCCAGAAGGTATGCTGATTAGACTATGATTGTATGTATGTGCCAGTAAAACAAATTGCGGCGCGTTGAAGGTTTCTGCAGCACGTTGAAACTGCATGACCGACGCCGTCGACGTGCCTCTAAACTCCAGCGTTGAAGGTTTCGCTGGGATGAGATTGAGATGAACGATGGCGGCTATGGCGGTATTACACGTGCAGCGATTTGTAGTCCCAATCGTGTTCTTTTAGCTCGGCAAATTATCTGGTGGACCGTAGCTAGGAGCGAATGCCAACTGTTGAGCGGTTTCAAATTGAAACTTGTCGAGCTCGAACTTGTATTGCTCTCGATCCCTCTCCCATTAGCTGTTGCAATTGGTCTTAATGGCCTTGCCCCAGTTTATTTTCGTGTGCGCTGGGCCTTATGTGATGTCAATTGACGCGGTGGTATGCAAATCAATGTGCTCGATTCAGTGCGGGTGGACTTTTAGGCCTGAGCAAGTGTTGTATTGTTCAGTCGTCGTTGTTGTCCGAGCCACCCGGAATCATTTTCCCATCAGATGTCAAATATCTGATCACGTGTATTCCATCAAAACGCATTGCTGAGCTGTTGCTGGCACTTGAGCTGCTCCAAGTGGCCGAACTGTTTCTCATGGAGCTTCAGCTTCCAAGACAGGCCACTCCCCGTGCGTGCGTTGTGCGGCCGTGATCGTGACGTGTCTCGCCAGGCCCTCGCCGAGTACAACCAGGAGCTGGAGGGCGACGCCATCATCAAGGCACACCTGGCCACGTTGTACGACACCATGCTGGAGCAGAACCTCTGTAGGATCATCGAGCCCTACTCCAGAGTCCAGGTGAGGACGGGCATGCCGGAGCGCGTCAGACGCTTTCGTTGCGCCATCACGGGGGCTTGTCTGCAGCTTGGTACCCCACCCACCGGACACCGATAGTTCATGGGTACAGCTGGAAATTGTGTGATGCTAAGTATACCATAAACTTTGGTTTTGCACTGATTGCACTGATATTGAACTTTGAGTGCCATTGGCATTTTAGTATTCAAGCAATGCTTGTATTTAGATTACTTACTTAATGAGATGTGCAGACAATGCTGAACTTTTATCTGACCCGGTACCCACTTAGCGTGCAACTTTATCTCGCCGTCCACCACGTGTCCCTTGGCATGCTAAGCGAATTACGAAGTGGCATGGAGAATGCCTTTGTGATTGGTGCAGACGTTGATCCTGTTACATGCAAGGCAGTGTACGCAAATCAGTTGATGAGCATGGCAAGTGACAAATCAATCACGGCGCTACCTTGCCTTTAATATTGTGGCGATAGCCTTCTCTTTGCTGAGAAGAGTCTTCACCACAGTCAAGTGATGGCTATGGTATCTCGCTCAGTCAACCTGACATTTTATACTCGAAGTCAGGTGGGAGTTGGATGCTCGATAATCGATTATCGATACTTGGATCATCAATGCTCCTCATTCTGTGATGGACATACTTATGTCTGGTTTGTTCCGGTTGTGCCATCCGGAACAGTGCCAAGTGCCACACTTGGCACTTGGCCGTTCCGGATGGCACAACCGGAAGGTTGAACACGATCCTTTAAGCCGTTCAAAGGATCGTGTTCCAATATCAGGTGTCGGTGCTCATCATTGAGCGATCAAGCTCCAGCCATCGACTCCGATGCCGTGCACACCGCTGAGGCCCCTTTATGACTGTATAGAGGCGGCATATCCTAGACACGTCCTCTTGGATGTCTCAGCTTTGCCTTCAACACCACGGCCGCCCACTAACCCCGTCCTCGAAGCCTGCATCTGTTCTCTGAGGACATTTCCTCCCGATAGGGGAATCATGTGTTATGCATATCTGCAGCCTGTTCTCACATGTCTGCCCATCTAACTGGTTGTCCTTATGCAGCTTTCTCAGATGTCTTCGTAATTTGGTCCGTGAAAAAAGGGATAAATTTTACGTTTAGGTCGGCCTTTCTCGACATCTTTGCAACCCCATCCGCGAAATTATGGACAAAGTTTGTTGCCATAATACCCTGAAATGAAATGTCACCCGAAGGAGAAATGTGAATTTGGTGCGTACCCACATCGACTTTCTTCGTTTATTTCGCTTTTTAGGGTCGACTAGTATGCATGCATATCTTGCACTATATAGGGCATTGAAGCACAATTTGAACCTTTTGAAACTTCATATGTTCGAGCCATCTGATGCTGTCATATTTAGCTTCTATCATTGCGTTGGAGTGCAGTAAGCTACACGTATGTGAAATATCAGCACATGTCATTTTTGCGTCACTGACGTCATCTAATGGATGCAAAAGAGAATCGTGGCAACTAAAGTCGTTTATAATATCAGGTGTAGTGTTGGAGCGCCATGTCGATTTATTTGTATGCAAGTTGCACCGATAAGGCTATGCCTCTGTCATAGCAAGGCCTTGGCAACGTCATAACTAGATGACTTCTGATGTCCTTGGAAAATTGTAACTGCCAGATCTCCTTGGCATACATATATTCTGCTCTTACTATATTGACGTCACTCTGGATCTGGACTTCCAGCAACGTAAGCACACTTCCTACTTTTAATAATGCCGAATCGTGGAATTTGATACGTGGACTCCCATTGGCTTTAGAACACGACTGAAAGGGTTTTGGAGATGGAATGTATCTTCTTTGGTCCATTTTCGCCGCCGGGCAGCTGCGTTCTTCCTCCCAGCGATTTCACGTGCTCCAACTATTCTGTTCCATGTGGCTTTGTCCTGTCACGGTTATTTCTACGACAGTCTGAGTGTTTGAGTGAGCGATGCCAAACGGAAGTGGTAAGCCGCGCCGAAGTAGTGGTCTGCTGTGCTGTTGCACCAATGATATTGTCGACCGGTAGGTGGGCTACATCGCCGAGACCATCAAGCTGCCGCCGGGTCAGGTGGAGCGCAAGCTGTCGCAGATGATCCTTGACGCCAAGTTCCGCGGCATCCTCGACCAGAACGACGACGTGCTGGTGGTGTTCGACGAGACGCGCAAGGACGATACCTACGACACGGCCCTGCAGACCATGCACGACATGGGCAAGGTGGTGGACACGCTCTTCCAGAGAGCCAAAAAGCTCACGTGAAGCAGTCCGGCCGCCGCGCGGGACCCAGCCGAGTGCCACAGTGGCGGCGAGACACCCACTTGTAAATGTGTGATATGTATATGCGGCCGTTGGCGGGGTGGCCCTCACTCGCGCGATGTCATCCACCCGACAGGAAAAATCTCCGCCACCATTTCAGCGCCCCCGGACGCACACAGGACGCCTCAGACACTGCGTTAACTTATGTCAATAACTCGTGCTTGTAATAAATAAGGAAATTCTCGAGTTATTTCTTCCTCCCCTCGTTTGGTCGACATGCAATATTGAATCCATAGGTCTTTCTATTTCATCATGCATTGTTTTACTCTGCATTTAGTTTGCTGCCGTGTCATAATAAATCACATCCAGATGTTTTCGAATGGACTGTTTTGGCACAAAGAATTGCCTTGTATAGCAATTATTTCAAAGTCGGATCATTTTCGAAATGGTAAATTAGGCTGAGTGGCGTTTCCAGTAAATTTTTACTGTTATGTTCAACTTTTTCAACACTTTCAACACATGTTCATCACATTCTCAGTGTGTCTGTTTTTTCGTCTTAAATGATAAATCAGTGGGATTCTCGCTCAAGCTCCAAACTCCCTCCTTGTGTCCCAATGCAAGCTTCCTTTCTGCGAAAGCACCAGTGGCGAAGGTGGTGGTGATGGCAATAGCAACGACGGAAAAGAAAATGACCAAGTTAGTTATTAGGGGTTTAGGGCGCATCGGCTACTTTGGTCATGTAGCGCCCAAAGAAAATGACCAAATAGCCGAGAGAACGGACAGGAGCACCTGAAGCAACAGTAACAACAATTTCGGTAACGCACTCTTACGGTAGTCCCCAGTCGCGTAGTAGCGGTGGCTGGTATAAATTGGAAGAAGTGGATGGAAGGTTATAACATGACTTGGAAGCCTGGGTAGAATTCCACAGCTACTGACATGCAGGTTGAATATGCCAGGAAAACTGGGCGCTGGGAGGGGCTTCAGTAGAAGATCGGTATTTCCGTTGATAAATGTCGCCAGCAGGGCGGGATTCGGGCGAGAGGGCTTGACGAGGGCTAACACCACCGATTTTGGTTGGATTTCGATGAAAATGTCACCAGTGAGCTGAGAAGAGATGGAGTTTGTGGGGCATGCAGGTGGGTATAAACTTGAGCTAAGCGCTTTCAGTCCCGCGAAATATAGGTTAATTAAATTACATGATTTTTAAACGTCAGGTGCGATGCGGCATGGTTATGTGTTTTTCGGCTGCAACCAAATATCACACCTTACATGTTTAGCTTTATTGACACAGACCCATGCATACTCGGTAGTTGACAAAACAAGAAATTCTGAATATCGATAGAAAGCATTCGGAAACCGAAGGTAGTGAATGGTGATGCGTAATGTACAGCTTATATGGTAGCAGAGGAGAAGAAGAAAGCTCCGGTTTTGCATCTGCGTATACCCTAGTCAGGTGATGTGCAAAAGGCCAACCAGAGGCGTATTGGGACTAGATGCAAACCAACCCCACTACCATGTTGGTTTTCTCAAAATCGATCCAGGCCACCGCGCTCACGATTCGGTCTGATCTGAGTTAATCCAAAATTGGTTGATCCGTACTAACCTGACTTAACCTACCCTGACCTGACCTGACCTAGTCCGACCTAACCTAACAAAGTAGCACATGTCCCCGAACGAGCCGAGGGTGGCGGTGGCTCCAGTGTAGCCTGGAATAACACGTTTCTCAGTGTGTTTTTGTTCTGTTACGCGACTTTGGAGCAGCGTTGTAAAATGATCATTTTTGGATATTTGGCTGTCCAAAGAATTATACTCTCCCCAAAAATCCACTCCTTGCATTGCCAAATATCAGATGAAGAGCTAAGGCATAACCGGCAATCCCAGCTAGTTCTGTCACTATCAAATAGTGGTAATTGCAAACATAGCCCACAGAGCAGCATGCTCTATGTGCTGTATGGTGACCTATGGCTAGTAGTAAGAATGAGATCCACTGTAGTTCTAGTTATCTTCAACTTGCCCAACCATTTTGGGCCCTTGACACAGCAACTTGGCTGTGACTGATCTGTCTGATGCCACAAATGATAAATTTAAACGTGTGTGGCTGATTAGCTGCAAACAATCCCACTAGCGATGAACACTATAAAAAGTGGTTAAAGTTGATTTATAAGTCAGGATGCCAAGCATTGAGGATGCCATGCCTTCTTGCCTGAGGATAATAAGTTGGAATTATGCGCTTCCTTTTACAGTACTTACTAAGCTGTGCCCTCTTAATTCAGGGAAAATTTAGCAAGGTATTCTTTGGCTGCGCTAAAAGTACGCACTATTATGTAGGCATATTATGTATTCATTATTATGTAGAGAAGTATGTGAACTCTACTATATTCAGTTCCTACCCATTAAACACTCCCATATTTATTATTTTAACAAACCCAAAAATTATACATTCCAAGTCCAAGACTGACAAGCGAAAATCCAGCACTTTTCGAATGTGTCTCGTGTGACGAGGTATACCGACACAAGAATGTATCTCGTGTGTCTTGGACCCGTTTGCAAATATGGTCGTTAATGTAGGGAAGATATGCGAATGTTCCGCTTTTGTCCGTGATTTGTTTGGTTTGTATTTTATATGCTATTGTTCGTGTTCAGCTTCTCGGTGGTACGCGAGGTACCCAGTTGGCCATTGGACTTAGGGAGGTTTTGAATTTTGTTCATGCTTCTTCTAGCTGCATGTCTGTTTGAGAACACCCTAACTGCTCACAGCAGGTGCGATCTCGAAACGGCCGCGCTGAGATCGCAGCTCCTGCAAGCACCTAGGGTGCCTTCAGACAGATCTGCAGCCCGAAGCGTCATCAAAGTCCCTTCAGGTCCGACGGCCTCGCGGAACACCTCATTTCACGTACCGCCAACAAGGAATTGAACAAGAACAGCAAAAGCATACTAAGCAATCCACGCAGCAATGCGAGTGGCAGTAAACCTCTGAGACAGAAGCGATACATTTGCGTCACTTTCCTGCATCGACGATCAGCTGTGCGAACAGATCCAAGGCGTCATGCGAATACCAGGCCTACACACTAAAGTCGAGTGGCAAAACACAAACATCGAGATGGTTCAGTCCGACCGGGCTTGAAGAACCGGTGGCCCACCAGAAGTGTCCTGTACGCCATGAAATATGGCCTGTGCGATCAGATTTACATCTGTGAGGCAGCAAAAAAGTACAGCATTCGAATTTGCTTCAAAGAGCACCAACAAGACAGTGCCAACAAAACCACCGCCACGTCTGTGCGGATATGAAGACTGAGCCAACATGAAGATAACTAAAGCAATACTGATTGACAACAGGTTTTGCGCGTTTCTTTAGAAGTCGTGTAAGTCATGCACTAAGTACCAGAGTGGGAAACTTACTTTCCTGGCTGGGAGTTGGAGTGCAAACAGACTTCTTCCGAAGTACATTTGCATGGACATACTATTTTTTAATGCGTTGGGATCTATTTACCCGAAATCGATGGGAACAGCGTATGTACCTTGTCAGTATCTACGTAATATGCACAATTAATGTACGTTGCCATTTTTGTCACATCAAAGTTTAGGAACAAAGAAGTGAACAATGGATGGCACCGTAAGGCGGAGACTCGTGATGATCAGCTCAGTTTCGTCTCTCATAGTTCACAGGAGCAGTGCGATTTCCTTTCACTGTTGGTTTCAGCACAAGGCTAGCATATGAAGAACAAACACAAATAATTCACACTTCACCCTCAACTCAGAGGGCATACCTACCTTCCTACGCAGCCAATTCCCTACGCGATACGAACCTAGCACCACAACCGCACACGCCACAGTCGGATGTGATGGTGATGCGCAAAGCAAGGGATCATTCAAGTGGAATAACCAGCGTTTTTGTGGGTTTTCAAAAATGTTTTCAGCGATAGAAACTCTTAAGAAGTGCTTAAATTCCCACCCTGCTAAGTGCCAAGCAAGCAAAGCCGTGTATCTGAGATAAAGCCATCGGAGCAAAAGTCGCGTAGAGCCGTGACGTCACAAAGCCCTCCTGGGTGCCCGTGCGAGTTGTACCTGATATTGTGTTGCGCTAAGTCACGACAATCTTGATAGAGAACGCCAGCATTCCATATGCGTGTGGCCGTGCCATACCGGAGCTGAACACGTGACCAGCGGTCGACGTAGTCGGCATGAGCGGATTCTCCTGTAGTTTGAGGGCCGGCGTCAGCTGCCGCGTCTTACGCGAGTAACTCTTTAGTTGGTCGTATCAGTCGGATGCTAGCGGCGACACCACGGCCAAGTGCCTGACCACACAAAATTGTTGCAGCGGAAACTTGGCCAACGCTTTGCGAGACATCTTGGCTTGAACCCGTGTTCATCATCAGGTTGTCACACATGACAATCCGCGTCAAAAGCTGGCAGCTCGAACGGACGAACCCGCTCACACGTGAACGTTTTACCTTTCCATACTTGGCCATTGTGATCAAAATCGAAGATTTTGACTGAAGTAAGCATTTTTATAGGGGTAAGTTGACTTAATGCAACGTTTTGCGGTCTACTATAACATTAGAAAAATAAAAATTAACGAGAATTAAAATCCAAAATTTCAAAAATTAACATGTTCATTTTTGTGTCAGCATACCTTTTATGGCCATGTCCGATTTCGCTTTCATTTTTTGATAACAAATAATTTTTGCTTTTAAAATATCCCCCATAATACACAACCCAGAGGCAAAAACATGATGTCAGTCATAATCACAAAGACCCTCCTAGTGACGTCACTTTTGGAGGTACAATTTTCGGGGTGGTTTCGGGCCCTGCTCGTCGAGCGCTTTCCGATGGCACCACTCGTTTTCGTACAACGCTTAGTTTGGAAATGAAAGATGGGCATAAAGGAATCCCCCGAGATGTGGTGCGAACATCTGTACGGAAAGACGGGTTAAAGACACTGGCGTATCTAGCCCACTGGTTTTTGGGGCCACGTTTCGGATTTCGGCGTCAGCCCCCGCCCGTCACCCCCAATGGCGTTCCTAGGATTTGCCAGCGCGCATAATTTTCAGAGGTCCTCCAGAGTGTGTGTTAACTTCTGTATATTTGTTTAAACATTGTTTTTTAATCAAACTAACGCCTCTTTTTGGTGTTATTTGCTCACAAACTGAAAAGCAAACAATTGCACAGAAAATGAGTGGTCAAAATTGCTTTTAGTCACATTCATAAACATTGCATTGGAAAGTTATATTACAAGGATTCATAAAACGCCTTGAAGCATGAATTTACAACCTAACCTTCCATGTCAGTATTTGTTGAAAGGATTTCGTTTGTTTTAATCTAAAAAATCGAATAAAAATGGACCAAAACCTAGCCTAATCCGTTCCTCCAGAGATCAAATTTATTGGGAAAATTTATTTCAAAAAGTTTTTGACAATTCGTTTCGGTAACTGCACAAATGTACCTAAAACAAATGTACGTAAAACAAATGTACGTAAAACAAATGCACGTAAAACAAATGTACGTATGGCAGATGTACGTACGCAAATGTACGAAAGCAAATGTACGTAAGCGTAGATGTACGTATGGAAATTGTACGTTAGCGCAGATGTGCGTATGGCAAATGTACGTATGCGGAAAAAGTATGTATGCACAAATGTACGTAAGCACAAATTTACGTAAGCGCAAATGTACGTGAACGCAAAAATACGTATGCGCAAATGTACGTAGGCGCAAATGTACGTAAGGCCAAATGTAGGTATGCGCAAATGCACGTATGGCAATTGTAAGCGTGCGCAAATGTACGTAAGAGCGAACGTACGCATGGCATATGAACCTAACCAAATGTGCTCAAACGCAAAGACACGTGCGCCTAAATGTACGTACATTGGCTCATGCGTACATTTGCCCTTGCATTCTTTTACATTTAGGTACTGTTGCGCTTACACACATTTACGCTTACCTACTTTTTCCCTTACGTACATCGGCGCTTACGTACAATTGCCTACGTACATCTGTCATACGTACATGTGTCCTTACGTACATTGGTCCTAGGATCAATTTTTTTTGTCAACTAAAAATAAAAACCGAACCTAACCTAATCTAACCAACCTCAACCAAACCTGACCCTATAAGCTTGCTTCGTGGAGGTAAAATGTGTAAAACTTATTTTGAGGATGCCTTGAAATGCAATAGTGCTCAAAACACAATGCAATAATCACAAGATTCTAGGAAGGTACCTCAACCTAGGTGGGTACTAAGTAATAGGCGAAACTTGTCTGGTGTTATTAGATTTGAAACCTTTCAGAACAAAAGGAGATGAAGCTTTCCACAGGCCAATACAATTTTCATCCGACAGACTTGAAAGAAAAGATTAACTTATCATCAGAGCATTTCCTTGTTCAGCATGGGTATCCAAATCATGATCCAAGTGCACAGTGGTATCACCATAGTGGCAAACTTGCAGTGTAAAGTAATTTTTTAGTTTTGGGAATTTCTTTTTCTCGTGCAATGCTTATAAGTATTGTCAACATGATGCAACCACTCATTTCCTCTGCAAGTGCATATTTTTAGTTGGGAGCCAAGGTAACACCAAAAAACGGGCTTGTAGTTGGGTAAGATAACATTAAAAGTAATGTTCAAGGTAGCAAAAAAATGTAGCCTAACTTAACCTAACCTAGCCTAACCTTCCCGATGCGCCCTTAAGCCCTAATAACTAACTAACTAGCCTAACCTTCCATGCAAGAAAACAAATTGTTTTTTAAAATGGAAAATTTTCAAGCAACTTCTTGCATAGAAAGCTTCAACTTAAAAAAACTTAACCTAGCCTAACCTAGCCTGGCCCAAAGGATAATTTTTTGGAAAATATCACCAAAAATTGTTTAAACAAAATACCAACTTAAAACAGAAGTCTAGCCTAACCCAACCTAACCAAACCTAGCCTGTTTGTTTGCTTCATCAGGGTATATGTGTAAAACTTGTCCCATAGATACGTACCATAAACTGCAATAAAACCCTTAAAGTTTGATAGCCCAGTTCTACCACCCGAATCTCCCTGCGAACCCACTAATTATTTCTTATTCAGAATCTAAATACCTACATACCTCCTCTTACTATTCTTCTTGATAAAACAAATCCGCCAATGTAGTCTGTCTCTTCATCTTAACGGCCCACAGCACCAACATACGAAACATGCTGTTCAATGGGGTCTGCTACACTTTTTTGAGCCGGGTAAAGATTATGTTGGGTATATGTGCTTTAAATTACAAGTCAGTATGTGCTTGTTATTTGTGATTTATATAAGCTAAAAAGTACAAAAATTGTTAAAAACCTATTAATTACGTCATTTAATTCCAATAATCTGATTGGCTGACAAAGCACTGACGTCACTCGATAGTACGACTGCCAAGGGTATTATTTACAAGGTTATTTGCGCCTGACGAGGGTGGGAAAATAGCGTGCTGGCGAGAGTTTCGAATTTGTGCGTAAAAGTCCATGAAAATGAGCTCAACTGTGACTTATAAGTGGTGTTTTGTGCCTCAGTGCACTAATTCTACCTCTCTCACGCCTAACAAAATATTCCTACCAGTACCCCGTGCTGTTGAACCCCGACGTAAATGGGCCCAAATGGCGAGGCGTGACGATAAGGACAGTTTGGTGTCTTCTGCTCCCTGGTTCTGCTGTGAAGATCATTTTGAGGTAAGTTCAACCTCTGCCTGAAAATGGAAAAACTGGAGAAATTCAATTTGTACAATTTTTGCCCACTGCTCAGACTGTCAGGGGACTACAACTCCTATTTTGGGTGCTGGGTCTCAGCGAGACCACTTTTCGTTTCTTGTAATGTGTGTGTATGCAATAACTGTCAATGGATTCATTTCACTACCCCTTGGATCCACCTTTGCCCCTAGTCAATGCTGTCAATGCTCATTTGTACAGTAGGGGAAGGCAGGGCAATCCCAGACAGTGGGTAATGCCAGACACCATCCTGTAGAGAAAACTATGACCACCGCTGATTAGCTGATGCTGTTTACGAAATATTTGGCCATCATCCAGCTCATGTGACAATCGATCATCCAGATCAGCTGCCTTATTTGGTTTTTGTAACCAAAAGATTGTTTTCCTGCCTTTGTTTTTATAAAAGTCATAAAGTCATAAAGTATTAAGGCTTAATAAGAGCCGCAGGGGCCCATCTGGGTTAAGCCTATCTAGAAAAGGTACTAGAAATGTACATACTCCCACCCCAATCAATCCTTATCCCAAGTTCCTAGGAAGCTATGTATCCCAGCCTGTCTAGCACCACTCACTTGCTCCCGCATAACACCCTCAACAATCACAAGCTCTTCCCATCACACCCATCGTGCCACCATAGACAATCTCATCAGCATCACATCCCAAAGGAAGGTGCTGAATCCACTGCTAGGCACACCCCACACAAATTCATAAAGCGTTCAGACTTAATAAGAGACTCTCTTGCTATTGCATAATACACTCAACAATTTCAAACTCCTCCCATCATACCCACTGTGACCACCTGGGCATATGATGCCCCTGCTACAGACTGCCCTTTACATTTTACCCCTTCTGGCCATCCCTGTGAAGCAAGGGAAGCTTTGAGCTTGGAAAGCTCTGCCTTAAGGGCCCTGACCTCATCCTCTAGTGCCTGCATCCTGGTAGTAACCATCCTAAAGGCTGCAGCTTATTCCTAGATTGCGATTGAAAAATAACTTGCTGCAAAATAATTTACCAAATAACAGAACAGAGCGAAATAACCGTCAAAGCTCATATCAGCTGATGGGCATGTTAAAGAATAGGGGTAAATTCCAACTTACAAGTAACAAGGCCAAATTATGACCATCATACTTGTCTTAGGGGACACTATGTGCATAATATGGAGTAATGGTGCCCTAACCTATTCATTGCATTTACCACCTTTGATGCATGTTATATATTCCCCCCCCCCTTGTACAAACATGGGGAAAGGTCTATGAAATTGTAGATTGCTGTGGATGTAGCCATATCCATCAACCATAGGCAGCCAACTGATGTCATCATTCCTACTAAAATCCTTTTTGCCACCAGCATTTTCTGCCAGCCAGTTTTAATTGGTAAAACCAGTAGCATAAATAAATTATGCCAGCTGCTGCTCCCCCGCCCTCCTGTACCACAATCTCAAACCCCCCTGTAACCATCATGTCTCACCTCTGATTCTTCACCGCCCGGATCTCAGCAGACACGTGGAGGTCGGACTTGGAGAAAAACTCAGCTACCATGATGTCATTTATGTCAGGGAGGTTTCTAGAATCCGCTTTTGCATACCCAGGCTCCATCCTTCCAGTTAATAGTCCAATCTGACTGACTTTAATGCGAAAAATATGTCTCAAAACACTAATAGATATCCTCCACAACGAACGAACTTCCCAAGGCCGTATGAACTTCCCACCTTGTATACGCGTTTATATTGTTTGTCTCGTATGCGCCATTTGGCTTAGTATCGAGTGACGTCACGCGTGAATACTGCCCCGAGGGCATTTAAAGAAAGTGGATTTTCTCCATGATTTCGGCATTTTCAACATTCAATATGAGCATTTTTGAACTCAGCGTGATTTTATACATCGGAAACCAACGCTGACCAAATTTGTTTAGCGGACCCCATTGGGCTCAACTGGACACGCGCACAAAACATCCTGTTCAAATTTCGCTTTCGAAATATGGCTCACTGGGTTTGCTTGCCCGTTACTGACTAAGCTAAATTCATAAAGCTACCTGACTAAGGAATAATGAAATTCTGATTTTGTCAACTCTTGCTGTTAGCAGAACTTCAACAGCATAGAACCCTCCATGCACGTCAGAATCTACTATGCTACCATATTGGGCTTCGAACCGATCATTAACAATGTCTTAAAATTAGAGATGCTTTCACCCCGATTGTTATTTTTTAACCTCGGCCAAAGTTCCGCATTTTAATTTAGTTTACTTCTGTTGGTTCCGGGGTGGCAAAATACATGATGCCCCCCTTGAAGCGCTTCGGGGGCCATGGCCGGAATGGCCCCCCTTGGATCCGCCAGTGGTTAAAGGAGAAGCGCGCTTGAGAAAAAAATACGCTGGCACACCACCACATTTCACAATTCGTATCGCAGCTTCAGCCCACATGTGTTGTTTCCGTGTAACTGCAATTCATCAGCTATGCACCCACCACTGCGCAGACTACATCGCGCGAATCTTGTCGTAGTTGACGTTCCAGCCGACGTTGGGCGTGCCTCGCGCGCTCAGGCCGGTCACCTTGAAGGTGGCGCCAGCGTCGGGCTGCGCCTTCATCTGCCACTCCGCCAGAAAGGCCGTCGCCGAGGTGACGTACAGGGCGTCGTAGCCGGGGCCGCCGAAGGTGCACGAGGTGATGTTGGTGGCGGGCAGGTGCACCTGGTGCACCAGCTGACCCGTGCTCGGGTCGAGACACACCACCATGCCGCCGAAATACAGCGCCACCCACAGCCGGCCCTGCGTGTCGATGGTCATGCCGTCTGGCAGGCCGGGAGTCCGCCGGCCGGCCACGTCGTACACGGTGCGCCGGTTACCTGGCGACACGGAGTGACGTCATGGTGCGGCAGCCAACCAGCAGCACGGAGTGACGTCACACATGATGCAGCAGTCACGGTGTGACGCCATATAGCAGCTCGGAGCGGCGCGGAGGTGATGGTATGGTCAAGTAACGTCACCACTTGACGCGTGGGTGATGCTACACGCGGTATGGCAGTTGCCTGGCGACACCGGGGTGATGGTATAGTATGGCGGTTACTTGACACGTAGACAATGCTACACGCGGTAGCATTGTCTACGTGTCAAGTATGGCAGTTGCCTGGCGACACGAATGTGATGGTATTCTTTTTTTAGTTGCATCCCTATAGCTACTATACGCAATATGGGGTCCTGTGTATGCGAAAAATGCGAAACATTGGAAATGAACGTGGAAACATTGGAAATGAATGAACAAATGTGGGGACCTCGCGTATATGAGTAGTGGCAGGATTACATTTGAAGTTTATATAGCAGCACTCAGACGCACAGTCAATGGGGATTCCTGTAGGAGTCTACTTCCCAACAAAAATTGCAATAGATCAAACAGTAAATTTTAGAATTGCCATCATGCTGAACCGGAAATATCCGCCCCCCCCCCCGGTGAAAGCTGTCTTTTCAGCTCAACAGGAGTTGCCGCGAGGCTCAGCTGGAGACAAGAGAAGCCTATTGAAACCCATGAGGGCCTCGCAGCTGTAGGTGCCCTTGAGGCTGGTCGTACAGCTTGCATTGAGCTCATTTAAGCCCAATCTCATTCAAGCTCAGTGGAGGTGTCTCGGCATGTCTTGGGGCCCAGCTGGGAGCCAGCGGAGCAGCATTTGACTCTGTATGTGCCAACGATTGTTTATCCATTCAGTAATTGGATGACCTCCGAAAATATTTCTGGAATTCCAGGAACTGTAGAGATGAAGGGCCCTATAAATTTGAAAATGGAAGGAGCCGCTGGGAGTTTGAGGAACCCCAGACAGCTGGAGATGTCCTGAGAGATGGAGAGCCTCTTGTAGTTTGGAGAATTCGAGGACCTGTGAGTACTGGCCCATGCCCCCTTCTGACGGCACCAATGACCCTTTGTGCAAGAACAGGTATAATTTGGCATATTTTCGGAATCATTGGTGCCCTTCCGACCACCAATGCATAATAATGTCCTTACGATAATTTGTGCTCATCCATAGTAGGGAAGCTCTTGAGCGGAAGTGTGGACTCAACCCAAGCCCAATATCTTGTATGGTCCTTTGTCGCGATCGCAAAACTTGTGAATTGAATACGTTTCACGTTGATCCACAACAATGACTTGAGAGCTGAGGAGCAACCCATGGTAACTAACTCTACAGTAACCCGAGGACCGATATCGATCCTCGTAATTAAACCAAGTTCGCGGTCCTATCTTCGAAATTTCATCATCAGTGCAGACATTCGAGAAATCAGCCAAAGGTGCTATCGTCATGCCCAACAGACGCAGAACAGCCACCAGTCGGAAAGGCGCAGCAACATCACCATTAATCACTTCGCACCTCCACCCCCGACAACTTTCCCCCCGACAGCCGCCGGAAATTTCTGCGTGTCCATAGGTTCGGACCGACCCCGGCCAGCCGAGCCTGGCCGCGACCAGCGCTAAAGTCAACAGCGTCGAGCCGTCCCTTGGTATGGTCCGCCTACCCGAATCGACACCGACGACGGCTGAGGAGGCGAGGATGCCGGGACGGACAACAGGTGAAGAGGAGAGCCACGCAACGAGCAATAATATATAAAATGAGTGCTGCTCTGTAGACCACTGCCGGCACGGGGAAGTCCCCCTTCGTGTAGAGTGCCGCCCAGCTTGTTCAGGCTGCTCTCCGTCTACGAGGCCAGCGGGAGTACCGGGGGCTGCCGGCCGTGTGCTTAGTTATCCGATACCAACCGAGACCGTCAATGCCACCTACTTCGACTGTACGACACCTGTACGAGGACAACCACCGAACGAACGATATAACGTGAAACAAACAATTTCGACAATTATTGGACCTAGTCCTTCTCAACGATCGATACGAACCAAGCCGTCCCGCAGTCGCATGCAAGTAGCACTAAGAAGACTCCCTCGCTCCCGTAATACCAATGTGGACAACCCAACGAGCAATAACCCACGTACAGCGATACCTCACCCGTCCCGATAACACTGAACCACGCACTGCAAGTGCGCTGCCACATCCACGGCGAACATTCAGCTGGTGGCTCCTGCAGTCTCCGCGAGACCGACTCTTCGTCAAATGCGGAATGCCAGAAACGTCCCGCGACATAGACGTCGACTGAAAATCGGCCACGGGAATACCAGATCACTGGCCAAACACTCCATGGCATCAAGCAACCGATGAAGACTGAGGGATTTGACGTATTCTGTGCCACTGAGATACTGTTCTCCGCGGTTATGGACGACAGCACTCATATTTCCCGGATTCAACATCAGGCAGAAGGAAGTGTCGCACGGCCGTGGAGTGGCTATTAACTCTCGTAATAGTCTCACCGTTGTGCCACTGTGAGTACGCTCTGCGATCTGTCCTTCAGCCGGCTCATATTCAACGTCACATCTACCATAGCAAAAAGGAGATGGCCAGAGTCCCATCAATCACTCCATCAGAAATCGATCTGACCAGACTACAGAAGTTCGAGTAATTCACACATATTTCAACGACCACAACGTCATTACGGCACCTGTCATAATTGTCAAGCGTCGCCCTCAGTCCACCGTCATTGTCATCCAATCGACAAGACGCCTCTGTCAAAATGCTTTGTGTCTGGATCTGGTGTTGGCCGACTGTTCCGCCGTGTATCAAGCGACCACCACCTCGGACAAGTGGGACGCATAGCTGGCTGCATGACAGCCAATAATCCACCATCACATGCACCTTCGTCAAATCAGGCGGGGACGAGTAGTCTAGGGGTAAGTTGCTCGTTTCACAATCGAAATGTTGTGGGTTCGAGTCTCACCTGTCGCTACTTTTCGCCCGCGACCAATCGGCGTGAGAGATTGGCGACGCTACATGACTCAATGGTCGATGTGTCGTGAAACCAATAACCAACCAACCAATCGTCAAATCAAGCTAAAACACTGGTCGCCGCCTTAGTTGCAGCATGATACCGTACATTCGACAATGGAAGCACTGAAACAGGCGCGAGCAGAGATGCAGCACGAAACGAAGGAGCCCAACGGAATTACCATGAACACAAGGACGTACTCCGAACGGCTCAACATCACGCATGCACAGAATACTCCCAGACTGCTAGTATCCGCACACCGTGGAATAACATTCGTAAACCAATCATCGCATCCAACAAAACAATAGAAGAGCCTGGCATAACCATTCAACCGCCTGATTGGCATGGATGGCTCAACCTGTATTTCGTCGGCGTTGGTTCCGCGGTAGCTGTTGATTTAGCGACTGCGCCGCCCGGAGAGCACCTCTGGCCGAGGCCACGTGTCTGCAGCGGCGCATTCATACCGTATCCTGTGACGATGCCAGACCTGGCAAAGGCGTTACAGCATATGTGTGGCTCACGAGCGTCCGGAGCTGATGGCATCGTCATCTATATCCTTAGGACGGCGTTTAGCGTAGTGGGTCCGCATCTGTTAAGCATCACCAACTCATGCATCACAAGCTGTGAGCTGCCACCGTAATGCAAAACGACGATGGTAACACCTTTGTACAAAAGCGGTAACAGAAATGACCCACACAACTACCAGAAAATATCGTATTGCTAGTGGTTGAAAGACTGAGAGCGTGTCATCTGACTCTGACTAGTCATCTACTGTTCCCCGAGCAGTACGGCTTCCGGCCCGGCCTGTCTACCGGGATGGCTTTAATAGACACGGTCATCCACGCTATCCTCGAGATAGACCAAGGCGAGTTCACTCCACTTGTTACAGCTGATACCTTAAAGGCGTCCAACAACGTGGAGCATAGTCGCCTAATGGACAAGTGGACAAACTCGGATTGCACGGCGTCACCTCAGACTGGTTCCGCGCGTGGATTGAAGGTCGCTCGCAAACAGTGATGGATTCTAGCCCTTTGTCGGTAGCACATGTAGGGGTGCAGGACTTGATCTTGAGCCCGGCCGGTTCCTAATATTTTCCATTGACCTCCCACTACGTATCCCACACAACAAGATTGTATGTATGCTGATGGTGTACAGTTTCTTGATTCCGGGAAGCGAAACGAAACTGCAGCCACAAGCCAACGATTGAGCAAATCACGGGCAGTCGCCATTAACTGGTTCATTAAAAATCGATTAAATGTAAATCCCTCCAAAACTGAGATGGCTGTTCTCCAAGCTTCAAGACAGTATACGCCTGTGGAGTTCTCTGTTCGTCTGGAAAAGTTGGAAATAGTATCCAAGAAGTGTGAAATCATTTGTTGTAAAAAAATGGCTCACACGTGTCCTGGGATATGTACGCACCCACCATTGTGCGCCTGTGTAACCGCATGCTTATAGAGCTCGCCAGACTACGTTGTACGTTTAGTCACCTTACGAGACGAATGCTAATTGAGGCACTCGTTTTTCCTCGCATAGACACTGTGTGACTGTCTAGGGAAGCTGTAGCAGACCCGAGAAACGGCGCATTAAAAATGCATCAACTTCTGTGCAAAGATTGTCGCCGGTTTCCACTACCGGGAACATGTGTCCCTAACGTTGAAAGAACTAGGATAGCTCGAATTGGAGGACTTCATATCCGGGAAGATGCCCACTCACGTTTTAATATCATGAATGATTTCACTGGCTCAGACCTCATTCATGGTCAACCGAACTGTTACTCAACTGTGTCGCGACGAGACACCAGGGTCACGGCTAATAGTGAGGCCCAGGTGCCACAATGCCGCACAAAATTCAATCGCTGATCCTTCATGCCGAGAGCTTGCCGGATGTGGAACAATCTTCCTCCAGATGTGAATGACTCAGGCGGCTACACTGTTTTCAGATGGAGGCTTTCGGTCATGCTGCGCATGTCCGAGCCCCAACTACCGGCCTCCGGAGCATCGCTTACCTGAACACTGTAACGCCACTCGTTATCAAGTATGCTCGTGATGACGGTTTTCGCTGCACATTAGTGCTTTACTGTAACGGAAGCCGAAAAACCATACTCGGAAGAATCTGAAATACCTTACGTTACATTACAATCCTGAACGATTGTTCACCGTCCCTCTATTTCCTGAGTCGGTTAACGCCACTGCCTACATGCGACTCACTGATAGTGGTGCTGGCCATGTCGTAGTCGAATACTTCAACCTTCATCTCGGAGGTGTCGATATAGAAGAAGCTTTTGCCGTCAGCGGCGAATGCCATCCCGTTGGACAGTGTAATGCCGCTCTGCCGCTTGGTGGCGCTGCCGTCGTCGGAGCTGAAGGAGTAGATGGAGCCGGCTCCTGGCCTGGGAATGCCAGGTGCTGTCTCCTCACTCATAGTCCCTATGGAAAGACGATTTGGTTGCGATTCAACACACGTTTAGGAGTAACTCCATGAACCGTGCGCTATGGGAACTGTTTTTTGATTGGGTGGAGCGGGACACACTGTGTGCAGAGTCGCGCCTGTGGATATTCCTCCGACATTTCATGACCCTTTGCGATAGGAGTGTCGGGCTGGACTAGACTCCTGTCGATAAGGAACAACTGATCACTATGGATTTTGGACTTTCGTAACAGAGACAAAGGAGTGGTTAATATGTCTATTGATGCTTTCATTGTTCTGCAATCAGGAGCATAGCCAAGGGGTTGGTGAGAGCATTACCCCTTCCCCTGGGCTCCCACTGGCCCCCTAGCTCGGCCATTCGGGCCATGCCAGGGGCCCTTCCGTAATTATTTATGAGGTACGGCTTTGACAACCGGAAAATATAGATTACGCTTAAGCGGTCTGGTATCCCGTTTGACAACAGTGACATGTTTCTATTCAATTTGACGATGGCCAGACGATTTGGATCCTAGATGAGGATTAATAATTTAGCATAAACAGTGTGTTTTTATAAGGTAATACTCTCCTTTGAAATGAAGTGGCCGAATTCAGAGATTTGAATTTTTGAGGTTATCCGGCCCCTCTTCGCAAAATTCGCCCACTCCTTGGACAAATCCTGGCTATGTTCCTGGCTACAATTATACGGTTTCGAGGTGGCACTTGTTTCATTGCTTCAGATTGATCGACACATCGTTCATTTGGTGGATTACATTATACCAGTTACATTATGAAACTAACTTATTGTGCGTTCTTGATATATTCCATGCTACATATTATTATATTCGTTGTTATATTGTGCACTGTATGGCAAACACTATATTCAGATTTCTGTGCACCTGAGAATATTTCCTCAGGTCGATGCTATCCAGCCTACATTCAGACGACTTTATTGTATGTTATTCAACAGGAAATGTAATCGGGTCATCAGTCTTTCTTTGTGTAAAGTAAGCAGCATTACACCATTCAAAGATGGTGTTGCATGTTCTTCTGTCTATCTAAATTGGATAAAGATTGCTTCTAAACGTTCCCTGTATTCGTTGCTCCTTGCAACCACAACAATCAATATTCAAGCGGAGTTCAACCACGACCACATACCTGCGTAGACGCTGTCAATCAACTGGACCCTACACACCTCGCCCAACACCGCCCGTTAACGGCACGGCCAACGCCCAAACAAACATTCGTAACACCTGCGCCACACATGGCTCTAATACGCACCAGGGCCATCTACCGCTATCCGTTGCAACCACTAGTTGGCAGGTCACCACAAGTTGGTAATTCATAACAGATGGAGCAGCATGCAAAGCAATATTATGCGAGTTCAGTTGCAGCAAGGGCGGCATAAATAACATCTACGAAGCCCGTAGAGTACACTTTCAAAGTCGTTCTGGAATGTCCTCATCCAGATTTAGCCTACCGTGTCAAATTCACGACCGACTATCCAGCACTTGCATCATATTGGGCCAAAGATGAGTTGAGTTCAATGTTTTACATTTGGGAACTGTTTGGAACCATGACCAACGAATTTGCACGGGCCGGGAGCGTTCTTCGTGTTATCCCTAGTCAGATACCGTGACAACGATCGCGAAATAAACTGGGAAGGAAACCACGAGTGAAACCCAAGTGGTGACTTCCTACCACAAATAGTGCTATACATATATATATTCCACTATCACCTGCTTCTTAAAAATTCGCAAGAGGTGCAACAGCGGTTCAATTCATTCCCCCTGTCTATGTATTCTGAGGTATTATGCAACAATGTCCAAAGAAATTCAGTTCTCTTTCCACTTCTATTTTAGCTCAACAGAGACTTACCGGCCTATAGGCGGCCCCTGGAGTCGCATTTATTCAGACTTACCGGCCCATGGGCGGCCCTTGAAGTCGCATTAACTAAGACTCACCGGTACATGTGCGTCCCCCAAGGTCCTATTAACTAAGATATACTGGTCTATGTGCGGCCCCTGAAGTCGCATCAACTAATAACTTACCGGCCCACAGACAGCCCCTGGAGTCGCACTTTCCGTCATTAAGGCGCATGGGAAATGGCACGTCTTCGTCGACGTGGACGAGGTCTTTGGTCGAGTACGAGGAGGAGCAGCCGTCCCATTCCAGCGTCGCCAGGCGGTTCCCTCTGCAAAACGCGGAGCTGGCTGTGGCTGCATTGCTTATTGAAAGGATAAATCTGAACAAACATTTGTGGAATTCTCACTCCTAGAATAATATGCGTATCCACTATATAATCATATCACCTCATAACTGATGTGTCATAGAGTCAAGCTTGTACGCAACATACATGAACTGCAATGAACGTAACAACCCTGTTCGAAGCCGACAAACGCATAGTCCAGGCGAATTCAAAGCTATCACATGTATTGCAATTGCGTTTTTCTATCTTTCTTGGCATTCATTTTCACCGACATTCACTCACGTAAATATGAACAAAATTGACGTCAGCAGAGAGAGAGAGAGAGAGAGAGTCGACACTTAGCACGTCTAGCCACCAAAAGTTCAAACCTCTGGAAGTGAGCCATACGGAAGCACAAATATTGGTTACTTCGATGGTCCACCACTACAATACAGCACGGGCTTAATATATCAACAATGTCCAAAACTATCCATGGTATTGGTAGGTTCTAAGATAGTTTATTCTTACGAAAAGTTATCCTTCAAATCATTTTTGTGGAATTGTTCGTTGCAAGAATGATTTCCGAGGTGTTACAGCGTTACTTTGTGTAGGGTTGTCGCTACGGGTAGGTCACCAAACGAGCTCAGACTTTGAGTTAGTCGGTATTTATGGCAATATCTATAACACTAAGTGATGTGCTGAAATCGATCCTCGGTAGGCTAGTGTACCGGCTGTAAGCCACTAATCAATGTTTTTTTTTAAAGGATTACATTTTATCTAAAAAATATATCGCAATTAAATGTTGTCAGATATTAACTGTAGACCACGGAGGGGCAAACAGTATTTAAACCATTAGCGCTGCACGTTAGATTTTGTGTTGTTGCACCATTTGAGGCCCATGTTAAGTCTAGTGCCTGAAAGTCAACGGACAAAAAAATTCGCATTGTCAAATCGCAAGGTCTTAAACACATGACGTAGACATTCACTATACCACAAAAAAAAATGTTGTAAACATATCGTATTAGCAATAAAATACATCCAAGATGTTTCACAGATATGAGACGAAGCAAAATAGTCAAGTTAGGTTAGAAACCACCTAGTAACATAATTTAAGATTTCAGAATTTCAGCATTAGCACCTGCATAGATGATTGTGAGGTGCATAGTGAATCATGGTTATGGATCTGTGTAGTATTAATTTAATTTCGTACAAATGTCTTCCATCCCACCTCTCCCTATGGAGTTATTTTTTGTCTGCAGAGCACGAACGATTAAGGCCTTCATAATAAAACCTGGTGACTTCCTGGCATTCTTCTTTTTCTCATGGAGTGTCGTTTTTCACGCTCCATGTCGGTCAGAAGTCGTCCAAGAAACGAGCTTTGAAAGCCAGATTTAGAAAGCTTGTGTTGTGACATCGTAACGTGGTCGGCTCCTGTGAACAGTATTTCCGAAAGTATTTGACAGTTTTTGACGAAACGTAGCTACCAACGCTGAAAGACAATTACCTGCATACTCATACTATAAACCTTTGCAGCTATTAGAGGTTACCGGAGTTACCAACTGTTCGTTGCCAGGAGTGTCATGCCCGTGGCAGGTTCAGCGTAGGTGAGAAAGCGAGTAAGATGAACATCGGCAGCAACTGCCGACGTTCATGTGAAGTTAGGAGTGAAGGATCGTAAGATCAGTTGGTGGGGGGCTCAGCCCTGGTTGGATTAATCTAGGGTACCTCCAAATACCAACTGCACCCCGAATTTGGGTAACGTTATTTTGTCATCTTGAAAACACGTTATATATCTTATTTTCCTTTTGCATTTTTTTTGCGTGCACTTCTTAGCCTATTCAGGGACAAATAATCAGAAAATGGTTAATCGAAAAACAACTACTGAGTATAGAGAATCCACGTAGTGCCGAAGCGACTTCTTCCCCTTTCGCTTCACATTGTGTCTAAGTTCATTATTGTTTTATGTATTTATATATGTTACTTCAAATTGTAATCGACCAAAATGAATTAAAAACAGCACAAAAAAGACACCAACATGTAGCCATCATGATAAATTCCACATTGCGATCAGTGCTAAAGGACCAGTGTGATTTTCGAATTGAGCAAAATTAAAATAGCATATGCTATTTCAATTTATCAGAGGACAGCCACCACCAATAATAAGGAATACTTAGAACAACGATAATATCGTCACCACTCATTTGACATCAGGAAGCTTCACTGTGCATATGTCAGGCCACCTTTGGAATACTGCATCCAATCTTGGTCTCCTAGCTATGAAAAAGATTGTTGGCTTTTAGAGAGAGTACAAAAGAGGCCTACAAAAATGGTTAATGGCATAAGCAACCTGGCATATGAGGAAAGATTGAAGAAATTGAATATGTTTTCACTTAGATATAGAAGGCCGAGAGGAGATCTCATCGAGGTCTTTAAATTTGTCCATGGTCTGGAGAGGGGATATCTTGGGGAAATGATTGAATTTAACAGAAATGATGCAATTAGAGGTCACCAATTCAAAATTAAAGTTAACCACAGCAGAACAAGGATAAGACAGTCTTTCTTCACCAACAGGGTAGTAGAACACTGGAACCAGCCGCCAGAAACCATTGTAGTAGCATTGAACATTTTAAAAAATAGCATAGACAATCATTATAAGAATAGAGGGCTTACTTTTCAGTATTACAGGGAGGCCTGATCGACGGGTTTGGTGGCCAACTGGTTGAGTGCACAGAGTGCAACCAAGAAGTGCCCCTGTGGCTCATAGCTGCACTAATCTTTTATGTCTTTATGTCTTTATGACATGTTTAGCAACCTTACACCTACCTAGGTTGAACACGAATGGCGTGATGTACTTAACATCTATGGACCATTTCTTGAATTTGTCATGGGTTTGCCTCCGAAAGTTAGGGGAAGGGCTGGCTGTCAAGTTGGTGGTGAGGCTGGTGTCCTCTCAACTGAATGTGATCCTGTACCCCTGTGTGAAATGTGACATTAGGGAACTATAGTGCTACTGTGGCGCCGCGCCTCGGTTCCCACACAGTCAGACAGACAGACAGACAGACAGACAGACTATATCGAGGTAAGCCACAATGGACTTGCGGCTGTTACAACCTCGCGTTAATTAGATAAAGGAGCACGGCACAAAAGGTCAAAATGACATAACAGGTAAACCGGTGGTCATCAATGTCATTATATTTTTTTAACAGCAGGGCGAGCAGCAAATCTATCCGGCACGGGCGGCACGTTAAGCAGGTACAGCCGTAGGCGGCGACCAAAGATCGGCACGGGAAGCCGCATCAGCTCGGGTGGCAACGAGTTATACATAAGTGGTGCTCTGGAACTAACTCGCCTCTTCCTCATCTCAGTGCGGAACCGGCGCACATACAAGTGATAGTCCTGACGGGTGGTCCGGTCACGAATCTCCACCAGTGGTGAAATCGTAAGCCAGCCACTCTAGCTCACCATGACGGCGCACCTTGTGTGTGAGGCACAGGGTGTGGTGTCTGGCTGGGCTCTCCGCACTGAGCCAGCGCAGTCTCCTCAGCAGATCCGAAGCATGGTCGAACTTTTTGCGGCCGACAATTACTTTTGCCCAGAAGTTCATAATTTGTATAATGCGAGATAGGTTGTTTTGTTTTTGTTCCGTTGCCATACACAGGAATATAGTAGCGGATCTGCGAGAAGACCAGAGCATTTGCCAGCGCGGGGATGACATCAGGTGGAAGTCCGCCTCGCGGTGAAAGTAGATCTGGTTCTCCACGGCCAGAGCCTCCGGTTAATTGAAATATAGTTTCTCTCAATCAGTACAGACACCATTGGATTGTCAGTTTTGTGGTGAGTATGTTTGCTTTTGCGCTTACATTTCGATCATTTTTAACGTTAATTTAATGCTGTAGCATATTAGTACTCAGCTTAGCTTACTATCGAGACGCCAAAGATAGGCGAGCTTTTTTGGCCCACTGGCAACCGGGAAAGGTCGCATGCTCCGGTCGCTGAAGGTTGCCCGTCGGAGCCGCGTTGATCGTTGAGTGGTGGACCTCTCGCACTTTGTCATATATATATTACTTCTGATTGTTTTCTGCATTATGGAGATAAGTTATCCGCCAAATAAAAAAACAAAAACATTTTATGGTATCTGTGGAAAGTTCTGAATTTCTCGAAGACGTTTTTTCTGGTCAGAAGTGGCCCAGGCAATGCCTTCGCGAGGATTTTTTCGCACAAATGTCTTCAGTAATCTAAATGTGCCTTCATTCGTATGATTCATTCAATTCATTTTATATATTGCCGTATACTTTGCAGCAATTATTGCAAGGCCATTACATATGTTAGTTCAAGGCCTGAAACTTCCATGCTTGTCGGGGGTAAGTGCACAGGATGTGTGGATAGGAAGGCTGAGTTTAGTGCTTTTGTTGCGTGTAATCGTTGAAATCAGTCTTATTTGCGATGGTTGTTCTGGAAGCGAGTTTTTTTTTGCGCAGGAGCATATTTAATTAAATAAACATAGTGAGGCTATCTAACGCACATTTAGGAAGCTTGGAAATACTCCTTCGGTCAAAGGCAGCTCCAAGGGAGGTGTTCGGCAGGTACGCTTTTATCAAAACGTACGAATTTCTGCATACTGTATTTTATGTGTACTGTATTTATGTGCACTGCATTTATGGACATTTTCAGCGCGTTTTTCAGCACGTATGTCACCATATTTCCGCCGAAGTGCTTAACAGTATAAGGCACCTATTGGTGCACTGAACAAGCCAGGGCAACTGTCAAGTGCGCAGCGTTGTCGAATCTCTGTGCATATCAGTCATATGCTCTTTGCCTTCAGTTTGTTTTTGCTAAAGTCATGCGCCTTGAAGCATGTACGCAGAGCTGAAGTGATATCGGAGGAGAAACGTTCGCCAAGGTGCTTTACTAAAAGCAGAAATTAAGAATCGCCCCATAGTCATTGTCATTGTGGGAGAGGGGGAGGGGGCTGTGAACTATCGTGGTTTAACGCGGTAGTAGACCACTTCGCCCTCGCTCGTGATTATCTCTGTTCAGGGGAATGGTCTTGTTGCGGTACTAACTGCGCCGAACGGCAAGGTGCTCCACTCTGTGAGTGACCCGGCACGTTTACTCACGGGTCGCCACGAGAGACCAGCTGTGAATCTATCCACAATATGCTGACAGCAGCATGACGCTCAGCAAGAGCGCGGGCAGGATGGTTTTAAGGGAAAAGTAAACGACAAGGACGACGTAAAGTGGGGCTGAAAGAAGGAGAACGAAAACATGACCTGATGTGGGAAACTACCCTTATGCCTTCGCCATTTCGGCCAAATAATTCGTCCCTTAGCCTCCCTCTAACATAGCGGTTGAATGCGTCGTAAAATAACCCAAGGTCCTTCTCCTTCTCTTGCGGGGCCCGCTTATGCTCTTTTTAATACTTCTTAAACCCGATTATCGCTGGGGTGGCTTTATTGACCACGGTCGTATTGCTTTATTGCGAGCTTATTGCGTGAACCCTGGTCCCACCACCCGGTCCGTAAATTCCAGTTCAACGGCAGAATCCCGATGGAGAGTGTTGCCTGCTGTCAATGCACGACGCGGCTGTATGAGCCGGCATTTTATACCGCTGCATAATAGACTTCGGCGTTTTCTGGTTAGCCACAATGACCCGATCGCAGTCATAGGAGGTAGACAGCAAGCAATGAGCTGTCAGCTCTCCTGCTCGCAATCATAATAAACGTCGGGGCAGCTGGCAGGAATCAGCGCCTTCACACAGCTCACAGATGCACATGCACAACGCGGCACCAGCACGTAGCAGGCTATCGAACTTCACACACCAGAGGGAACGAAGCTGTACACCTTACCTGGAGATAACGTAGGTGTCTCGTCTGTCTTGGATAGGAACTACCAGTGTGGTGAAGTCGGCTATCTTGTTGGCCTTGTCAGATGCCGACTCTGAGGAGACGGAGCCTGCGTGATTGCATCTCCAAAACCATCTACTATTCCGGAGATGGTTCAGCGTTACTGCACGAGGGCAATTGCCTAACGAGACGTCAAACCTTCAACGAGACACGAACATACGAGATGTTCAGTTAAACTGGCCGTACCGTCAAAAATTCATCTAATATTGGCAGGAGAAACGACTGGTATCCTGACGAGAGACTCGACACGGCAAACGCCAACACCTTGGCCCAAACAATACGACCAGACTGGACACACGTTTGGTGCGCGTCAGTCATACGCAGTCGCACCTGACATTCCGAGCGTGCCTACGCCCTCGTATTGCCAGATCGACGTCGCTCGCCATTCTGCACGCCACAGAGATCAGGGTGGCCCCGAAATTTGTCCGATCAACATCTGAAATCAATTGTTTGACATTTTTATTCCTCGCCCCATCCCCACCCTTCTCCTTGGCGGCGCCTCTGAATCGGTCTATGATCGGACCATCTACACACCCCGCTGGCCTCCTAAATCGAACCACTAGTCACACCATCTACACACCCCGCTGGCCTCCTAAATCGAACCACTAGTCACACCATCTACACACCCCGCCAGCATCCTAAGCCGAACCTCTGGTCAGACCATCCATACACCCCGCCAACATCCTAAGCCGAACCTCTGGCAAGACCATCCATACACCCCGCCAACATCCTAAGCCGAACCTCTGGCAAGACCATCCATACACCCCGCCAACATCCTAAGCCGAACCTCTGGCAAGACCATCCATACACCCCGCCGACATCCTAAGTCGAACCTCTGGTCAGACCATCCATACACCCCGCCGACATCCTAAGCCGAACCTCTGGCCAGACCACTCATACACCCCGCCAACATCCTAAGCCGAACCTCTGGCCAGACCATCCATACACCCCGCCAACATCCTAAGCCGAACCTCTGGCCAGACCATCCATACACCCCGCCAACATCCTAAGCCGAACCTCTGGCCAGACCATCCATACACCCCGCCAACATCCTAAGCGACACGGCAGCAATCGGCTGGTAGGCTCTCTGTATGGGCACCAACATCGAACTGAGCTCTTTGTCTCTGCTCCACTATCGAACCGGGGTCTCCGTATGGGCGAGAAGAAAACCCGGAATAATCCATCCGTTAGATGTCTGGCCGGTGAGAAGTTCATCAAAGTACACATCGAGTCAGCCATCTCGCGGGATCAGACATCTTATGCAACAGATGACCTGACAAAGCACGGGCGAATACGGAGGAGGCACTGGGAGTATGTGCTCATCCCCATGGAAAGGTGGCGCACCTCCAGCCGTAAAAGGTACTCTTTCGGGAAGGCTCGAATACATGTCCCCCTCCTCTCCCGCTCAATGTGTTTTTCAGCGAAAGTCTCCCCTTTCAGAGAAAAGCGTCCCATCGAGGCGTACCGTTTCGAGTACGGCATGCTCGACTGCGCATCCCTCCTCTATCTCAACGAATTTTCCGCGGTAGGTGCCTCTCTGCTAGGAGGAAATGCATCCATCCCCATAATAATTGTTAGATCCGTCTTGCCAAGCATCTTGCTGAACAACTGGCATCTGACCAAAAATCTCTGAAGACCTTTCGGCTTACGGCTGAATGACACATTTATGTGACAAGATATCCAGCTGGTGCTTGGAACAGACAAATTATAAACACTGGCAGACTGGGCGGCCCTGGTGGTGAACTCCAGTCACACCGCAGAAATGTCCGCCATCGTCCAATCCCTGTCCATTCCGACCAAAACTCACCGATGTGGATTTTGGTCTCCTGTTGGCGGCGCTCGTCCCAGCGAAGTATGTTCTGGCCAACAATGTCAACATAGATGAGTGACTGGCTGGCGTCGTCCCAGTGTGGGCCCTCTCCACACTTCTGGCCGCCAGTGGAAATCCTCTCAATCTTCACCATGGCTCACGTTGACAGGTGCCGCTGCTGTGGTAAGGACTGTCAGACACCTCAACCAGCGATGGTCTCTACTTCTTACTTTTGGGTGGGGGGTAACTTCATCGACTAATATTTTGACACCGATCAGGGACGCGCTCGTCGGAGTGTGTTATCGAAGTACTCTTCATCGCGAAGATACCTGACGATGGGATTGTATGGTGCCGTGCCTTGGAAAATGCCAGCCATCCATCAGAAACCACATTTGAACAAGCCTTCAATCAACTCGAGCCAGCTGAAATGTACTCTATTCGTTACAATGGGCGACACCAGCGCGCCCCTCGTGGCCGTTTGCGGAACTAAATACACAAGCATATACAGACGAGTTACTCGTTATGAACAAACAACGACAATTAGTATCTTCCGCCCTTTTTGCCCTGCCTGCCAGACCTCAGATTCTACCGGTATTGTCACGGGCCGTGAGGCCGGGCGGGCCGCCATGAGGAAGCGGCAGCTTCGTCGTCAACGGGTAAAGTAGGCTGTGGCTGAGCACCCAGAAACTGCTCAGCTCTCCCAAGTAAGTTTCAGCCGCTAAAGCTAAACATGCTGTTTGACCCTCCAACCCTCTCCCCCCTGGCGAAGATTATATCCCCTCTCCCCCGAAGCCATCCGTACATGGAAAAGCAATCATCTCTGTGTAGCAGTCACACCTGTCACCACCGTGTTTGGTGCTGATTCACGTCCTTTGACATACGTTCTGCCACATACTTTATCTCGCGTTGGCAGTCCCAACAGTATTTACACTAATATGTGCACAAGTAGTTTTGATGAACTGAAAAAAATGCATTGACGATGGATTGGTTCGATATCCGAACAAGGCTACGGCTGTCATAGTACGCGTTCCAGCTCGACATTGGAGGTGTAACTGAACATGGTGAGACATTTGGTCGATACAAAGACCTTGCAGATTAGATAAAGGACTAGAGGAATTGCACGTGAGCGAGTGGAGCCGGCCGACGAGCCGATTTGTTTCATGAGTCTGGAGTACGGGCTTTCTATTTCGACGGTAGAAAGGACAGCACATCCGTAGAACAGCCGACGTCGTTGTCTCAGGAAGAGCATGTTGCCGTTGTTTTCGTGCCAATATCCTATTATGTCTTTCGATAAACCCTTCTGTTTACGAAGGCCATTGACCATTTATGCCAACTGTTTTGTCTAGCATTTCAATTATTCTAGCTCATCCATATCTCATCTAGCAGGAAACAGGTGCGGCGATAATGTTATCTTGAGCTGCAACGGAACGCCGGTGCACGTAGACAAACATGGTGGGATTTGCCGCCTATATGATCTGATTCAGAGACCAGCGCGCCGATTTGTGCGCCGGCTTCACGCCAATGAGCTCTGTCTCTGAGAGGTACTTCCAAGCTGTGATGGTGTAGCACCTATGAGCGTGAATAGGTGTGGGATGGGGAAGGCCGCCGTTGGAGACGCAGTAGTGCGGTCAAACTGGCCTAAGTCAGGGAGGCGCGGTTGCCATTAACGTCCGAGATGTGCACGGTATAACCGTACCACCACGTAAGTGGGTCAACTTTCGGTAGGATAGAGAACGAAAGGACATGATTCCGTAGTGATACGCGTGTCACCGCCGTTGCCCAGTAAAGTCGTTCACAAGGACTGGGAACTTGACGAAGCTATTTATCGTTTTGTTTTGTTAAATTAGGCACTTCGGCCTCCTGAGGCCTTCTGTCAGTGTTATTTTTTATCGAAGCTCGTGGTATTGTTGACAATGTAGGAGGATATGTATAGTTGTGAGATCGGTGTTGCATGATGGGCAAGGAGGCCGAGGTTGAAGCGGTATAAATATATCGATTTGTGAGAAACGTATGTCATATGCGGGACGGCGATATACATTTTTCCTCCCGTCGGTTTGTTTTTGAAAGATGATATCTATGGATCGACAACTGGTTTGGTGGGGCGTAACTTCGTATGATTTGTGTTTTGAGTCCATTGCTGATTCTAAAAGTGGCGAATGTTCTATCGTACTGATGACTTAACACGCGCCCTGGAGGGCCTCTGAAAATAACACGCCCTGGAGAGGGGGGCGGATTCCGCCCCCCCCTAAGATCTCAGCTCCTATGAAGGCTAGAGCAACGAAATTCACAGGATGGATGGGTACCATAGTGAACTCTATTGTGTGCAAAGTTCATGACCTTAGGTCAATATCTTCAAGGTCAAATGAGGTCAAAATAGCAAAATTTTCTAGTTTTGCGTGGCTTGGCTTCTCATTGTTATGTATCGCTGTGGTTGTGTTTAAATGCTCCAAAATTGGCATTAATGATGTTTTGGACATTACTAATGGTGCAATACAGATGTCAGATCCGCCATTTGACCTCAGGTCACCTATATAGGAGCACTTTATTAGGTCATTACCTGCTCCAGTTACCGGAACCGGGCTCCCATCCCGACTGCTCCGTTGGGCGGCTCGGCGCAATCGGCTTCGCAAATAAAGGAGTGAAATACATGAATAAAGTATGGAAATGCTTAGGCACACAATTACAAACAGTATATTTCGGGATGTATAGGGAGTAACATGTAAAGTGACATCAATCGCATGACAGTCATTTGCATTTATGACACATTCCAGTTGACCAAGTTTGGCTCCATTAGCCTGTCATGAGCTTGACCTGACTTGACCTCGGCGACCTAACATGACTTTTAAATTATATGGCATAACAATATGCATCAAACAAGTCGCTAGTGTTGTCAAGGACACTTCCCTATTGGCAATATACGGGAAGCGCATCAGCGCCGATTTTTGTGGTCTGGCGCTGCGAATTGTTTTTACTTTAACGGCCCTTAACTTGAAAACTTCTCGGCCGATTTCCACTTTTCTTGCTTTCAACAATGCGCCGGTCATTTCTAAGCAGGTACGTTATAAGTTTGGCGTATATCGGCCGGGACAATATGGAGTTATCTACGAAAAATCGGAAGGATTGGCGGATTTCGCCATACCCCTCTAGGGCGTGTGTTAACCTGTTATGAACTTGACCTGACTTGACCTCGGTGACTTGACATGACTCTGAAACAATGTAGCATGACAATGTACATCACACAAGTCGCTAGTTTTGCCAAGAACACTTCCTTTTTTGCTAATATACCGGAAGCGCATCAGCGACGATATTTGTGATCTGCGCTGATAAATTTTTTTGACTTTAGCGACCCCTAACTCGAAAAATGTTCGGTCGAATTTTCACTTTTCATACTTCAAACAACGCGCCGGTCATTTATTGGCAGGTACACAAACAATGGCGCATATCGGCCGGTAAAATTTGGAGTTATCTACGAAAAACCGGAGGGGTGGGCGGATTTCGCCCCCCCCCCCCCTCCAGGGCGCGTGTTAATCCCTTCACAGTGTGGTAGAATTTCTGTAATATTTGAGAACTGTAACGATTTTTTTCAGGGGCGGAGGATCACGGGATAAGTTGGAGGACTCAGCCCTGGGTAGACCAACCTAGGGTATCCCGAAATTCCATTTCTCCCAGTTTTGGACCACTTTATTTTGCTATCTGGAAAAAATACACAAATTTCACCAATAATATTTTCCTTTTTCAAGTTTGTCATAAACTGAGAGAGAGAGCATCTGTATATTAAATATATATATATATATATATATATATATACATATAATATAAATTTCCATCGTGGGCTATCCTGGCTGGATTCTGAATCAGAATACTAATAGATAGCATTACTTCCTCACATGTGTACCGATATTTAGCACAGGCCAATGCTCGAACATCCAACCAACCAACGTCATATTTATGATTAGATGCCAGGACAGCCACCGACCGTACATACCAGTTGCACGACGCACCTCCCACAGCTTGGCGCATCTCACCACGCCACTGACGCTTCTCCCGGCCAACCGGTTATCAAAGTGGTCTTGTATGGACAAGGAATGTCGACAGCAGTAGAGGTGCAAACCCTGATCCCAATAGCAACACTGCAAAGCCTGATACGACCACCTTAAAGAGCTATAACATTGTGGTGCATTACTGCATTGCAGCCAGATGGAAACTAGATCGGTAATTGACGCACAGCATGTCATATACACCGCATACCAAATAATACACAAACGTAAGCTGCACGCGCTGGCTTGTGATAGCCAAAGCTTCATCTCACCACGACACTCGCACTGACGGAGCGCAGCTGTTGCAGTGAAGGTCACCGTCGATGTTTCCATGGCATAGTAATCCAGCCCAAATTTGCCACTGATGTACGAAGTACGTAGTAACAGCCGACATCAACACATGGCGACAGGCTGAAAAAGGCAAGCAACAGCGTAGTACGTAGTATGGACACAGGGAGCTGAAACCAATCCAGCTCCTAGAACACTCCTAAAAGGTATAATAAACAATTTTGCTTCAAGAGTTCACCATGGATCGGATAACTTTGCAGATGATTTCGGGTTTAAAGTAGAGTATATGTGGGACAGTTGTAGAGGAGAGGCATGCATCATTGGAACGGTTCAATTGAAGTCAAATTAACTGACCACGGAAATACCCTGGAAATTTCGGCTTACATTCCTTACAAAAACTATCACAGATTGTCGCTGGACATACTGGAGATCCCTGTGGAATAATGTGGGGTGTTGGGGATTTGGTCTGGGAGTATTCGATTGGCGAAAGACATACATTCGAAATATCCCAAAGCACATGAACACAAATGCGAAAGTATTGATCAGTCGTGGGTATTCACCATCCGGTTCGTAGTCAAGGTTAGGTTGAAATAAAGGTTCGTAAAAACATATAGGTTCGTAGTCGTGGTCTTGAAATACCCAAGCTTACCCAGTCACGTTCGTTTCAAGATATATTGAAATATGCGCACGGGAAGGGATCCTAAAAGCCCGGTTCACACTAAGCCCTTTTGACGCTTTCCAAGCGCTTATTCATCGTTTTTAGGCCGTTTCGTCAAATAAATGACAATCGAACGTATTTCAGACGCCTGTCAAAACTGCTTTTTACGAACGTTTAACGCGATCGGAGAGTCGCACAGTATGCACCGGGGTACGTCGCGACCGGGTAATGAACGTCTATCTAGCGTCAAAAAGACAGATTTACCAGAAGCAGACTTGTGCCCAACTCAAGTTGAATCGAGAATCGACTCATGAATGAATCGTTTTTGGATGAGTCGCTAGTTGAATGGATTCTTTTCCCTAAAATATATCTTGAATCATGAGTTGAATCACATGTTTTTTTTTAATGAGTCAAGTCATGAGTCAATCAGTCAAATCACAATGAGTCATTTCAGTCCTATGACTGAAATGCAAGTTACGAACAAATGATATAAATCATGTACTTCTGGTGTCGAATTAAAGAAGGGAATTATATATATATATATATATATATATATATATATATATATATATATATATATATATATATATATATATATATAATGTGTGGGCAGAGTACACTGAATCATATGACTAATGAGTCTGATACCACTCCGTCTGATTTTAATGGAAAATATTTTCTGGCAGTCTGTTTGAGTCATGAGTCAAATCAGATCTCAATGTCTATGAGTCACATGTGAGTTCACTAAAAAAATATGGGTCAAGCACAAGTGTGCTAAGGAGGTTCCGGGCATTCTGTCGTATTTAACTTTCTGCATTTGACTTTCTGCGCTTTGAACATGGTCTTTCGACTGCTCTGTCTATTGAACGTTCCGATGTTTGGACATTATTATACTTAGACCTTCCTATCCCTTTACCCTGAAAGCACGCGAATGACGTAGTTTGCTTTTCCTGTCGCCCGGGGTTCCAGTTTCGGTTCGCTTGGACCTAAGGTAGTCCATCTAGATCCAGCACGGTACGTAGGCGAACTTAGATATGATGTCGGGGTGCGTGTTGTTACTCTATGTAAATTTTGACCTATATAAATATCTACCTTTTCCTGCAGTCCGTTTTGCAGTAGTGCTATTAAATGTGGGCAAACATGGCGCGTTGACTATTGCAATAATACAATGGATGTGTATTGATTATTCGGGCTTAGGGGCGCGCCGGCTACGCGGGCATTTGGTGCGCGTAAGTACTCAGAATAAAAATGGAACGGACGTGCTGACGAAATTATTGTTAGTTGTCATTCTACTGGTATGTTTAAAAAGCATTGTCATTTCCTGCAGAAGACATCTTTTTTTGTAACAAACGCTTTTTTGTCCCAGCGGGTGACAAGCAAAACAGTGGGTGGCACCATTAGCTGTACATGTGCATAAAGTACATTGTTAACCACTCAATACATAAAAACAAAGGCTTGTTTTCAACGGTATTTCAGATGTAAAGGGTACGCTTATGCTCATCATTGTGGATTGCGAAAAATACACATATTGTGGCACAAATATGTGTGAAGGAATTACCTGTGTCTGCTATACTTATAACATAGTATTGCTATTAATATAGGTATTAATATAGGTCTTTATTAATATAGGTATCCCTATGTTAGGTGTTTCCTGAAATATACCAAGAATGTTCATGTAAGACTGCTTTTGGTTCAAAATTTGGTTCCAAGGATTTAAGAGATATCTTAAGTGAAATCACTTCCATTTAAACCCTTGGCATCCCACTGTAATTGCTTTGACATCTCACACCTAATGAGAAAAACATTGTTTGAACATTGCAGCTGACATAGGGTCTGTTCCCGTGGTTCCACTAACCTCCACAAACCTCCACTGGTCATTTCCGTGGCGAACCCAGTGGAGATTTTTCCTCCACCAACCTCCACCAGTGGAGCAAAAGCTCCACCAGCCGAGGAGCAGGGTCCAATTGTGATTTTTCAGTGGAGCTCAATCATGGCACACTTGTTTCATATATTTGAGCGTAAACAACGTCCTCTGTCATATGAATATCATCTGCATGCTTCAACTGAATACCAGGATCATCCTTCGCAAAGGAAATATGAAATTACAACTATGAACAATAATCAAAGTAACAGATGCGGGCCACAAAACATCCTTTTTGTGGCCTTTGATCTACGTCATTCATCCTAAGGGGAACATGTTACTTTACTGGCGGGATCCGCCACAATCTCAGTGCTGCAACTGCCGCAATGCGGCGCCAATAAGATTCCACTCGAGCCCGATCCACGAGGTCGAGCAAGTTGAGATTGAGAAAAGCCAGCATCGGGCAGAAGAGCGTCTTGGGGCCCAGGTAGCCAGACACCAGATTATATGCTGTACATTAAGAAGGTAGGCTGTAACCAACCGCAAAACTGGGCAGACAATGCCTAGTGCTCAACTGAAGGGGAAGAGAGATTGCTTTGTTCATCCTACAGGGGAAAAGAACATCTGTTCTCCCACAGTCCCTGAGGGCACATATATTGCTAGAAATAAAAACAACTTTGGGACTTTGTTTCATAAGTCATACTATATACATTGCGCGATCATCTGGACAAACATTTCAGGAGCAATTTGACCAATAGCGCCAGATACAGTGCCAAACACTTCCTTTTTGTCGCGGAATTCAGACCACTGTCAGCTGATTTCTCCACTGGTTGTTCCCATGGGCAGGTCTCAACTAGCCTCAACTAATCTCCACTTCTAGTGGAGCCACAGGAACAGACCCATATAACTGCCAGATGACAAATTAAAATAGTAATGAGTAAAATAGGTTGAAGTAGTAAGGAATGCAGTTATTTACCAATTTTTTAAAGCAAAATTAGATGGAATGACAATCAGGGTGGTAATCAGTGTTGGAAAAACTGATGTTTGTTGGTGTCATGCATACCAATACATTATGTACTCCAGGATTGTGACTAGACTAAATGAAATATTTTGTGCTCCAGAAGGGAAAATGAAGAACAACATTGTTTGGTCGAGTGCCACCACTCAAAGTCCATACCTGAAAACAACTAGCAGTTTCAGCAATCCCAGCATGCCGACCAGTCAACGTCACTACACATCCTTGAAAGGCAGTGCAAAGCATACTGAACATGCTTGTCAGTGTTGCGCTAAAACCTGTAAAGGGCATTGCTAAAACCATCAACGCAGAACTTGCGGCACTCCATATGTGAAGACACTATATTTGTGTTGATAAAGTCAATAATTAATTCAATATTTATTCAATATTTATTCAATATTTATCAATATCTAATCTTATACATGAGATATTTAGATTCATGAATATCTATTTAATATTAATTTTTAGATACTTGCATTGGAGGACTCGCCAAGAAGTACCAGAAATCCCTAGTTGGAAAATCTGGGGGTACTTGGTATTGCCAGAGTAAATACTTGAAGCCTGGTTTGGCCAGTATGTGCTTTGAATGCACAATCGAAAGTCATTTTGTTAAAGAGACAACTTTTTTAGACACAATGAGCCCATTCAATGCAAGAAAATCACTTAAAATTTCCTCAAATCCACCCCTCAGCAAGCAAGTTTTCCGAGGTGATTACACCAAGAAACCAATGTCATTTGTGTACTTACACAAGACTGTCAATTTTTTGTTTGTTTGTAAATGTGTGCAAAGATAAACATGCTCCTTGAAATATGACCACATTTTGGGTTCATCAGTGTCAGTGAAGGGTCCATAATACTTGTTCCAAAATTTACTCTGACACATCCCCTGTTCGCCCACCCCATGATCAGTTGTGCCTCTAGTGCTGGGGTAGCAAATCTGACCAACTCTATTTAAGAGAAAAATAAAACTGCCTATGAGCAGTTTTACAGGGAAAATTTGCTCTCCTGTCTAGCAGCTCTGGATCCTTCCAAGTCGATCCTTGCTTCAATTAAACATTCCAGACATGAACGAAACAAGTACATAAAGGAACTTTTAATATTTATAAGAATTGTTTTCAGTAATTTTTAAGGTTTTCCATGCAAAATAACTTTTTTGGTAGTGAGAATAAAACTATTTTAGATGGATTGTTTTAGTATAATTTTCATTAAACCATCATATATTCCAAAGCAATAGTCCATCCATATCCAATAGTCACTCAGTGTTTGTTGTGCCAGGTGTGCATTGGGCCAACTCCTGGTGTCAGGTGCGTATTTGTGAACTTTGTTGACATCGATTAAGTATACTTTTGTTACCATTTTCTGTACCATTGCTCATGAAGTTGGTTTATAAGCTCATCCTTCGCTAATAATAATTTAACCACAGCCAATTTTGGGGTCTGAGGCAGAGCTGTGTATTATGGGTTGGTGGCGAATGATGCGCAGAAACTCGGAATGGTGCAAAGGTTGACTGGGTCATGAAATGTATTTTGGGGTGCTTGAGATTTCGGGCAACAACAATGGAAGTTAGCAATAATTCAAATGAATCACTGGTGAACTCTGCTCATTAGTTGTGGGACTAGTCCTTCAGAGAAGTGTTTATTGAAGGATGATCCTTCTTGTGTGGCCTGCCAAAGATGAGTGAGTGCGATTCATCCTGAGCTCTGCCAGGAGAAATGTTATTGGTGTATTCACATTATTCATATTATTATTCATATTATTCATCATGCCTATTTATCATAAATATTTGTTTGTGAACTTTGGGAATACATCACCCACCTACATTCAGGGAATGTCTATCCAATTTGCAGATATCATGGGTATATTTTTTGGAGTACTTTGGCTACTGAGGGCATTTCCCACTGGATTTCATTCCTTTGCACAATTGAACATATTCATTACTTAGCTTGCTGACATACTGCTGACTTAGCAGTTAGCCATATGTATGTATATGTTTGTATGGTACATACAACATGAAATGCTAACATATATTTTTAATTCCATTCAAGCAATACTACCTGGTTATGGACAACTCATTTTTTTCGTGCAGCAAAGTTTTTGACATGGCTTAGTTTGCCAAGATGTTTATGCATACAAAAATGCTAACATTGGTTTTCAGTCCCACTAAAACAAGGTTAATTGTCAGCAAGTGCATAGTTATTTTTTTGGAATCCAGCTAAAAAATCGTACTCCAGCTAAAACATTTGTACTCCACTACCAAGAAAAAAAAATATTGAAATCCTACACTGGTGGGAATTAAAGCACTTCTTAAGAGATTTCATCTCTTGAAACATTTTTGCATTCCGGATTCACACTAGATGCTCCACATGTACTCTGACACAAACATGCAAAAGTAACAAAAATACCACTAAAAGACTAATACAAGATTGAATACAAATCTGCCAAACATGTTATTCTACTTACAATTGCCAAATAAACTAGCCACTTTTCGTGCCATCAGGCACACAGACAACACCGAACACACACCACACTACACCACAATCAGTGGAAATGCCGACGACAATGCGCCAAACCTCGCGCTTGCGCACTGGACAGTGGCCTCCGGTCGCTACGAATTCGGCCGATGCGTCTCCAGAAACCTGCTTTCGAGCCACCCTTTTGTGGGAAAAACTGACCGTTTTAAGAGATGACTTCCGGAGTCCTGGAGGCCGCCGATCGAAATTTGCTTCGTTAGCATTTTCTGCTCTGAATACTGTCTTTCAACCAATCAATGCAAGGTATTTTTTAAATTACATCATGACCATTAGCAACTTTGAACACATGTTTAGCAATGCCATGCTGCAAACACAAGACCTTGACTAATCCTTTTCCTCCCGACTGCCGCGTGCGGGGTGTTGGTGTCCGGTCTGTATCGCGCAGGGAGTTGGCTGCGTATGTGGGTAGGTGTGCGTTCTGAGCTGAGGGTGAAGCATGAATTATTTGTGTTTGTTTTTCATTATTTGGCTAGCCTTGTACTGAGACCAACAGTGAAATGAAGGCGCATTGCTCCTGTGAGTTACGAGAGTCAAAGCTCAGCTGATCATCACAACTCCCTGTCTTGTGGTGCCATCCATTGTTCACTTTGTTTCTATGCTTTGATGTGACCAAAAATGATGTGTATTGCTTATGCATATTACGTAGGTACTGACTAAGTACATTAAATTTTCCGTCGGTTACCGGCAAATAGATACCATGCATGGAAAATAATATGTCCATGAAAATGTACTCCAGAAGAAATATGTTTGCACTCCAACTCCAAACCCAGAAAGTAAGTTTCCCACCCTGATGACAATACTACTGTACTTCATTGATGCCAGCAAAGTTTATGCATCCATACCTGATACTTCTGACATGCTCACACCTCATGAACAATATATATTTGCACCACAACTGATGTGTAGGACTTGTGCACCAACTGGTTTGTTTGATTGCAGCATATTGGAGTGTGGGCTTGATAATATAAAATGGCTGCACTAAAATTATTCTGAGAATGCTGTCCAGTGTAAAATAATTGACCATGTGGCCTGGAAATTCACAGTTCATGGAATTGTGCTATTTCATCCTTGCCTTAGGTTTTTACCATTTTGCCACATGTGTGGGCAGTCATTATACACACCACTGCTAAATAATGTAAAATGCATGTGAATGAAGTGAAAGGCATTCCATGTTTTTAATCCTTGAGTGACAATCCTTTATTTTCTTCCAATCTTTCACTATTCCCAAGCAACTTATTTCTTCATCCGCACAGTTAATGGTGAAATAATTTTAGGACACTGGAAAAATGTGTAACAGGTTTCAGCATTTGCAAGCACTAGTCTGTGAATGACTCACAATGAAGATTATCTAAACAGAAATCCCTCTACTTCCACTTTTTTTCATTTTCAAGATATTGTGCTTTGTCTTAGGTATGTGATACTAGCTGACACTGCCCAAGTTCAGTGATGGGAAGGTCCAGGAGCAGGTCACCCAAGCGACACAGTCACAAGAAGCACTCGAGGAAGCGCTCTCGGTCCCGTGACCGGCACCGGCGCGACAGGGACAACTCGCGTGCCAAGGAGCGCAACAGCAAAGTCAGGTCTGTGCTCGCACCTGCATGGTGGCTCAGCTTGAGGGTTTGTCTGAAATGTTGCCTGCATTCTGGCTTACTGCAAGTTTGAGTGTGTAGAGATGTTCAAATTCGTTGGCTGACAATAATGCCTGCCCAAATGTCATGGGGTGTCATATTAGTGTCCATTGTGTCTTTGCCGGTTGCCATATGGTGTTGTTTTGCAACTCATTGCATCGTACTTTATTTGAAGCGATTTCATCGAATGTGTGTACATCACCTTTGGACGGCGTCCATTGAGTGATGCTATGTTGTGCCGCAGACGGCGCTCGTGGTCATCGTCCAGCAGCAGTTCCGATGGTGCCAATCTGGACGAATTCGGCCGCGCTCGTCGCCGAGAGAAGCTGGAGGAGGTGGACCGACTGGCGGAGTTGGAACGCATCAGGTAAACGAGAGTGAAGCAGGCCAGACTCGAGGGACGTTGGGTGGTGTTGGTCGGTGCTGGTCGAAGTGCTCCGAGTGAGTCAGGCTGCTGGACGTTGTTCCTACTCTGGCCAGCCAGAGATGGCGAGGGTGTGGGCCGATCGTGTTAGACCGGAGTGCGTTCAGATGGCTTTAGCTAATCTGGGCTAGTCAGACTGGAGAACGTCGGGTGATTGAGAGGATGGCGAGATTTGAAGTACGAGCGAATTGACAAGTTGAACGTGAACTCCTTCAGTAAGCACGAGAAGGATAAGATAACATGTCGAAGTTTCATGACAGTGTTGGGGGTTTCTCTCAACTGTACAACCTTGCAAATATTGCATTGCCATTGCCGATCCCCTTTCATCTTCCTTCGTCAGTAACCCTCTGACTAGAGTCGGGAGCCTGCTTCGTCTCGTCATCTCCTACTAGCGACAGTAGTCGAGAGGTTGACGCCAGTCTCGGTCGGCAGGCGTCAGAAGGAGGCTGAGCAGCGCCAGGTGGAGGAGGAGGCGGAGCGCAGGATCGAGCAGCTGATCGAGCGGCGCGTCCAGGACGAGCTCGAGCGGCGCCGCTCCGAGATTGAGGCCGAGGTGCTCAAACGCGTCGAGGAGGTCAAACAGGTCATGGAGAAGCAGATGCTAGAGGAGCTGGAGCGGAAGCGGCAGGAGCAGCTGGAGGCGCAGCGGCAGCAGCAGGTGGGCGCCATGCGGGCCGGCGGCAGCCGACCGCGTCGTTTGTATCGCCGGGCGCCGTCCGTGCAGGCGCGGCGCCGATGGCTCTGCCGGTCAGACGCCAACACGGACCCGTGCTGTTGACAATCGACTCGTTTGCCCTGCCCCATTCAGCTCAGTCCGGGCTGCTAGGCATTGGCGGGAAATCATTTCACCAGCGTCAAACGGCTGATTTATTGATTATGTGGGCTGTAGGGCGCACGAACTGCTGCTGGACATCTAGTGCCGGTGGCGTCAGACGGTACGCGCCTGGGTTGGCATGTGACTGGCCTGCTGGCGGCGCCGCGCTAGCTGAGCCTGCATGCTTTGTGCAGCGTCCGACGTTGTCCGGTGGTCAGAGCTCTGAGCTTGCTTCACTGACGCCGACGGCGCCCGGTGACCACAAACCAATTTCTCGCGCCCATCGCTGATTCCAGCGACTCGCCCTGTTAGGTGAAGGTATTTAGGAGCCGAAAGGTACCAGCCTTCGAAATGTTAATTCGTGTTGTTTTGGGAAGCTCAAGTCTTTGTCACATGGTCTATAAGTCACCACCTTTTCACTGGTGTTGCTTCTCGTTTATTAGAAGATAATATGCAATGACGCATCACGTGGCACTTTCAGACAGAATGCATTGTTTGGAGTGCTGGTACTACCTGAATGCTGGTATTACCTGAATTGTCTGGTTTTACATGTTTGTTCCCCACAGCTAGTTTTTACGACGTGCTTAAGTCTTTTTCTCAAAGATATTGGATTCACTTGAGTAGGCCAGTGACGTGCAACGCACGTTTATAACTGGATGGCTGGAAAGGTCATTCTTCCTGCTCCCACATTCTCCTCGACATCTTGGTTTAAAAAAACATGTACAACATTTTTTGCATTATCTTTTTTCACTGTCCGTGGGTTTCCTTTTTCCATCACCTCGAGCCTTTGCTCGGGGTTATCTTCTGCATGGCTGTGTCCAGGCTCGTTTTGCGAGTAGAACAGGCTTGGTGTTATTGAAGGACATATTAAGGACTTTTTCAGTATGGTCTTGAATAGAAATATTACAGAATAGAACATTGACATAAAGAAAATCCAGCTGTTTCATTGTGTTCCAATAGCCAGACGCTATACTCACGTTTGAGCCTTTTTACGTGCATAACGGAGAAATACTATATATCATGCTATGATTGATATCAATGGAAGAAGGTTTAATCGTTTACTACTTCAAGTATTAAGGATTATCACGAAACGCAAAATTAACACTGTGATGCGTTTCGTTTTAGACACAACTCATTCCATCATGAGCCCGCACAGTTGCAGGAAAATTGGATCCGGCAGTGGCGCAGGTTTTGCGTTGCAACTGCCACCGCCCACCGTTGTCGGTCGACTATGAGAGGTTGGTGTGGGCCCTGGCTCGTCACGCCCCTGATATGTTCGGGTGGCCTTGGTGAAGCGTCGGCCGTCCTCCCCCACCCCGACCCGTGGCCGGCAGATCCCAGCCATGCCCACCCTGGCCGCGCCGGCGGCTCCCACGCCGGCGGCTCCCACACCGGTGGCTCCCACGCCGGCTGCTCCCACGCCGGCAGCTCCCACGCCGGCTGCTCCCACGCCGGCTGCTCCCACGCCGGCGGCTCCCACGCCGGCAGCTCCCACGCCGGCTGCTCCCGGGCCGGCTGCTCCCACGCCGGCTGCTCCCACGCCGGCGGCCGGCGGAGCCAGCCGAGCTGAAGCGGCGGCCGCCACGGCCTGGCGTTGGTCTGGCTCGGCCGCCGTCTGTGTGTCTGTCTCACTCTAGGGCGCGCCGCCGCTGCGGACCACGCTCGAAGACGGCCGACTTCGCCACGACGTAAGAGCCGCCGCAGCCGCACGCAGCCGCACGCGCTTGCGACTCCGCCCGCGGCCGTAACGTCTGCAGCGCCTGTAACGTCGCGTGCGCACGTAATTATTCAACTCTGCTCTCCGCTGTCTCTCTTGCCGTCCGCCCGCAGAGTGTGGCTGCTCATGGTGCTACACCTGGGGCAATACGAAATCGGCGGTTGGCCGGGCGTCATTGTGTCAGTCGGGCGGCGAATGGCGCTGCCCTCTGCTGCGCCGGCCGTCACGCCACGCCGACGCCCACCAGTTTCCTATTGCCCCAGCGCAACCTGCGCCGGCGTCCTGTTGACTCGGCGCGTGTTTTATAGGAAGAAGAGCGATTAAAACGGCTCGAGCTCGAACGGATCATGGATGAGAACAACCGCAAGATACAGGATGCGCAACGCAAGCTGGTGAGTGTCAGTCATCTCATTTTGTGTGATTGCCTGATCGGGAACAAATCAGCGGTGGACTTCGTGACTTCGTGTTGGCTGGTAGGCTGGCGTGAAGTTAAAATTGCAGAATTGGAAATATACTTAATTACTTTGAAACGTGGTGGACATGCAGGATGTGGTATTTGTGTGATTCTTGCACGTGCGTGGGTTATATCTACTAATATCTACGACTAATCTAATATCTCATATTATATCTACTAACTAATATCTACGACGAAGAGTGTCAATATGAAAGGTGTGATGTTTTGCTACTCCCATGTCCATGTACCGGCGAAACTTGAAAAGAAAAGTTTTGAAGGATGGTTGGTGGTAAAAAGTTAGTTGCCGAAAAAGTATTGGCAGCTGTCTCATATATGGGACCGTGTTAAATTACGAAATTTATCGGGGAAGGTTCGGCGGACATTGGACGGTTTGAGCCTTCAGATATATGAAGGTCTATCTATGTGTCCATGTTTCAGCTTAAACCTGGTCATGACTAAAGACGATTTATTGTTGACATGTAATCTTCGGAACCTTGGCTCAAGCTCTTATTGCTGTCCCATTCATCTATTTCCATAAGATGAACGAAAGGACAGCTTAAAATCTTTCTCTTCAGACAGCTTCAGCTTTCCTGGAATATTTGTATGAGAGCATCGTAACAACAATTTTTCTTGTGCAAGCCGGCTGAATTTTTGTATTAAGATCCGATATTTTATATTAAGAATAAGATTTAGTTAGTTATTCGAGTTTAAGGGCGCTTCGACCATTTAAGAATAAGATTAGTTTTTATATTAAGATTATTTATATGTCCGACTGTTTCCCATTAAGCCACGAACGTACAGCCTGGAGGTGCTCGAGGAGAAATGTTACCTATTGCAATCGAAGAATAGTGATTTGCGATATGGAGCATGAGCAACCAATGTTTCGGCTTCCTCTGAATGTACACTTCGCCATCGATGAAACAGCTCTGTCTGGACCAGTAGGTGTTATTCAGAATATTTACCATACCGTCGTAAATGTGTCGATACGTCATAGCGTTGTTTGCTATCGACAATGTCTGCGTCAGTGACGACCAGGACTGGATTTGTATTTGTATCCCGGATATAGAGAGGAACATTGTACGCTAATCGAATATGAAGAGAATGTTTTTTCTTAAAACCCGTGACATCAGAATTTCATTTCCGACTTTCCAGTGAATCTTGAATACTTTATTTGGAAACAGTCGTCAAACAGGATTCAACGTCACAAGAACAATGAGCGGATAACTTGCTGGGCAGGATAATGTTCATGATGCGAAGCATTCAGGAACAACTTATTTTTATAACCCTGGTGGCGACTCGGGCGAGATCACCCACATCCGGCGCTGACACGAGTCCAGCTGCTCTAGTCATAAAGGGCTGGAGAGCCAGACCACCTGTAACTACTGCCCGTGAGCCGAGCCGGTCAGCCTAACATTGATTTAAGCGACCATCTCGGCGTTCCTCGTTGGTATTCGCTTGAATCGATGTCATCGTCAATACGGGTCAATCGGTGCCAATGTCGGTGCGGGTCAATCGGTGCCATTGTCAGTAGGAGTCAATCGGTGCCGGTAGTCAGCCAATAGTCAGTAGTCATCAACCAGTGACGTTAACTGTCGTGCCCTCCAGGCCAGCCAATAGTCAGTAGTCATCAACCAGTGACGTTAGCTGTCGTGCTCCCCAGGCCGAGGACCAGCTGAAGCTCGTCGAGGAGCAGCGGCTGGTGGACGAGGAGCGACAGAAGCTCAGGAAGCAGGAGGAGAAGCGGAAGAAGGAGGAACAGAAGCGCATCCTGGGCAGGGGCGCCGCGCGGCCGAAGCTCTCCTTCACGCTGAGCGGGGGCGTGAAGTAGCCGTATGTCTGGGTGGGGATCGGAGCGTATGCATGGGGTGCCGAGTGTCGGCTGGTCTGCGCCACGGGACGGGAAGGTATTATGGAGGGATGGGGAGGGGTCGAGTGTACTGACTATGCGCCGTCCTGGAGTGGCCGGCGTGTGGGTCAGCGGGCGGATAGGGAGGACCGAGACAGCTCGGCCAAGGGATGCCCTCGGGTATGGAGGGGAGGGGCAGGGGTCGCCTCCCGGGCAGCGTCGTACAAATGGACGGTGCGTTCGAACTGGCCTGTGGTAGGTGCCGCGGGCGAAAAAGGTCTGGCCAGGCCTCGTTCGGTACCCACGGACGTACTTCTAAGTTGGAACCAGTATGCTTAACAGGTAACATGGCGAACTAAATTGGCTTTCGTTAATCTCATTGCTATTCGTTTCACCCTGTACCAAACTACTCTGTAGGATTTTAACCAGCCCTCTACGCCATGTCTTGTTTCGTATTCGCATCATTTCGACTGAGTGCACTTCTTGTTGATAGTCGGTTTTCTAGCCCTACTTGCATCAACTTATTCCAATGTTTTGCATTATGTCATGTGGCAACGTATAGGCTCAGAGTTGGCGTTTCGCAGACAGCCCATGCACGTTTCTGAGGGCTCCCGACAAAACCGCCAGTGCCGACGTCATGCTCGGCTGGTGTTCTGGCACGCTAGTGCTCTGTCGGAGCTCGTGCTCTGGCACGCGATTTTTATCGCCACCGTGCGTGTTGGGTTTATAGTAAGCCATAGAGCGGGTGGGCCGACGATGTCCGCCACTGTGGCAACGAGCGTGACCATCCGCGGGCCCGGTCCCCTGTCGCCTAGCCAGCCGCGGACCGCCGAGGTTGGTGCGGCGGCGGGCGGGACTACCCGCGGGCCAGGTCCCCTGTCGCCTAGCCAGCCGCGGCCCGCCGAGGTGGCGCGGCGGCGGGCGGGACTACCCGCGGGCCAGGTCCCCTGTCGCCTAGCCAGCCGCGGCCCGCCGAGGTTGGTGCAGCGGCGGGCGCGACTACCCGCGGGCCAGGTCCCCTGTCGCCTAGCCAGCCGCGGCCCGCCGAGGTGGCGCGAACCCGGCTGGCACGTGTCCGGTCCCCTGTCGCCCAGCCAGCTGAGGCTCGCGGGGGGGGGAGGGGGTCTGGTCCCCTGTCACCCAGCCGGCTGAGGTTCGCGGGGTGGCACGGGTCCGGCTGGCACGTGTCCGGTCCCCTGTCGCCCAGCCGGCTGAGGCTCGCGGGTGAGGTCCGGCTGGCACGTGTCCGGTTTCCTGTCGGGCCGCCGAGTTTGGCGCGACGTCGCGCTGCGTCTGCTGCCCGGTGTTCAGCAATCACTGGTGACGGTGACATATCCTGTCGCTCCGGGCGATCGCTGTCTGCCAGTGTGTTGCGTTTCCGTTAATACACCGCGTACGCTGGATGGTGGTTTACACTGGTCGCGGGCACCGAAATCGGACGACGTCTGAAGACTGTCAAAGTGTGGTTTATTATCGTACTGCGCTGACGTGCATATACAAATACCCGCGAAGCAGCCTACAATGTCCTTTGACGCTGCGGTGGTGTTTTGTTCGTTGGTACACCATGTCGCAGAGTGAACGACATGGTGGCTGGTGACTATCTGCCGGAATGCGCGATATATGGTGGGAGTGACGATTGGGGATACTACCTATGCATTAGGCACATATGTGGTTGGCGGTATATATTCTACATGTACACAAACTTGGCAATCTTACAAAACACCAATGGAATATGGCTAGGGTTAGCATAATTCGAGTGGACGTTTACTGACACTTGCTCAATTGCGAACACGTATGGAGAACCATCAGGAATATTACTCGATACGGTCCCCGCGCAGCTCAAAAGTGTTACGATTGTCATCCCCAGATTTTCCAATGTCTCTTTTGGCGCGCCGGATTACACAAGTTCACAGAACGACTAGTTTCAGCGCAGGCGCATGGTGAGCCCGTTGGTCTGCTAGGTGAATTATTCACTCTTCCACCAGCGTGATGACCATCACCGTCTCTCCGACACGGCGGCGTTGCTCCACCTGGACACGCACGCCGTGCCCGAGCAGCTGTTGCGCCAGTCCCAGCCCGAGCTGTCTGTCCAGCTCGGCGGCGTCCAGCTCCAGCTGCAGCTCCTGCGCGCCGGCCGCCGCTAGGTCGCCGTCCGACTCGGCTGCAGGGTCCGCCTCCAGCAGCGGGTCCGGACCTGCACCGACCGCTGACACCAGGGCCGAGCCTGGCTTCCGACCGGTACTCGGCGCTGGATCCGGCCCCGGCGCTGGTGGCGCCGCCGGTTCCGCCGGCAGCGGCCGCTCCGGCGCCCGCCGTACCGCCGACCTGGGGGTGCCGGCCGGGTGCCGGCGCAGATGCGCCGCAAGTGTGGCGCCGCGCCGGAACAGCCTAGCGCACACGGGGCAGCTGTGGCGCGTGCGGTCGTGGCACCGCCGGTGCATCTTCATGAGCCAGTAGTGGCGGAACATCCGGCCGCAGTCTGGGCAGGCGGTGCCGCCGTCGGCCGCCGCGTGGCTCCGCACGTGGCGCGCCAGACCGGCGCGTGTCTCGGCCGTGGTTGCGCACAGAGTGCAGCTGAAGTGGCCGCCGTCGGCGCTATGGGTGGCCACGTGCGCCTCCAGCCGGTGGCGGCGCGTGAACGTGACGCCGCACCGCTCGCACACGTGCTTGTCGCCGGCGTGTTTCTCGCGCACGTGTCGCTCCAGGTTGTGCCGGTTGCTGTACGACGCCGGGCATGTGATGCAGGTGTGCCGCTCCACACATTCAGTCGGCATGATCACCACTCACTGCCTCTGAAACGGAGGACAATTGAATTCATTTTGAAACGTGTGGTCACTGGAAAAGCGAATACGCACACAAAGTGGACAGGGTTTATTCAGCTCACAGTACAGCCCTGATGCTCAATTACTGAAGCAACAAAATGAATACAAATATATTTTGGGTATGATTATCTAGTGCTGGCAAATCGTGAAACATACGCGTTCCTGATCGTTCGCTGTATCGCTGCACTAACTTAATGAACCAGAATCGCCGGCAATGAAGGTGAAAAGGGTATAATTTCCCAAAATTATTTCGGGTGGGGCAACGCATCGGGGAAATCGATAGGCCTAATGGACTGAAATCGATTGCGGCCCATCTCAGTCCTATGTTAAAAGTTCAAATTGGCAACATAGGAAGTATGAAGTTGCCATGGCCCCAATTGTATAGAAATTTACACCAGTGGTTAAAGGTTAAGCTGGTGCACTAGCAAATAAAATTTGGTACCCAATGACATCAAACGTGCCATTTTGTATGCGTGGTGAATATGACTTTCAAGACCACTTCCTTCACAAACCAGGAGCTCTTGAAATATGGTCATACCCATTATGACAAAGGATGAAGAAAAATGATTAGTTCTAACAGGACAGTAAGGGACCATGCCTTAAGTATGCGCCGTTTTAAGCTATATAAGACTAAGATTCAATCACGACGTACATAGTTCAGAAAGGCCCTTATTTCATGGTGGTAAATCATTGTAGACATATATAAATGTATCTTCACGCTCCAGGAACAACACGTTATAAAAATTGCAAAAGTATATTGTGACGTTTCGACCATAAACCATTGCCAAACTATGCACTCGCCACATCGGTAGCGATCGGCGGACAGGTCGGAAATGGAAATTGCTGCACACAAAAACACGAGAAACGCCATACAGCACCTCCACTGCGATAAAAAAAAGTTAAGAAAAACACGCACCCACGAACACCGAAAAAAAGAAGAAAAACAAATCAGAGTACATTGGGACGTAACGAGTTTATAATTTCACAACAGCCTATGGTTGTAACGTCATGAGCACATATAGCTTCACAGCAGTTATATCTTGAAGTCGTTCCTGGATCATGAATATCAACTTAACTTTTCCTATGTCTACAATAAGATTCAACATATATAAAATGCTCATACCGAGCTCTGCCTTAAGAAATATAATCTAGAATATCCTATCAGATTCTTTATATTGGAAATTCCGTACGCGAAATTATACCTGGATGCAGGCACATATCTATGATTTTCCCCAAGGGATAGAGGCAATCACGAGAGGTTAGGAGTGCACTATACATCAGCTACAACTTATCGGTTCGCCAAAGGGTGCAGCGGCATGCAATGGGTATTGCCGGGGACATCATTGACCGGCGAACTGCATCGGTTCATGAGCGCTTATCTGGGCGTGTCATGCAGTCGGAATGCGGATCCAAACACCCTACACGAGGATACATGTCCTCGAACGTCATTGACGATTATGAAACGATTCGCGCGATATCTGCACGTAGCACACACTCGATGTCAGTAGTCCCCTTTACTTATACGCTGCGCTGGAAAGCCTTAGATAATCACAACTCGCTTGTAATGAGAAGCCGTGCCGGACATTGTATTTTTAGCATGGCCCTTGGTACAGGGGGTGGCATCATAGTGGTTGACCCGATGAACGTCCGTCCACTCGGGGAACGTTGCGCACCTCTATGAGCACCAATATGGGGTCCGAAATCGAAATATTTTACAGTCACGCGAGGGGATCGGGGAGTACAGCAACTTTCCGTTTATAACCGGACTTCAGCATTGCCTCCGCTCCCCATGCAAACTTACAACCCTTTCCCTTTGTGAGAGACAGAACCGTTAGTATATGCCATCGAATAGGATGTCTTCCGATGATTACGCCGCGGCGGCAACCTTACTGTGGGGTGTGTTGGAGACTTCTTTTCCATGGTACGCTTGACGACGTGGTAAACGCGGTTGGAGAAGCAGACGACGTACATATGATCGTCATAAACAACTGCAAAGATGACAAAACAGTCACGGGCACGCAATTACCTGCACGTCCCGAAAAGTCATCAACGGAGAAAGTGTCGCAACGTCCTCAGATTTCGCGCCGCAGATTCTGGTCACAGATACATGACAGGGTTGTAAATAGCGTCACCAGGAACCAATGAACCAACGGAATGGAGCAGGCTTGCCGCCTCAATGTCGAAAAGCCGAGTCTACATGACCGGTAAAACGCCAGATCGTCGCTTGGGAGGTATGCAGATCGGAGTGCAGTGCGTGCTGTTTTTTTTGTTGTTGTCATTATTGGGCTGGTATGTGTACCGAGACATTCACAATAATACTCCAAATAATGTTAGGACCCAAATAATGTCGGAGGAACAACGTGTCTTTCAGGCCATACAAACAAATTTGCCCGCGTTGCAATTTCACAGCACGGTACAAGGATTGGAAATCAGCCAAATTATAGGCAGTACAGGATCCGGACTATTTTCACATTGCGGGGGTACAATACACCGATATGAAATTAACTCTTGACAAACGAACCAACAACCAATTCCATGCATAACCAAGCAATGATACAAGCTTAGAAGGTCAAACAATTTTTCGACGTTAGGACATCACCAATCACGGCTTCTTTGCCGGAGGCGACAAACCAAAACCCAGCAGCGTAACACAAAGCTCGTTGCAGATGGTCCCACTAGTGGGAGCACATGACCGCCAAATGACCTCGTAGTCGGTGCGCCCGGAAACCCAAATAGTAAACTAATCCCTTAAGTTCGGTCAGATCAGATCAGATTAATTGAGATCGGGTCCAGTCTAGTCAGATCGGATCAGATTGCCAGATTGCCTGCCGGATCAGATTGCAAATTGATCCAGCCTGACCTGGGCTCAGGTCAGGGTGGATCGGGTCAGTTGGGTTGTTGTATGGCGATGTGTTCGGTTGTGTTGTGTGGGTTCCATTGTGCTGTGCTGTGCTGGACTCGCTCGGGTCAGGTCGTGTCGGTCAACATGGTCACATACAGGCAGATTCACATCGTTTCAGGTCAGTTGGGTTCGAGTTGGCTCGGGTCAGGTCGGTCAAGGCCAGCCTGACAAGGTCGCGTTACGCGCCGTCGCGGGTCGGACCGTGTGGGGCCACTGACCGCTCAGTTTCCTGACGTTCCGACCATCTGTGAGCTGCGTGTCGCCCCCCGCGACGCGCACCAGCCGCATCAGCCGGGCGGCGGTGGCCTCGTCGTTCTGCAGCGCACCGTCAGATGTCAGCACCATCCCGTCCTCGCCCAGCGTCATGTGGCCAGTCTGGTCGGTGGTGCCATCGGACGGCATCTGTAGCCAAAGCACGCCCGTCAGCAGCACGCACGCACGCACGCGCGCACGCACACGCACGCACGCACGCACGCACGCACGCACGCACACGCACACGCTCTCAAGCTGCAGCTCACTCGAGTCCCCTGGCATTTCCCGGCCAGAGGGGCGACATCTTTCCATGTGGGGCACATGCCCCAGTGTTCCTTAACCCTGAATTCACACGACACATCTTCAACTGTCATCACGTGTTGTATTCACAGCTACCATCGCTTGGGAGGCTGCCGTCCCTCGCTGCTAGCCTGTTGCTGTCGCCAACTTGTTGATGGCGTGGCCGTCGGGCGTCACAGACCTGCCCCGCCGTCTCCACCATTCCCCGCCATTCACGCTTTCTATTGACGGATGTGGCATGGCACGCCTTTCCGGAATGACATCGCCCGATACGCTTGCAGCGGCTGCGGCGTCAGTGGCTGAGTGTAAGGTTTGCTCCAGCGTCGGGTGTTTCACGCCAACCAGCCACATGTAGTTGCCGGCCGAGAACTGACGCGAACGTTCGCGTGAAGGCGGCGGAAATTGTCCAGAAGATCCGAGTCATCCAGCAGTCCACTAATGATCGTATCAAGATGCGGCACTCCACAGTCCAAGATCTGAACTTTTCAACCAGCAGCTACGTGCAGCTGCCTGACGTAGCGAACGCAAAACTGGAGCTACAGTACATACAGCGCATAGCTGAGCCTGCAGGCGATGCGAACCTATCTGGCGATGGCGTCTCGCCATGTCTTGCTCTGCTTCAGCCACTCAATAGACAGAGCAGTGAAGCTGACAACGGAGTCGGCGGGGCAGGTTTGTGGCGCCAGCGGCAAGAACCAAGCCAGCAACAAGCTGGCAACACCGAAGCGCAGCCCCGGAGAAGCGACGATAGCAGGACACGGGAGCAAAATGTGATGCAGTCGAAAGTGTGTCACGGACCTTGCATCTGTAGTAATATGTAACCTCCGAATCTCCATAATGTGTAATCTACGTGAAATCCATATGTGACAATGTGCATTCTCCAAAGCGCTCATGCTCGATAAGGCGATTGAGAGGATGGATGGGGAGTGCGGGAGGAATTGAGGTGAAAGTGGATGAAGGAGGCAAGGGGGAGGGAAGTGGAGAACAACAGATCAATGATTAAATTGCAATAAGCTGTCAAATAAAGGCAAGAATTTGGACTGTTCTGCTGAAAACATCGAGTAACAGCAAACACGTAGATGATGATTGTGAATGAAAATGTGAGAGCTATTACTTTCTGCTGCATTATATCTGTACATCTCACAAGTCATGACCCCTGAAAGCGAATCCACTTATCCTCAATCTGAAGAAAAAACACCTACATCAGTATCTAGCCCACGTGCCTCCATAAATTGGGTTGAACATTGTCGATTGCTCTGTTCAGTGTCGCGATGGTGCTGCCGCCTACGGATCAGCTTATGCACTACCGATCAAGTATGCATACAACCGAGCGTTGTGACAAAACAACGATGGAAACCAAAAGCAGTACATATCTGCAACACTAGCATACCAACATATAAAATAGCTGGTTTGGAAGGAACGCCACCTTCAACGGAAGTGAGAGTGCAACAAGGAAGAAATACATATAACATTGATGACTTTAATGTGAGTGAGCAGGCAAAGAAAATAATTTGTTTTGGACAGTAATGACATATTTGAATTCAGCATGAAAAAAATGCATCAAATGATGCCCGGAAACCGAAAGATCTGAAATAAAAATGCAAAATGGGACTACCCATTGCATACATGGGAGGAACATCAAAAAATGCTGAGCAGCTTTCTTTATCACTTTTCCCCATGCAATTCCAGTCCCTAGCCAGATGCAGGTTCTGCACAATACCAATACTCACAAAATGGAGAGGGTTGCTCACCATCCCTGGTATTTGTCTCACGATACAGAATATATCTTCAGCACCTCTGTATTCACGTTTTCCGTGTATACATGCTTTTTGTGAATAACCATTAATATTTTGAATAGCTTTGTAAACTGAATTGTGGTATACATGTTCTGTGGTTCATATGTGACAGTGGTGGTTTGTTGCTTTAGGGTGCACTGACTACTGGGTCATTTTGCGCCGACGGTTCAACATGTGGTTAATAATTCTGAATTGGAGACGAATTCCCTTCATACCTGAAATACGCCTGGAGCGCCACAACAGGAACTTGGATTATTAAACCCGCGCCGTCTCGAGTGGGTCGTTGACAACCCCCTCCCCCAAGGTATTTCGCGGATAGTGAAAGAACGGCGCGCGGCAGCGTGCCGAAATTTTGCATACCTTTTCCCACATCAAGTTGGCACGTTGTGTCAACATTTTGAAGTCTGATCATCTAGGGTCAATGAGGTAGTTAAGGTCAAGTGAGGTCACCTCCAAAAAAGTTCAACCAGTCATCATGCTTTAACATATAGGTATTTTAATGAAACTTTGAGCATTTGCTTATCTTTAGGGATACAACAAAACGTACAAGAGGAAGTTTCCATTTTCCTTTTTTATTACCTGCTAATTTTGCATTTTTGCCTATTAGAGTTCAAATTGAAGATTCTGGCTAAAGTAAACATTTTTCATTAGTATAAGTTGACTTCGAACAATGTTTTTTGATCTGCCGTACCCATAAGAAAAGTCAAATTGAAGGGAACTTGAACTCAAAATTTTCAAATTAAAAAAATTATTTTTCTGATTCCAAATAATTTTCTCTTTCTTAAAATCTCCCTCAAAATGAAAGCCCAGAGCCACAAACATAATATAAGTCATGAAACTCTGGGGCACCTAGTTATTTTTTTGGGGGGTGGGGGGGGGGGGGTGGGGTGTCTGTCCATACTAGTTGAGCACTTTCCAGTGACTCTTATTTAGTTTTTGTGTGAAGCTTAGTTTGGAGATTAGAGGGGGTCTCTATCAGCCCCCACCCACCCATGAGATGGGGTGTGAGGATCTGACAGAAGAGACTAAACACTCTAAATGCAGCTTTCTTAGTCTAAATTGCTTCTCTCAAGTCTGGTGTAAGTCATGCTGGCCTTTCTACCCTTCTCTTGCACCTTTGCTTTTGGGGGACATGTTTAGTTTGAATTTCTTTCAAGTAAGATTTGAACTTTTCCTACATTGCACAGGCATTTAAATTGGAGAATTCAGTGCATTCACACTGAATTTGCTGTGTGAAAACACCAAGGCCATATACAGCACCTAACATACACAATAACAGAATGCACAATATGTGTCACATACAAGCCATTGTGGTACAAATATAATATGGCATGAATAACTGTGTAAAATGCTGCAGTGCCCGTTTTTGGTTCATAAGTCACTACCAGTTTATTGAAGCAATCTGACTGCAACTTATGGTTAACAAATAAATAATTTGTAATGGAGGGTATATAGGTATCACCTTGATGGAGGGTACTCCTTATGTCTCCTGATGTTGACAAGGCATTTTTTTTAACTGAATATGGAATAGTTATTTTGGTTTTAGGGTGCCCTGACTACTGAGAACTGAATAGGGAAAATAAAAAAAAATTCACCATAGAGAATCTGTCAAAGAACCTATACACACGAGCTATAATTATCCTCAGCAACCCACCATAACCTAATGAACTTGATATTTACCTAGGTACCTCCCTACCTACATGCTCAATTTGCATATATTCAATACTGACATGGCACACACTAGTCTTAACTTGAACCAACAAGAGCTGTATGCAATCCAAATATATGGTATCATGGTAAGGAAAAATAAGGAAGAAGCTGTATACACACTATTATAATTGCTATTATTGAAGAAAGCAATGGCTTACATGACCTTCTAAACGAACCTTATAAAACTATACAATACCAACGTCACATGTGAACATGTCTGGAGAGATGGGGGATAGGGGTCTATAATATATCATAACCTATAATGTACAAAACCAATAATGCAACAGAACCTACAATAATCAAAACGAATAAAGCTTCACAGCCTCCAAATCGTCGTCTTGGGGGAATTTTCAGTGTTATTGATACTAAAAATAAAAGTCTATAATGTCGCATGTCATATAGTGCTTAGAGTATTTAGTTGCTCAGAAAATATAATATCCAAATCCTATGATGATTAAAACCTCTAATATTACGTCCCGTGGGAACTTTATCACATAATGCTCCAAACCTATAATGCTTGGAAACCTACAACGCTCAAATCATATAATGCTTCGTTTTAACTAATATTCAGGAAATATAACTCACGAAGCATCTAATGCTTCAAAATCACTAATGATCAAAGACTATAATGCACCGAATATATCATGCTCACAGCCTATAATGCTCAAAACCTATAGCCTACATAACACTTTGTGCTCATAACCTATATAATCTATAATCTTAAAAACTCGCGCCAGGTACAGGTGCTTCAAGACGGAAATCGGTGGAAGGTAAACTTGTTGAGCAATCAGCAGTACGAATTTCATGGGAATGTGACGGCTTCAATATCCCGTATGTTTCCAGAGGGGCGCTAATATCAGCATGTTCCTCCCGCACTTCCTCATAAGATAACTCTACTAGACGGTAGATCGAAGTTTTCCTTCAAGCCGCATGACGGCATCCGAAGGTTTTTTTTTTAAAATAAGGGATGAATATGGTTGCAGAAGCTTTTCCTCAAATCATACGCTATGGCTGCTTTTCTTCTTTTTTAGAAACAATTCGCACTCCATATATTCGTATTCGGGGAGTTTTATGGACCACGCAAGAAGGGCGTGGTCCATAAAACTGTAGTTGGGTCGAAGGTAGCCGTATTTTTGCAATTTTCCAATTTCTAACTTGTATCCTCAAAAACAGGTGCAGCCAGCTCCTGTACACAGACATAGCGAACAGACGTCACCAGATATGGACAAACACACCCGTCACACCAATTATTGTCAAAATTGTCCAATATATGCAAACTGCATATGCATCCACAAACCAGGCACGTGCATCCATTAATTTGTAGGCTTACGGTTAAGCCTAGTCCAAGTGATTCCGTACTTGTGGATCTGGAAGCAGAAATTTGACAAGGAGTTAATAAGTTGTAAATGAGAATCATTGGCAATGTCTGCGGCCTACAGATGCAGATATATTTTGTACTCATAACCCAACACACACACACACACACACACACACACACATATATATATATATATATATATATGTGGTGTCTATAGGGCCTCTTATGATGACAGTGGACCTTCTGTTGCGGTCTATGGGTGCAGTCAGATCATTTCAGGCGGTCTTCTGTGGCTACTTTTTCAGGAACTCTCCTGCCACTGAGGGGAAGAATCTTTGGCGCACTTAGGTACCCCCCCCCCCGACTGTCCTTTCTTGCACTCTTGAACGCGGGTGACAACTTCACCAGGTAAAATGGACAGCAGAGGGTGCCTGCTAATATCGGGAAAAAATGCCTTTATTTTGTAGGCGCTTGATGGTCAGCCTGCCGGAAACGGCACTTTGTCAGGCAGGAAGATTGTTACTGGGTCATTCCCTATAAAAAATTCATTAGAAACCATTAGGAACCATTAGGATTTTCCTGATGGTTTCAATGGTCCCTAATGGTTTGACTGTTTCCTAATGGAATTTACCTGATGGTGTAGTGATCCCAATGGTCCTAATGGTATTCTGACCAGACAGATCGGAGTTTCCATTCGGAATCTGGTGGTTATGTCGCTTTCCTAGTGGAAAAATATTCTGAATGGTTTTAATGGCAATCTTTAGACATACATAGATTGCCGTTAAATTTGTTTCATGCTTCCTCGGAAAATCTCACAGGACCTACATTCTAGCGTATCTTGGGGATAGAGACACGGGGGCCATGGCCCTCCCCCTCCAAGCGACATGAAGGGGGACCAAAATATATCCCCACAACAAAATGTTAAACTTTAAGAAGTTTTGCTTAGGGGATTATGATGACAAAATACACAGCAATGTGATGAACTTAGTCGGGATCGGCGAATTCGCTTCTCAGAATGAATACATCCAAAGTTCACCTGGCGAACTATAACCCGCGCCGTCTCGTGGTGGGGGGGGGTCTTGAAACCCCTCAGGTTTTTCGCGGATAGTGGAAGAATTCATTATCGCGGCAACGCGCCGAAATTTGGCATACCTTTTCCCACATGAATCTGGCATGTTGTGTCAAACTTTTGAAGTCTAGGGTCAACGAGTTAGTCTAGGTCAAGTGAGGTCACCTAAAAAACATTCAACCAATCGTCAAGCTTTAACTGAGACAGATATTTTAATGAAACTTTCTGCGTCTGCTTATTTTGGGACAATGAGGAATACAATCAAATAATTATTTTACTTTAAATACAGGTTTGAAATAATTCGAAGAATTTAATTTACTTGAAATAATTGAAATACATTATAGCTATGCTAGGATATTTCGTTATCAGGCGAAAAGTGGTTTTACGGAACCGCCTATCTTCACATATCCATCTCTATTGCGCATATATTTATCCATCACTAGCATGCCAATTTCCTCTAGTGGCGGTTTGTGCGGTTGCTGTTGGAGGTTCGCTAGTCTGGAGTTGTGTGGTTTTCTTTGAAGCACCGATCACGGTGATTTGCCATTTATGCATACATATCGGACCTAAAAGATAATTTGAGAAAGGTAGTTGACATTAGTGATATACAGGACTTCGGACCGAGGAATAAGTACGATTTACGTCCATCTGCGCCAGTCCGGGTCATGTGGAGAGGCTTGCGGCGGATCAAGCGGACCGTTATACAGCACAAGTACTAAAACTGCCTGGTAAGTGGTAATTTCGGTGTGCTTTTTTGCATACGTTTCATTTGATAGTGTTTCTTGAAGAAGACCACTAACTTCTGGCAACGATCACATGACAAATCGCTTGCCTTTGGCACCTAATGAAAGTACCTACTGATTTATGTACATTTGGGAAGATTTATGTACATCTGAACACTTAAGACGCTATGCAACAAATAACTACTGCTGATTCTGTGTGGTTGAACCGGTAATTGCACGGTGTACTAAACATGAAAATGAACAAGCTATCCAATGTTCAAAAGGTTCCTTTTGATGAAATTATTCAACCGCTTGAAAAAGCATCCTTGAAAATCACCATAATTTCTTAGCGGTTTGCCATATTCCAAACATGGAGATGTGGTTGTGCAGGATTACTTCACTGCAACTGTTGTGACACTAGTCATTAGTAGCCACTACAGAATATAACTACTGGTGCAGTTGCAAACAAAAAATTGGTAATTTCCTTGTGTTTTTTTTTCAAGCCCACTGCTATCGGACGGCGATGGCGCCTGCGGACTGCTAGCTCCATGAGAAAAGAATTAGTAGAACTATGTGGTCGGACTTTCATATTTCAGTAGAGAAAGGTCCATTGCTCATGAATACTGCCATATTCTTTATTTACTCTCTGAACAGGATGCTGTGGACGTCCAAAGGTAGGTGTTCAGTAAACTGTATATCTTTAGATGCCCCCACTTCCACCTTGGGGAAAGGGGTCATGAACAGTTCTGTTTACTGAACACCTACCTTTTGTATGTCTCCCACATCACATTTGGTACATAAAGCACAACAAGATGGTGGTGTTTGTAAGCAATCTACCTTTGTCTATCAAAATACAAAGCACTGATCATGCCAAAGGTGACTGAGATGCATTCAAAAGACCAAGCAAAATATTTTTAACTTTACAATTGCATCAAGCTTTTTGTGACAATTTAAATATGTACCCTAAAGTAAGATGTATATGAGATATGATTAGATATTCCTTGATTCTCCTCCCACTATATGCCATCTATGCTAGCTTCATTGAGTGGACATATCACAAGGATGCTGTGACTATGTGGTGTATTCTGCTAAAGTTTTGTTTTCAATGTTCCTTTCTGCACATCAGAATACAAGTTCCTTTTTGTGTGTTGGCTATTTTTACAGAATCCAGATGCATCATTGCTGTTGCAGTAGTGAAATGCGTGATAATCATGAGTACTGGGTATATAGCCAGAGCTGTTGGTGCACCAAAAACCTTAAGAGCTCACTAATCTGCATGATTGTAATTATTTGTGTATATTTTGCAGCAGCAGCTCCAGCCTGGCGATACTGATCAGTCGGCCAAAAGGTGCTAGGCTGCCTTTGATGAATGTATCTTTGGTGGCACCTCTGTACTTCCAGATGATATCCATCAACCACTGGAAAAACAAGCCAAGTAAATATATTTAATTAAAATAAAAAATCAGGGGTATTTAACCCGTAGTGGTTCCAAAGGATCAGCAGGTACTAAGGAATGTGTGAACACAGTTCACCAATGTTAAGTTGTGATGCTTCTTAGATATGCTTGCAATGAAGAAGTTCAGATATGCTCCAAATATACAACTGGATGGAGAAAAGATCATTGCGTTTCATCCTGATACCATTTTCATCTCAAAATATGACTTCAGTACAATAATAATTTCATTTCTACACGACGTATTTCAACTTTCATCTGGCTTAGACACCAATATATATAATTCATGTACAGTATTTCCTGAAGGTAAGTAGAGAAAACGAACTATAATTTGCTGGTCACTAGCAAATGTAGCCAGCTGATTGTGCTTGCCGCAGCCATGTAAAGTGTTAAATTACACTTTGTCAGTGTACAGTGTGCGTGTTGTGTGTATGTGGATCTATAGCCGTCCACATAACTCAAGAGAGAGATGCTGATTGATGGGGTCATCATATTTTTTGGATGGATGGAAGTTGTTAATTTGGGGGCATCGCCAAGTTCTATTGAAGCAAGGACCCCAGAATCAAGGGAAATTAGCAATAGCCCATCAAAATATATAGCACTTGTATGGTTGTGAGGAAGGATGTTTGATTACTTTCACCTTTAATGATAATTTCTCCTGGAAGTTTCAATCCTCACTATCCCATGACTTCAAATGATACTAGGTCCTTTATCGCAATGACATTACTAATGTTGTGTATCTAATAGGCACTGGGCGCCAAATGACCCTCCTGTCGGGGCGTCCCTGAACCCAAATAATCAATTTCTGATAGGTACAAGAAGTTCAGACTCCTGCAGAAAGAGATGGCAAAGCAGAATGAGGAGGTTACACAGCTGAAGCAGCAGGTCACCCTCCTCGAGAGCAACAAAGAGGCTCTTCAGGATTATGCCAAGCAGCTGCAGGAGCTGAACCATGCATTCCAGGACGAAGTGCCCGCTGCTGTTCAAGGACAAGGTGAGAATGAATCAAGACCCAACAAACCCAGAGTACTATTGGAAGACAAGATCAGTCCGTAAGCAGCTCATAAGTTCATATCTCCCCAAATGTCTGCCCGCTGTTCCATTCATTTCCTGTTCGAGTCTCCCCGAACCTCTCCGATCTTCTTCCCCACTGTAGATTAATGGAATAGTCCCGTGGTCCCATTTACAGATGGCGCATTGGCCCTTTTCAAATTTCATTTGTTTATAGGCTATATATATGTTAGTGTGTTTGTTTTTGTTAGTTCCAACCTGGGTTCAGTCATAGTTTTATTCCTTACGGTGATCGCCCTTGTAAACGTTATGAAGCAAAAACCCTGGATTAACAACACTTAATTGCACATGCATTAATGGCCGTACAGTTTATATATCATATTATATTTCAGGCGAACTGTTTTCCACAGATGAACTAAAAAGACACCTGCAACCGACCAGGAGATCGGCTGACTACAGAGCGCTTGTGAAACGAAAGGTGTCCAGGTTCCTGAATAAAAAACACGACCTGCGCAGAAAACCGAAGTATCCTGCTGCACCAGAAATGCAGAAAGAAGCTGAGCCACGGTCACTCCGCTTCTCGCGCCCAACAGTCGTGCCACACGCCTTGATTTTGGCCTGGTTGTGATAGGAAAAGACCGCAATTTATGCCATCCATCCGTATGTTGTGGAATATATCGTTGGAAGCTGGTAGAACTTTACCGTGCTGTGCGCAGAACTTTGGCACTGTTCGATTCCGTAGCTGACTCCCATACTGATGGTTTCAAAACTATGGCTACTGCGTGAACCCCTATCAATAAGTATGAAAGCAAAACCCAACACTTCCAGTAGTTGTCATTGATTTATGGACCTGATTAAACGCCCGATTTTGACGTGGTGCATTGTATCAGGCGGCGCAGTGTAGTATGTAGTATGTTTACTTATATGTATGTATGTGTGTGTGCAACAGATACGGCAAAACGCTGCAAGAGTCATAGCGTTGCGTGTTGCCCTTAGGCATGAAATAAAACAAAGGAATTCGTACCACGATTGGTCGAGGGTAAACATCCAAAAACTGTTCCCAATATCAATATATATTTCTGCTAGAAAGCCCACCATTCAGACCACTAGAAACCACCAGGGGATATTGGGATCATGAGGGTGAGATAGTGGTTTCCTGATGAGAGGAATCATCAGGAAACCACTAGGTACCATTAGAACCATTAGATACCATCAGGACCATTAGGTACAATCAGGACCATTAGGTACCATCAGGACCATTAGGTACCATTAGAACCATCAGGACCACTAGGTACCATTAGGAACCATCAGGACCATTGGGTACCATCAGGACCATTAGACCATTCGGAATGTTCCAATTTCCAAGGGGCAAGACCATTAGGAAATTCCTAATGGAATTTTTTTCTAGGGTATATATATATATATATGTTTCATGTGGTGTCTATAGGGCCTCTTATGATGACAGTGGACCTTCTGTTGCGGTCTATGGGTGCAGTCAGATCATTTCAGGCGGTCTTCTGCGGCTACTTTTTTAGGAACTCTCCTGCCACTGAGGGGAAGAATCTTTGGCGCACTTAGGTACCCCCCCCCCTCCCCTCGACTGTCCTTTCTTGCACTCTTGAACGAGGGTGACAACTTCACCAGGTAAAATGGACAGCAGAGGGTGCCTGCTAATATCGGGAAAAATGTCTTTATTTTGTAGGCGCTTGATGGTCAGCCTGCCGGAAACGGCACTTTGTCAGGCAGGAAGATTGTTACTGGGTCATTTTCGATACACATTCCTGAAGATGAATAATAGGTCTTTCAATTGGCATAAGTCAAAGTAATCTATATTGCCATAAAACATGCAAGATAGCGTAGATAAAATCGGTAAAGTTGCTTGTAAACCAATTGTGAAGGGAAACCTTGAAGCCCGCTACCAAACCAACTTCGTGGGGGCCCGGTTCCTTATTCCTAGCTGGTCTGTGATGGTGTGGAGCTGCTCGCTGCGCGCTGTGGCACTTGCAAGCTGCCCAACCAAAACAGGATGCTCTTGCACAAAGACTAAGCTGACCAAGTTTGGTCCCCCTCCTTTATGTTTTGGTCCACCGCCCCTCAAGTATCTTAATGCCCTGGAAATGTTGCCGGGCCCCAAAGTCTCATCGAGGCTCTTGAAAATCACATTCCCAAAAAAATAGTTCCGGAGCCCTTAAAAATGACGCTCGGACTTTGTTAGTTATTTGGGTTTAGGGCGCGTCAGCTGCTCTGGTCATATCGCGCTCTGGTCATAACTCTTGGAGTTAACGAACTGCAGTAGTATCAAGCTTTGCATTGTCGGTAGCCATCCACCTGGTCCTGTTGCGGTACAAAGTTTACATGCGGTGTATGTCATCGATGGTTATATATTGCAGATAAGAACACATCTGATAAAAATACATCATTCGTCCCGATTGGAGAGTGAAAGAGTTGTCTGACAGAATATCTCTAAGGGAAGCCATCTGGGCTGACCGAAAACAGCGTCTTCGTTCTGTAGCAGAACAAGGACATGAGATGAGAACATTGCGAACCGTCAGTTGTGCCTGACATCTGGAGCACTGCGGTTTGTCGTCACCGTGTAACAAATACCTGTGTTTGACGGAAAAGGGTGTTCAGGGCCATCATACTACTTAAGGAATTAGTGAATATAACATGACGATGATCATCCGACACCTCGATAAAACATAAAGCTTTCGTAATAGCTAACAGTTCCGACGAGTACACCGATGCGTAGGTCGAGAGGGTAAAAGAGTGGGCGACAGATTCGTAAAAAGCGCCCATCTTACCATACAATAATAATAGATACTTATTATATAAAATGCTAAAATACTGGTCGAAATCCGGCAATTTGGTCTGCCTCACCTCATTTGGGTGCCACGGACCGCCCCTGGTGATGTGATGAATAGTGTCCAATGATAGTTTGGTGGAACTGCGTGCTCCGTCGTAAATAGCAAAGCGTAGTCCAATTTCGATCGTACCAGTGAGCGATACAGCAGGATCAGTGTGTCGGTCAGCTAGTAAATAGCCAGTGCGGGAAACACACTTTAATATATTGAGCGATTTAAACCACTCGCCGCTGAGTGTTCTAATATGTTCTGCATAACTATGACGTGAACCAAAACTTATCCCAAGAAATGTCACCGCAGGTTGCATCGGTATTTTGTTTCCATACAGGCAGAATTCCGTACAGTTACCCCGGCGACAGAAATGCATTGCGGTTGTTTTTTGTGTTGAAAATCTGAATCCGTTCATTGCACCTCATCTTTCAAGTTTTTATTTTGTTAACGGCCAGTTGGAGACGTCTCGACGTTGCACATTGCCCAGCTGTACTACATCAGATGGCAAAGTCGTCTATAAATAGATCAACCAGGTTGTGGTGTAAGTTACGTCGCAAATATCATTTATCATTATCGCAAATAGTGCTACACTTAAAACACTTCTCTCGCTCGGGCTCCGAATAGTAGAAAAGGAGCCCCTGGAAATACTGCTGCCCCCACCACCACCGAATGTCGAGCCGGGACACCTGAAAATCACGCTGGGGGCCTCAAAGGGCCGGGTCGGCGCTCGTGAAAATTGCACTGAGGGCCCAAAAAGTCGAGCCGAGGCCCCTTAAAACCACGCTGGGGCCAAAGAGGCCGACCGGGACCACTGAAAATCACGCTGTACACCCCGAAGGTCGAGCATGAAACTCTAGAAATCACGCTGGGGACAAAAACAAACTCGGACCGGAGCTCCTGAAAATTACGCTGAGAACCTAAAAATTATCGTTGGGGCCTTTGAAATTGACAGTGAGGCCATAAAAAATATGACCAGGGCCCCTGAAAATCACGCCGGGGTTCCAAACGTTCGCGTCTAGGTCCCTGAAAATCATGCTGGATGCATAAAATAGTCGTGCCAGGTCCTTGAAAATTATGATGGGGGACAGACAGACAGAAATTCACGCTGCGTCTGGAGATCCCACGCTATGGGTTCGGCACATGCAGCCGGACCCCCCCCCAAAAAAAAAGCAAAGCCGGGGAAAATATTTTTTACGTGAACAATCACTGGTGTCTCAACAATCGTGCCCAAGACCACGAGAACGAGTTGGGCCCGTATACAAATTTCGAGGCCGCCAAAACTCGCGCTACGGATCCAAACAAATGACACCATGGCCCAAAAACGCGCACCGGGACCCAGAAAGTCGCGTCGCAGCTCTTAAAAATCGCACTTAAGGCCAAAACTGCGCGCCGGGTCCCCAAAAGCCGCGGCTGGCCCCCCAAAGTATATTTGTACCCCAAATGTCACTCTCTAGACTCAAAAATCGCGTCAGAGATCCCAAGAAACCGTCGTTCCCGGGAAAGAAACGTGTCGGGGCACCAATAGCCTTATGATGTTTCGACTAGATGCGCCCCTTGGAAAGAAACAAGGCACCCCATTGAAAGGAAAGGCGCCCCTCCCAGAAAGCTGAGTGCACCGCCTCCCCTTAAATTTTCCACAGCCAGAGGCATCCCTCCTGGGACTTTCATGATGGTGTCCTCCAAAAATGGCGCTCTTCCAAACCCTTCCAATGACAATTCCTTGATCTAGTCCTCATTACATTGCTTTCTCGCGGGTTGTGAGATCCGGCAGGTTAAGAAATTGTTTTCATTCACGTGTGGCTTCTCTTGCATACTTGACAACTTCCATTGAACTACAAAAAAAAACGCGAACGACTTTTCAAACATGTCTATTGAAATGTTCGGAAGAGCAACGCGACAGCGTAAATTAAACGTCAGGAATGAGATCTTGTCTGAGCAGGATATCACGGACTTCTTCGGGGAGCTATCAGCACAGGTGTTGACTTCTGAAAATTGATGGAAAAGGAGCAAAATACATGGCGGCAATAGACAGACCAAATGGATTGGGAGTGCGGCATAATCCACAGAATTCCATGTTAAAAGTTAAAATCAATGTGTGGGGGGGGGGTGTCAAAGCCAACATTAAACCTAAGTGCAAGTGCACGTGAGTGCCCGCTTACATGTAGCCCCGCCCACTGAACTGGCATGGATGCCAGTGCACGAGCGCGATCGCTGAACTGACCTGGATGCCAGTGCATGGGTGCGATTGCTGAGCTGACCTGGATACCAGCGCACGAGCGCCATCGCTGAGCTGACCTGGATACCAGTGCACGAGCGCCATCGCTGAGCTGACCTGGATACCAGTGCACGAGCGCCATCGGTGAGCTGACCTGGATACCAGTGCACGAACGCCATCGCTGAGCTGACACGCTGTCGGTCGGAACTGGCGATCTAACATGGACTCTTCGCTTCGTGCAGCGAGGCCACTTTTCCTTCCAGTGGCTCTTCCAAAGTCATCCGCTACTCAATTAGTTATTCGATTTGAAGGTCGCTGTGTTAAGGAATGACAAAATATCGCCTACGCCCATTCCGCTGCACTCTGAGTCCGTCATACTGTGGTCGCGTCGATATGTCCCCATCCTGCTCCTGGCCAAGTCAATGCTTTTTTAGGCGCATTCACCTGGAACTTTCGGACATATACAACGCCACGAAATCTTTGACATTCGCCATATTTGGGAGAGATTGTGGTATGTGGAGCAGGCTTTTACCCGACACGCGGATGCGATCGCGCCGGGAACGATGTCTCGTGGTTGGCCGGGTTGGTGGAGTGGAGCGGCCATGCTCGGCTGGCACCGCTGGCCTGCTCTTGCCAAGCTTCATAGTGTACTCGGAAGCAGGAATAGCAGCACCTTCGGGACAAACGCGCCCAGATGAACCGGCACCTCTGAACATTGCGCAGGTGAACTGTCTGGACAACATACTTCAGACGAACATGCTCGCCATTCGCAGCAAGCACTCGCTGCTTGGGTCTGGGCTCTCCCAGACCCAAACAGGACGTGACGTCATTGCGTGCCGAGAGATGTACTGCCAGCTCGGTGCTTGCTGATGGTGAACTTAGTTAGTTAGTTAGTTATTTGGGCTTTTGGGCGCATCGACCATGTTGATCATATAGCGCCCATAACTGTGTTCCTGTCTATCTAGGTTTTATGTTCCGTTCAGGATTACTTTCACGTTTAAGGAGCACTCACTATGCCCAAACGAGACCGATATATTTACATCCCTGGATATATGACAGCAAATCGTATTTGCGACAGAAACTCGAATAGTTGTCCATTCTCAATCACACGTGACCAATCACCAAGAAGATTTGTCATCGTCAGTGCGGATACCTCTCTTCCAAAGTGTCGTCTTCGTTCGGCTGCGAAACGAGGGCACACCAGAAGGATGTGTCGGACCGTTAATGGGACATCACAACGAGCGCACATCGGTCTGTCCTGATTCCGCAGCAGGTAGCCGTTGGTGGCATAGGTGTGTCCTATCCGTATCCTGGCGAGCACTACCTCCTCCCTCCGTGAAATTCTTGACGATGACTCCCACCGCCCTAGCTTTGGTTTAATGGTTCTCAGTTTGTTTCGGCCAGATAAGTTCCAAAGATATTGACGTTTTTCTTGGAAGAACGTATTAGTTGTCTGACAGAAGTGTGCTGCGAGGAGAGGAAGCGAACGGGTGTAATGGCTTCGCGCAGCACGTTTCGCTGATTGGTCAGCCAACTCGTTTCCCGCTATTCCGGCGTGGCTGGGAATCCAGCAGTGTTACGTTTTTCCCCGCTCGTTTAAGCTTAGTTAGTCGCACAACATCCTGAACTATGGGGTCACGGGGGCAAAACGTCTTTATCGCACTAAGGCTACTTAGAGAGTCAGAGAGTATGACGTGGTCAATATCGTCCCCTACTTCGATGAAGCACAATGCCTTCGTAATTGCCATGAGTTCGGCGGTGTAAACTGTTGCATGGGAAGGCAGAGTAAACGATCTGGTGGTGACTCCACTTACAAATGCACAACCTACACCGCCCACAGTTTTAGACCCGTCTGTGTAAGTGGCAGTACATGTGTGGTAGGTGTCAATATGTTCTATGGCTTTCTGACGAAACAATTCCGGGATAAGTTCGTCTTCATGAGCCTCAGAAAGTACTATGTCTACTGACGGCTGCACCAGTTCCCAAGGAGGAACGGGCAGCATTGTCATCTTCCGAATGCTGCGCAGCTGGATACCGCTCCCTGCCACTAGCTCACGCAACCGCACACAGAATGGGGGTAGAACATTGCGACGTGCAACACTGAACAGCGCAAGGGTGCGGTGCCCAAACATGGCCTTATATGCCGGATTCAGGGGAAACTGTCTAATCCTGCAGGCATACTGGAGTCCCAGCTTGTCTCGCCTCAGGGCAAGCGGTGCCTCATCAGCATCTGCTAGAATGCTTGCTGTCGGAGAGGTACGGAATGCTCCCGTGGCTATACGCAGGGCGGCATGGTGGACAGTGTCAAGTATGCGTTTGTTCGAGGCACTGGCGCAGCCATCGATAAAACAACCATAGTCAAGTTTCGACCGGATCAGCGACCGGTATAGAAGTAAGAGGGTTGCCCTATCTTCCCCGTAGTCAGTACGGGCAACACACTTCATGACGTTGAGAGACTTGGAGCATTTTTCCCGCAGCGCTTTCAGATGGTCTTTGTATGTAAGGCGGCGATCAAATATCATGCCTAAAAACCTAGCTGCCGGCGGAAATGGAATATCCTCACCATAGAGCTTTATTTTCAAGTCCTGGCAACTACGGCGGCGACAAAAATGCATTCCAACAGTGTTAAGTGTAGACAAACGGAAACCATTCAGATTGCCCCACTTTTCTAGCTGAGATGTAGCGAGCTGCAGCCGCCTTTCCATCGAAGTTGAACGTGATGCCGAACACCAAATTGCCACATCATCAACGAATAACGACTTCGCAACGCGACAAGGCAGACCATCTCCTATGTCGCTAATCATCAATGCGAATAAAGCCACACTTAGAACGCTTCCCTGTGGGACACCGTTGACCTGTGTCAACCGACCTGACATTGAGTTTCCAACACGGACGCGAAATGTTCGGTCTGTGAGAAAATTCTGAAGGAAACGTCCCATAAAACCACACACACCACACTTCCAAAGCTTCAAAAGAATGGCTTGTTTCCTTGTCGTGTCGTAGGCGCCCTCAATGTCAAAGAACACTGCCCCTAAATGTCGTTTTTCCTTAAAACTGGTGCGAAACGCGGTGTCTAGCGTCAGTAGGTGGTCAAGTGTGGACCGGTTCTTCCTAAAACCAGACTGGGCGTAGCTAAAAAAAGTTCTGCTGTTCCAGGAACCACGTGAAGCGCACACTCACCATCTTCTCCATCAGTTTACACAAACATGACGTCAGGGATATCGGTCGGTAGTGCAAGGGGTCAAAACCGGTCTTGTCGGGCTTCAATATAGGAATGACAGTCGCTTCACGCCAAGAATGTGGAAATCTGCCGCTCCTCCAAAGAATGTTGTAACATGCTAAAAGTGCTTCAAGTCCAGATGTGGGGAGGTGTCTGAGCATTTCATTATGTATGGTGTTCGGTCCCTCGGCCACGGGGCGCAGTACAGCAATTTGCGATGTTAGCTCATCCATCGAGAATGGCTCATTATAGCTACGTGTTTCAATGGTGGTAAAGTCGATTTTCGATGCTTCGGACCGAGTCTCGTGTTGATTAAGATTGGAATTTAAATCGCAACTTAGGCTTCGGTCAGCGAGGGTGCGAGCAAAAATGTTCGCCACGTCCAGGGGTTATGTGATAGTGTCACCTGCGACGTGGAACACTGGCAGTGGCGTCGATCTAGAGAATCCGGATATTCGTTTTATCTGGGACCATACCTGTATCGTAGGAGTGAGCCGGTTCAGCTTACCAACATATTGTCGCCATGACGCTCTCTTGGCTTCCCGGATGGTACGCCGTGCGGCTGCCCTAGTTTGTTGGAAAGCTATCAGGTTTGCCGACGTATTGTTGCGGTCAAAGTGTCCGAAAGCACGTCGGCGAGCACGAATGGCCTGCCGACATTGTTCTGTCCACCACGGCACGGGCGCGCGTCGAGGCTTGCCAGAAGTACGTGGGATACAGCTTGCTGCACAATCCAAGACTGTTGAGGTGAAATCCTCCATTGATATTGCACTATCATTCCCGTGTTGAATAAAAATGTCTTCCAATTTTTCGGCAAAATCAGGCCAGTCAGCCTTCTTGCAGTTCCAGCGTTGCGGTCTTGTGCCAAGGATGGCTACATCGCTAAACTGAAGCCAAACCGGAAAATGATCGCTACCTCTAGGATCTGAGTCAACAGACCAGTCTAGAGTTAACCAACTGCGGGCTGGCCACGCTAATATCCAGGGCGGATGTACTTCCTGATGGTAATGATGTGCGAGTATGCGTGCCTGTATTAAGTATGCACAGCGACTCCTCGAGGAGGAATGCGTCGAGTTGTCGCCTACGGGTGTTGCTGATAGCGCACCCCGAAGTTGTGTGGTGTGCATTGAAGTAACCCAGAAGTAAAATGGGAGGAGGAAGTTCGGTGAGCAGGCGTCCAAGTTCTGATGAGGGTAACGGTCCGCCAGGTGGGAGATAAATTGAGCAAATGGTGATATGTCTGTGCCCGAAGAACACTCTTGCTGCCACCGCTTGCAGGTTCGTCCGCAGAGTAAGCGGAAGCGCAGCAGGAAAACTGTGATGGACAGCCACCAGGACACCCCCACGTGCCACTGTGTCTGTTGGATTGTCCTTACGAAAGACCTGGTAGTGTCTTAAATAAAACGGGTTTCTGTCTAAAAGCTTCGTCTCCTGCAGACATACGGCTACATGGGTGTGCTCACAGATGATGACTTGAAGTTCCTCCTGATGGTTAACTTGAGCGTGAGTCAGCCTGTTTTTGCTTCTCACGTGAACCGATGGCGCGTCTAGGTTGACAGCCCGAGCACGTCCGACATGGGACGCACGGAGACCCCGCCGGAGCGACGGCTGTACACCGTTCGTCATGCTGCTGTGTGGCACGATGTTGGGCGAGAGCTCTAGGCGCAGCAGACTAACCCTGCAACCCCACACTAAATGCCTGTTCGATGCGTACCATAGTATCGTCTTTGCGATGTCACCTTTTAGCGGTTCCAGAATGAACAAATCCTGTTGTTTTGCAGTTTTACAGAACACTTGAACCTGTGCCTTGAATGAAAATGGGTGGGGCATTTTGTATAGTTCCGTGTATTCTATCGTGTAATCCATGTTTCTGATGAACTTCTTGCAGCGTGCTACACAAAAATACTTCAAACGTATTTGTTAAATCGTAGTTAAATGATACTACTACGTATCGGGCGTACGGTGTTGCGGGTTTCCAAGACGACCAAATATTCGGTTAACCTTTCCTTTGTACAAACATTGCAATAATTATCAGTGTAATGGATAAATGCTAGTCCCATATACAATGCACCCCTTTTGTGCATAACTCTGCCTTCAGTTCAAGAGGTGTTGATACAATTACGCCAACAAGCCACCCGCCTTCTAAGACCTCGTGAGTGTCTTCATTAAATAAGTTGGCAGGTTTCGTGTTGCGCGCATCAGCCTGTCACCACCAAGATAGTCACCACTTCTCTTCCGATAGGTTGAAGAGGTTTGTTGCGCGCCCGGTGTGCAAGCTATTTTACGCATGTCTGACCTCGGGGAGCGATAACTCTGGAGATAATTCGACAAGACGAGATTTTCCTGATCTTTGAGGGTAAAATTAGAGCATCTTTCGCAGGTTATGTACCTAGTTACAAGGGAATTCCGCACACCACGATCCCTCGCGTTCGTCTGTGGGAGTAAAAGGGGTTAAGGCCCAGAAAATGTTGCCTATTACAACCCACATCCCTGAATCTATCACTGCTGCGGTGAGAGTATGTTCCTCTACGGCAATGACGAGTAAAATTATTAGGTACTCATATCGCCCTATGGGTAGCAGTTCACCCTAACGTTATCGATCGGCTATGGTCAGTCATAGAGGGTACAGGCTACACATCTCAGCATATCACTGCCCGATAACCTGCTGGAACACAGAATCGAAACTTAAGCACGAAAAGAATGGCACACGAATTGCCGGACGTCCCGTGTGTGTGGGGGGAGAGGGCGGTTATAGCTTAACCTTCCTCGTCTTTCCCGTCACATACTTACACCCGGGGAAGGGTCTCGGGGTGGGGTCGATAGGGACCCCCATAATCTCCAAACTAAGCGACTTCCATCATGTTTATGGCTTTGGGGAGTTCGTTTCGGTATGATTTGAGAAAAATGACTTGGAATTAGAAAGGAAAGCGAAACCAACCAGGGCCATAATATTTTTGCCCACCCAAGTCAATGATTAGTTTTAATTCCAAAATTTCGGGTTTTCAAATTTCCTTTAATATTCCCTTTCTAATGGGTAGAGCGGACCGACAAAAAAGTTCGAAGCCAGCTTGCTCCAATAAAAAATGGCTACCTTGGCCAGAATAAAACAACAAAGTGCTTCGGCTTTAACTCAATCGGGCAAATACGCGAAACCAATAAACAATCAAAAATGGAAAAAAACACCTGGTGCGTTTTGTTGCATTCATAAAGATTAGCAAACGCTGAAGGTTCATTTAAAACATCCATATCCGTTAAAGCGTGATGACTAATTAAACTTTTTTGGAGGTTACCTTACTTAATTTTGACTGACTCGTTGAGCCAAGATGAACGGACTTCAAAATTTTGATTCAACACGCCACATGTATGTGGGAAAATGTACGCAAAATTTCGGCGCACTGTCACGCGCCGTTCTTTCACTTTCCGCGAAAAAAACCTTGGGGGGGGGGGGTCCTTAACGACCCCCGGGACGGCGCGGGTTAATTTCTGGGAAGCATGACGTACTCTCGTCGAAATAACACTGGGAGTTACTGCAGGGAGCATTGATATGTCTCATGTTTTGAGTGTCGCAAAACCATATAATTTATCCGGTGCCCCTCTCAGGGTAAATTGAATCAGTGTACCTGTATTGAGTCGAATGACACTTCTCGTTCTAAAATTGCGCACGCATTCTTTCTCGCATTTAAATTATGATCTCGTGTCCATTTTCACCATAATAAATTCCTAAATGGCTTGCAAGCCTGTAATAAACGATCACATTCAGCGCGGACGACAGGCACATGACCTGATATGGTCCGCTAACCATGCACGTTAGTCAGTCGGCGTGTATGTTGAGCTTAAGGACGCTTGGACCAAACCATGTGATCATTTGTCGTTTGAAACGTTTATCTCAGCTTCTCAGTCCCATAAAGTGCTGCGAGATGATTTAATGGCTCGAAATCTGAACGACCTTAGTTGACGTAATATTCTTCCGCATTGAATTCCTCCCGAGTCATTCGCTACCACACCGCCTGCCCGAGTGAATGATCAAATTTATCCCAATGTAAAAAGTAAATAAAATGCGCACACGCACAACTGCATAAGTCATCACATATCTCGATAATTAAACCGCGGATCGTTTGGCGGCAACTTTGCTCCCAAGAAGAGGAGCACGACCAAGACGCGGTCGGTCACGCCATTGGTTCTGAACTGCCGTTTTTATAGCATTCAATGTACTCACAAAAATACAGTTTTGCAGTCGCGCCAAATTTGTTTCTATGTAGCTTTACTCATAATAACCAAATATGTTTTTACTCATTTTATTTATTAAAAAAAAACACCTCGGACGAGAGATCGGGTCAATGTCAAATCTTCAAATTTGTATTTTTTTGTTTACAATTTTAAACCTCTCAAATTTTCAGACGCCACCAAAATTTTACCTCTGGCCATCTAAGGTGATTGAGCTAAGGTAACCTTAACCCGTCCCGTCACAGGGAGTCTTCAACCTCCCCCTCAGGTCTTTCGCGGATAGTGAACAACGGCGCGCGGCAGTGTGTCGAATTTGGCACACCTTTTCCCACCTCAATTTGGCATGTTATGTCAAACTTTTCACGTCAGGTCACCTAGGTTCAACGAGTTAATCTAGGTCAAGTGAGGTCACCTCCAAAAAAGTTCAACCAGTCGTCACTCTTTAGCGAATAGACGTTTTAATGAAACTTTCAGCGTTTCCTTACCTTTAGGGATGCAACAAAACGCACGATATTTTTTTGGTGGGGGGGGGGGGGGCGGAAAAATTTTTGTATGGCCATGGCCGATTTCGCCGTCCTTCTCTGATTCCAAATAATTTTTGCTTTTCAAATATCCCCAAAATGAACTCCCCAGAGACAAAAAAAAACATAATGCAAGTCGTGCAGTCGTGCAAATCCAGCACTCCCCCTAGCGACGTCACTTTTGGCGAACAATTGCTTTGGGGGTGGACCCGGGCCCTACTCGTCGAGCGCTTTCCGAGGACACCTCTTTTGTTTTCGTGCGACGCTTAGTTTGGATTTCAGAGGGGGGTTACTATCCGCCCCCCTCCCTGACGGTGAGGATCTGACCGGAGAGACGGCGCGGGTTGAGCACAGTGTCCTAAAATTACTTCACCATTAGCTGTGTGGATGAAGAAAGAAGTTGCTCGGGAATAGTGAAAGATTGGAAGAAAATAAAGGATCGCCAATTAAGGATGAAAAAATTGGAATGCCCTTCACTTCAGTCACATGCATTTTACATTTTTTTGGCAGTCGTGTGTATGACTGCCCACACATGTAGTAAATTGGTAAAGACCTAAGACAAGGATGAAATAGCACAATTCCATTAAGTGTGAATTTCCAGGTCACATGGTCAATCATTTTGCACTGGTTGAGCATCCCTGGCTGACATTGGCCCACACAAGTTCGATCATTAAAAGTTCGTTCTTGCTTGGCTTGAGTTCAACACCCTTGTTTTAAGAGCTCCGGGTAAATTTTGGCATAGAACTCGAACACATCACGAACATTTTGACGCTTCTTATATAATAAAAAAAGACCGACCAGGTTCATATCATTGGCGAATCCAAGGGAGTTGGGTGGTGCGAAGCAATCTCCAGTTTACATAGTGGGTGCGATGCTATTGGTTTTACGACACACGACCGTCGAGTCATCTAACGTCGCCAATCTCTCACGCCGGCACAGGTCGCGGGCGAAGGGTAGCGACAGGTGAGGCTCGAGCCCACAATCTTCCGATTATGAGCTGGGGAACTTAACTCTAGGCTACTCGTTCCCCACCAATTTACTTAGTACAAGAAGCAGAATGAACGATCTATACCAGTCAAAATTGGAGACCCTCATCTCGTTTCGCTTGCAGATTGCGGCATCTTAGCACATGGGAACTCCACAATTAGTTTATTTTTTAGCATTAATATTACTATGAAGTATTACATTATGATACTTCAGAGGTTGGGTACAGCTTACAGTTACCCCATCGACACTAGAGTGCGTTGTGACCGGACATCCATCCAAGTGAGAATTTCATATCACGTGTGGGGTAGTTTACATTTTCCTGATTGACACTAGAGTACGATGCAGTGAACCATCCATCCGTGGATTGGATTGTGGCTTTATAACGTATTCAGCAACTGAGGCCATGCGGCATCGCCTGCCTCTCACCCTGGAAGAAAGGGCGGGCATCGCGGGGAATCGAACCCGTACCTCGGGCTTGCCAGACGCTCAGCTTAATCACTGAGCAACCGACGTCCGCTCAACCATCCATCCAAGCGAGAAAATTTCATTCATCGTGATTCATACAAGACTATGCTATTGACTAGCACTCAGCTCCCAGATACACCAGGGAGTCCCTAAACAGTGTTAAATTTCCCAACACCCAATTTACTTAAAATTTTCACTTTTACACTGCAAGGTCAAGTTACGACATGTCGCCACATGTTAAAATAATGGCTTGTTTGGTACAATGTTCAAGCCAGGACAACAGGATATCTAAAATAGGCATAATAAAATCATGTCACTGAAACACTCATAATTTTACATAATTAATACATAATGTGAAACATAATTTTAGTCCTGAGCATGCCTGCAAGTGCCCCTTTTCCAATACCTGACACATCCCTAATCTAAGGCTGTATATATCAATGGTAATGATACAAATATTGCATCTACTACATAGCAAACCACATCATTGGTAATTTCTGCACCTGGAATTGTGCTTTCAAAATGTCTGCATGTCACACATGATAATTGCAGGCATGAGCAAATCAGCATACTTGTAGACAAGACTGTTAGAAATGATACATGAGAACTTCGTAAACACCCATCAAGAAGCTAGTTGTCTTTTTTAAAAAGGATATCAATGGAGTGTTCGTAAAATCATACATTACACCATCTTACATAATATTTCATCACTAAACTTATACTTGGTGCCCTTTCTTGAGGCTTTACTACATTACTTTGCCAACATAGTAAGCTTAAGCTTACTAAGCTGCTGGCAACATTTCCAGACAATTGACATTTTATGTTACTTGTTTTTAGACCACACCATCCACTAGCAACCTGCTGAAAATGAAATGAGGTGATTCATTCCGATTACCTCTTACTGGATGCAGAAAACTGACTCATTTACATTAACACTCGCACGTCCGGCGGTCCGCGCCAACTTCGCATGTCCGGGGAGGGCAGATGTCTGCCCCCTAAGATCTCTAGAACTATGCTAGTTAGCGACAAACGGAAAACGGTGTTGGATAGCTAGTGACGAGCTCTATCAAGTGTTTCGGTAACTTTTTCGCTCGGGTCAATATTCAGACCACTGGGTCATCATAGGTAAAATTCGACCAGATTGGATGGGACTCTCAGATATTGACATATATCTCAGAACCTGTAACAGATAGAAACAAACGGCTAATGCTATTCGACAGTCCTTGAAATGTGCTATCGACAATAGGCGGGGTGATTTAAGGTCAGGACAACCGAAACTATTACCTCAGGTCAAGGTCATGAATTAGCCCAGGGAGGGCATGTAATGCATCAATCGACATGTCTTAGTGATACAAGCACAATGACGGTAATTTTGGCCTTCTAGCTCAATGCAGTGCAATAATGTGCATAAATTTGCAGTGATCTCAGGCGACCTCAGATGACCTTGGTGAGGTCACTTAACAAAAATGTCAGTGTTAACATTGAGCTTAGCTTCCAACTGCATGCCACAACCGTTGTGAGATCATTCTGATATGTGTATGTGTAACCAGGAAACATTTGTATATTTTACCACAGGGCTATGGTAAAATATACAAATGTTTCCTATAATGGGGAAGCCATGGCCACGACCTGACATAAGGCGGATATTACGAAAAAACGATATGCATATGGTCCCTGATGAGATCATGACATGTTATAAGTTTGAAATCAATCGCCAAATTATTGTGCAAGCTATGCCACCTAGAACCCTGAATGTACTTGGGTCACTTCACCTGACCTGGTGACCTGACCTGAGACAACCCAGGGTTAAAATGCATGAGGATATGCGGAAAACACTAACGAGCAGCCATGCAAGGTTTGGCTTTACTAACTCAATTAGTATGGTGGCAAATTAGAAGAAAAAAACTGCAGTGGGGCAGACATCTGTCCCCAGACATGAGCATGCTAATATTTCATGCTACCTTTAACCTTGTGCCCCCCGGTTGGCAAGCACAAACCTTTTCCAGGCAAAGTATGCCATTGCCTGTGTGGACTGGTTGACATCACCAGGTCATCAACTATTGGCATTGGGCACGACATGTCCAATGCCAATAGGTTTTCACAAATTGAAGCCACATTTTGTTGCTCATTTCTGAGCCAAACAAATCAGTTTGATCATAACTAATTTGACTAATTGCACACATGTCCCGACATGACCAGATTGTGTTCACCACTCCTGCACAAAACAATGGAAATTCTACACATGCCGCTGACGAAGTGTGAAATAGTCCTCCCAAAAACCTATTGTAACCAATAAAAAGTATGAAGCATCACATGGGTGCTGCATGACCAATGTAGTTGATGCACCCTAAAGCCCTAATAACTAACCAAGCATCACATATAGCAAATAGAAAATGCCACCAAGATCTGCCAGCTTTCCAACACTCATACTGTCCCCCACACTGCCCAGAGGCTGTCACACTGCCCACACAGCCCAGTCTGTCAACCTGTTGGTTGGTTGGTTATTGGTTTTACAACACTTTGACCATTGAGTCATGTGGCATCACCACAGTGATAAATTATTCATAAAATAAGGTGGAAAATGCCACATTCTGAACACTCAATCAATATCCTTCTCCAAGAAGTATTGACATCCTGCTCCATGTTGTGTGCTTATAAAGTCTTTGTGTCTCCTTTCTAACTGCATGTCACTTACAAGTATCATGCTAAAGCTCCTAATAAGGAATAGTGATACATGAACATTTCACAACACAATTTCAAGTAAAGGGATTAACTATGATGAAATATGGTATACTGTATCAGTTTATAGCATAGGTACTTTTCTCCCTGTCCAGAATATAGCTCTTTCTAAATTATGAATATCAAAGCAAATGACAAATGTACAGTCATAAGTACCTACACCATTGGCTTAAATCTGAGTCTGAAAGACATCAAAATCATTTTAATTGACACTAATTCTATGGCAAATTTTGACATCCTTTCATGCCGTTTCGACATCTCACCCCTAACGAAAAACCATTATTTTCACCCTGCACCACCATCACCAATCTCTCATGCTGATTGGTTGTGGGCAGAGTAGCAACAGGTGAGACTTGAACCCACAACCTTTTGATTGTGAGCTGGGCAACTTACCCCTAGATCACTTGTCCCCTTGGTCAACCTGTGGTTGTGCTTCACCCCTTCTCTCCACTCACAGTGTCAATGGATATGACTACTGCACACAGCTGTTCACATGCCTATTGTGCAAGCATTATTCATATTAAAAATAGAAACAGCAAAAATATCAAACTTGTCCTTGGACTCAGTAATGTCAGGTGTGTTTATGTACTAGGATTGCCAATTCTGAACATACACAACAGCTGTTGGAGTTTAGGGGCACATCAACAATGTTGGTTATGCAGTTACACAACACCTGTGGATAAGTGACCATTCCACATTTATCACCACACTTACTAAAGTGATAACCAAGGTTCTTCACTTTCCTGTTTCCAATCTTATATCAATAAGCATGCTGGCCTTTCCACAAACATGTATTAGCTAAATGAAGTGTGAACAATGCTGGTGGATGCACAGTCTCATAGAGCTGGTGGAACATCACACCAGAAAGATCTTGTAACCACTATCCCCATGAGAGCTCAGATGGAGAATCACTGTGCAGACTGCAATATCAGCATCATAAATTTTAGCACTCAATAACTGTATCAAATAGCAAGACAACATGCTTCCCACTGATATCCAGTTTGCTCAAAGCTTGTCTCACACAATGGCCTATACTTAATAATCCGAATCATAGTCATAATCTTCTTCATTTACCTCAATGATCTGGAAGTTGACAGTGTACCTCAGCATTCCACCCACACCACCAAATCCTCTCACAAACTGGGAACCCTCTTGTGACCGATCTGTGATGATCTCCAGGGATGCTCCAAACGATTTGTAGTTGTTTGCCAACCACTCCAGCAGTGCCATTGACTCCACCATTTCCATCTCAACACCAGACTCTGTGTCTGTGAAATGGGTTCTGTCCTTCTCCTCCTCTGGGGTGAGGTGCAGAATTTTCTCTTCACCACTTGCATGGTTCTTCAGAACAATCCTTTGGATGTCCAAGTTCTCCCAGCAGATCAAGGTTTCCACTGCACCAAGCTCTAGAGCAGACAGAGTGTCTTTAACACCAAAGCAGTACTTCCCTGTGTCCTGACTGATCTCATCAAAGTACCGACCAATAAGCTTCTTCTCCTGGATGAACTTGACATTAGCCAAACTTTCTGCTGCCAGCTCAATTGCTTGGTTGAAACCATTCTCACCACCATAAGACACATCAACAAGCTTGATGATTGTGGCCTGTAGACGGGGGTCGAACATGTCTGACTGACTCAGCTCAGTCTTGAAGTCAGCACTTCCAGCCAAGATCATACCAGCAATGTTTGGCCGGTCATTGGCGATGAACAATGTCACTGCTGTCTCTGCTACCTTTCTAACATAGTTGTGCCTCTTCTCCATTCGGAGACGTGCAAATCGCAGAGCTGACTGCCCTCCTCTCCCATGCTTCTTTGGCAGATCTACTGTGAACTTATGCAAGACATCCCTGGTGTTACCCTGAAGGGTTCCAAATAGAGCACCATTACCATCCATGATGATGAATCCAAACTTATTGTCATCTGCAAGCAAAGCAGACAGAGCCTCTGTGTGGAATTTATTGTCACAAAGGTAAAGGGATGTGTTGATTGCCTTAAATGGCTCAAAGTCAATGTTCACTTTCTTCTCCTTGCCCTCTTCTGTCACAATTGTGCCACAGTAGATGACCAAACCGTTACCTGGAACCTTCGTGTACAGCTTCAGTCGATGCTGCACAGATGTGATGGCACCAAGCACAGACAATCTGTTCACCCTGGACTTGATGTTCGACGCTGTACCAAATTCATCTGCCAGCATCTTAGCGACTCGGGAAATTTGATCCCGTGGGGGAATGATCAGAGAGATCATGCTTGTCCCATTGCCCCTCGCCTGTTCCAGACTTTTGATGAGCTTCTTGATCTTCCAGATCTCGACATTTCTGTCGGCGGATGTGTCCTCCGTCGAAGCCATGTTGATTCGATTTAAAGTCGAGATGGCCTCAAATGCCACCTGATTGGCGAAAAAAGCAACCAACTCTTTGAAAACCGAAGTCCTTCGTATACGTTTGAGAAAGACGCCTAAAACCAGACGAAAAATATATCCGGACCCACAAACGAGCTTTCACCGTACGGTAGCCACATGGCGCAGGACCCAGTCTTAGGGACGGGCAAAATTATATGACACTAAATGTTCGGATTATATTCCGGTTTCTGGTAACTACATTTTATTCGCGTACCAGTTTTCCTCATTAAAGAACGGTTACACACATTCGTTCTTAATTGTTTTATAAAATGTGTAAGATTACAAGCATAACATGAAGATATCCGAATCGCTTTCTTTTACCAAAACCGAATTTCTGCATGCACTATAACCATATCTATTCCGTTGACGCGTCATTGCTCCACGCCTTGTGTCAGAACAAAGAAGGAATATACACATTATTGAAAAAGCGCGTTTGCTCTAGGCATTATTTGCAAATCCATGGCGATGTACACAAAAAGTAAAAAATCACCGAAGTACACAAATTTGTACTCCCTTACTTAATGGTCAATATAATATACATTTACAGCCCGAGACTCTTGGAGCAGAGTGGCGCAGTGGAAGCGTGCTGGGCCCATAACCCAGAGGTCCGTGGATCGAAACCACGCTCTGCTACTTTTGACTTTTTGGCAATTCTGAATTGACTTTCGATGATAGTATATCAAGCGAGCCGGTAACCTCGACTCGAACTGTTCGGGCCTACCCCTTAAGGTACTGCAAAGACATCGAGATGAGCTCCGCGGAGTCGGATCCATCAACACCAGTTTGCCGGGAAGTGGAATAAAGAAACTCCTACTTTGAAAACTTTATATTTGAACAGCTAATTCATTCGTAGGATCTGCCAAAGGTAATATTTAGGAAATTAAATGTGTTCCGATTCAGAGAAAATGCAGATTTAATTGAAAATGTCTTCACAATCGGTTCCTTTGGGAATAGGGGCATGGTCCATGTGGTCAACCCCTATTCGTGAGATCCACATAGTGAATTGTAAGGTAGTACTGCAAGAAAGCCAGAAATCCTGAGCAGTGCCCAAGCGGGCTAAGTCGCGCTAAGCCCATGCTCAGTACTTGGGCTCTGGCCACGCGCCGCTTGGGCTCAGCTCGGTGTATGAATCAATAATCCGAGCAAAAACCGTTCTGGCCCCGCTGTAGGCAATGAAAATCGCGCCGAAGTTAAATTATGCTGAACCCGTCTTGCCTATATTATAAAGTGTGGTCCCGCGCGTGTAGAGCCTGCGTATACCCGGGCTATGCCCAGTGGCGTACCTTTTTCTTTTCTTTTTATTTGGGCTTAAGGGCGCATCAACTGTTACTAGTTATGTAGCGCCCATCCCAGTGGCGTACCAAAGTATAGGGGATAGTGGAGCCATTTTCCCCCTGAGAGGTTGTAGGGCCCCCAAGAATTGCGCCGATTTTCTGAAAAAAATCGTCAGGTACCCGAAATTTCACTCTAAATGTATATATACATGCTTCCGGATTGAAATTGGCATATCACCTTGTCAGCTTGTCAGTAGGCGGCTCCGCGATAGTGCACAATTTATAGCCTAGGAAGTGAGCTAAATGTAGATCGAGTGTAGAATGCGATATATCTATTATAATGCACTTATATGTATGTTGTGAGTCCAATTCCCGGAATCTATCACTGATCATGCTGTCGCATATCTATGTTTCAAGGCATGGCAAGGTTAGGCATACATTCTGAACAGAACCCCGTAATTCCTTTCTAGGAAACGCACAACGGAGTGCCAAATATAAATTTATTTTCCTCGCATATGCTTACTCACGGCACGTCATAATTAACGCCATACGATTCCCTGAAACGATGGCAGTCTTTTAGATTAAATGAAACACTGGTGCGTGTGGGTAACTGTACAGTGTGCTGTCGGCGCTCACCGTGTCTGGCGTGCGTCCTAAGCTAAGTAAAGCACGACTCGCAAAGTGCTGGCACGCACCCCGATACTGCACATGTTGTCTTCACGCGCTCTTTCCACATATTGCACCATCTCGTCGGATATCCGGCCTTTCCATAGTTATGTGAAGTCGAATGAATGGGGCTGAATAAGTACTGTAGATAGACATTGATGAGTGTTGGGGATGTTGGTGGATGTATTCTTGAGAATTATGGATGTGGTGCTGGATGGGGTGAGGAGTGTCCTTTTGTCAGGGTCACGATATCTTCCCTTTATGGACATCAAATAGGACTTGTGCTAGTACGTGTGTATTGTGCAGGTCCCTTTAGGGTGGTTCATGTGCTATTGTTGGAACTTGTACCTTTATGTTTTAGATCACGCTGATAAATTGAATGTTATACTAGTAGTGAGTGCACCTGGCAGTGGGTTCAGCACCGACCTTCGGGCATGTGATACTGATGAGATTGGCTATGGTAGCACAATGGGGGATGATCGAAGGATTCTGGAATTGCTGAAGAGTGCGTTATGTAATATCAGATGAATAGTGCTGGATAGATAGATGCTAGATAGATGCTAGTACTCGCCCAACAACATCTCGATCCCTACTTCAATCATTTCCCTGTGACTGGCGAGCTGTTGGAAGTGGCTAGCGTTGTCTACCTTGTAGATGACGCGCATGTCGATACGTGCTGACTGCATGATCCACTGAAATGCCTTTTTGTCCACTTCATTGACCTGCGCATGCGAGCGTAATATACTAGCTTCTGGTCCAGCTGGCCAACACCGTTCATACATCGGTTGTATGCTGCCACGCACAAACGTTTTGCTCGGACCTGGCTTCGACGGGAGGTCCCGGCAGCGGTGCTGACGTCATGCTCGGTAGTGATGAGGGGCACCGCTTTCTTGTCCCTCCATGACACCACAGCGCACTTGACATCAGTCGGAGTAAACCTCCCCGTGTCTGAGCGACTGCGCGGACTGAACTTGTTTTCTGATCACCGTCTGAGGGATTTGATCTCAGGAACATTTGATCGCCAAATGTCTGGGATTCCCATGTAGCTGTTGCGGTCCGCAAGTGCACTGGGTTCCTTCTGGTCGTGAACCATCTGCGTCACCATCTGCCGACCAGTAAATTCTTAACTATAGTCAATAGCCTAGTTGTATCCAATGTCCGATACTGCATATCTGTTTACGGGAACGGGTCGTCAGCAAACATCCACAGACTAGACAAGATCATTAACTTCGCCACTAGAGTCGTGTCAGGTCTACGAAAATTTGATCATATTTCTGATGCCCGGAACGTGTTGGGTCTCCACACTGCAGCTGATCTGTACCTATTTCACAGTCTCAGCTTGCTCCACAAGATCATCCTGACGGGTGAGCCTACCCACATTGCCGGTCAAATCACTGCAAACTCGACCCTGCGAAACCGTCACATACGTGCAGACGACCACCTGCACCTGCCAGCCATACACAGAGAGGCTGACCGCAGGATATTTCTCTACTCGTCTGTTTTCCACTACAACAAACTTCCTACTGAAACAAAAACATCGAGGCTGTCTAACTTCAAGAAACATGCACTAGCGTGTCTCCACGAACAACACTAGTCACACAAAAAACTTACACCATGGATATGTGTACACTGTGAGGTCACCTCAAAGCACTCGTGTATAGCTCGTGTTGCAAGTACGGTATATGTAGTGCGGAAAGTGATATGGATATTGTATTATGTTGGCATACGAATGTTTGTTGCGCATCTGCTCCCACTATTGACCACAAATCTATACCTTCTTTGTAAATCTCTGTGAGTTATACCCAGACTGTCAATAACAGCCACTGCACGTGGAGGGCATACATGCCCTCCACGTGCATGTATTCACAATACATGTATTGTGAAATAATAATAAAAAATGATGATTTTTTATATCATTTGGTGCTGGCTGCAAGGCACCTGGCACACAAGATCAAAAACTAAATCCTAGGTTAATAAATCCACGGCTGGAACAAGCATGGAACAACATTGCAGGAATGCCAATAAAACAATGCTAATCCACATATAATGCAAAACCTTCAAACTCAACGCCCTCAAGCCCATGGTTTTCGCTGTGGTGTACCGTTTTGTAAATTCCGTTGTTGGGAAGGTATTGAAGCCAGCTCTAAGCATACAGGCTGTAATCACTGAAAATAAGTTTGTAGGTAGAAAATACATTTAAAACAGTCATGCTTCCAATTCTATTTGAGGGCATGGGCATGGGTGTACCCACGGTTTCGAAATTTGGGGGAGGGGGACAAACCAGGGACGCGGTGAGTTTGGATAGGATAGAGGGTCCTTACCCCCCCCGAAAAAAATATCCTTGGATTTCAGCCACTTCATTTTCAACGGCTGGTTTTCAGATTCACCATTGTTAAAACACATATTTTGTGGACGAAAAGTTTCACCAAAATGAACAAATTTAACTCCTTATCACTGCCTTTGAACATCCAGTTTGATATCGTATGTGCTAGTACTGATTTCACAATCACCACAGAGCAATGCCGTAAGTACGCTAGACGTTGCCCACTTGTAGCAGGCAAAAACAAATATTGGACTATGGTTTTATCGTAGTAAATATAGACACCCAATAACCTTTCCAATGCTTTCCTGTTTTAGGGGAGACATTTTGTCGCAATAACAACAAGGTCGGATGAAGGGAATGACTGAAGACATGTGCCACCGACATGGAAAGTTGCGTTCCTCCGGCCGGGAAAAGGCGACCCTTTGAAAAGCTTCCATTGCACCCGGTCGAATATTTCAACCAAAGCCAAACATGAAAGAAAAGTGCATCCTTGGAAAGAAAGACACCCCTTCGGGAAAGACCGAGTGCAACCCGCTCCTCGAATCTTTCAGCCAGAGGCGCCCCTCCAGGTGCTTTCGTAGTGCTACGTGAGGAATTTGAAGAACTAAAGTTAACCATTGGCATTGGAACTTGACCTGACATGTACCGGGATAAAATGTTATTCGAGGGTTGCCCACGGGCTAAATTAATATGACTTCTGAACGGTTTGCTAGAGTACCTTATGGCACGTTGAATGACACACACATGATGCAAATTGAAGACATAGCGACGAGGCGCGATGACTTCGAGCAATTTAAGCTAAACTTCGATATTGTGGTTTGGCATTGACATGTCCAGGTTTTAAATGTTACAAGAGGTTCATCACGGTCTTGCTTGATACCAGATGTGGGCAGATAAGGGCAAATAAAAAAAATGCGAGGCGACCGAATAAATCGGTTTGACCTTTGACATTTTAAATTAGTTCAATTCTGTAGCATTATAATACGGTACAAGCCACGTCGAATGACACCCACTTGGTGCAAATTGAACCATAGAGACCAGTCGCTTCGAGGGCTCGTAAGAATTAATCAAAAAGGGGAAAATAAACATTTTCTGAAGCGTTTTGCTTAGTCACTAAAAATAGGCAAACGCTGAAAGTTAAATTATCCGTTAAAGCGTGACGACTGGTTTAACTTTTCTGAAGGGCACCTCACTTCACCTCGACAAACTCGCTATTCCTAGATGAACTGACGCAAACATTTTGACACAACATGCCAAATTGATGTGGGAAAGGGTATGCCAAATTTCGGCGTGATGCCGGGCGCTGTTCATTCCCTATCCGCGGAAAACCTTAGGGGGGACGTCAACATCCCACCCCCACAGACGGTGCGGGTTAAATATATCAAAACCGGTGCAATTCCATGCTGAAAATAGCTTACATCCCCATCCAGAAAATTACCTATAATTCGGAACATCTTGACGCTGGATCGAATGGGAAACATTTGCTGCCTAAGTTGGTGGTACGCAACTAATTCAGGACTAGATTTACCTACCTATTTCTGGAGGATGTCATCAATAAGCATATGTTGCTTTTGTTATCTTATTCTCATTATCATACTATTACACTTGAGCACCTTTCAGTTCTCGCCACTTAACCGAGGTTGAAAACGAAACTATTGTAACGAAGCCCACTCCGGAACCCTCCGGCAACACTGCTTGCACTTCGACACAAACTAGCATTATACCCGACCTACTGCCACTAAAAAACTCAAACCACTGACCACAGCACCGACACAGACAACCCAGGCTCCAACCACACAGACCTCTCCCGCGATGAGTAGCGACCCCGCAGTCATTCGGCTGCAGGACCATCGTCCCATGTCCGCGTGGCCGGAGGTCCGAACCGCCCCCGGCCGCAGCCGGCGCTAGCATCAACATCGTTAAGCCGTCCTCTGGCCTGGTCCTCCCGGCCGAATCTGTACCGGTCGGATGCCGGCGACGGCTGAGGAGGCGAGGATGCCGGGGTGGATAACAAAGAGCCTTGCAACGTGGAATAATATCATGCCAAAGGAGTGCTGGTCTGCAGACCACTCCCGGCACTGGGAAGCTCCCCGTCGTGTAGAGTGCCGTCCAACTTGCTCACACCGCTCTCCGCCCACGGAACCAGTGGTAGTACCGGAGACTGCCGGCGAAGAAGTCTGCGCCGGACGTCGACTTCAGCAGCGGCGACATCGCATAAACCGGGTCACAGACCATCTGTGCTTCCGTGACAGACCCCCTCTTGCATCGTCGTTCCGGCTCGCCTCACCATCGGTCAGACTCGGCATGCGCTGCGTGCTGCCACCTGCACTAAGCCGGCGCACATCCTGGCGATTGAACATGCGAACGCCCAGTCATTAGCGCCGAAGATGAACTGTGTTCTTCGCACTCTGCAAGAACATAAACTAGACCTGATGTGCTTGTCCGAAACGTGGCTATCTTCCGCAGTGTCCGACGAAGTCCTGGTGTTCCCAGGTTATAGACTGGTGCACCGTGACCGTCCGGCCCAGCCAGGCCGCGGCCGGCCAGCTGCTGCAGCCCGAGCCGGTGGCGTCACCATCCTATGCCGGGAAATCCTCAATATGAAGACGCTGGCCATCTCATGTACCGGTTCGTCCTGTGAGACGCTGTGGGTGTCTGTGAGTGGCGGGGGACGCCATGCTGCCACCGTACACGTGGTTTACCGCCCGTCCTCGGAGCCCGTGTCTGACGGCCTGAACGAGCTGCAAGACCAGCTGCGTGCCGCCGTCAGTCTCGGCGGGCCAACCTGCCTGGACGATACTAAAATCAACCTTCTTCGCTCCGACTGCCCCGGTGTTTGTCGCTACGGACAGGTGCTGCAGGATTTCGGCCTCTCTCAGCTTGTACGGCAGCCGACCCTGAGGTCGACGGCAGCACTACTGGGCAATATTATCACCAATGTCCCGGACCTTGAGTCGGCCAGTCAACTGCTACCCGTACCGATTGCTAACCTTCAAACAATCATTGTGCGTGCGCCCTTCCGCGGCTGCGATGCCGCCGGGTGCCTTCCACGTATCGCCTCTGGCGCAAGATTGACGAGGACGCCATACGCCTTCATTTCCTGCAGGCGGACTGGAACAGTGTGTACCGGGCAGTGGTGGTGGACGCGAAACTGAAGGAGTTTATACACTTGTGGCAGGTGGCGGTGAACGTGCATTGTCCGCTCAAGACCGTCCGCTCCCGCCGGGCATGGCGCCGGCGGGTGGGTGACAGTCCGGACCTGCAGCTGCTGCAGTTCATGCGCGACCGCGACCAGGCTTTCCGGTCATGGCGAAGCTATCGCATCGAATATTAATTGGTAGTTCACCGGAGGCTGCGAAACCGTGTGCAATCTGTGTTCGCAAAAACCAGGCGTGACTTTATGCGTGCACAAATGCTGACATACCGTGGCAATTGCTGGCGCTACATCCGGAACTTCGCGCTCCGACGGGCCGGGGAAGGGGAGAGAGCCGCGAGGGGCCTGGCGGCGACGGTGGCAGACGAATTGAATCGTCACTTTGCCTCCGTTGGCCCACGCATTGCCACTGCTCTTGCGACTGGCAGCCACGGCGTTCACTCATCTCTTCGCAACCACCTTGTGGGACTACCACCGGCCTCCGGCTACACCCGGTGACCTTACCCGAACTATTTAGAGCTATATGTGACATGCCTTCGTCGAGAGCGGTTGACATCGATGGCGTACCACTGCGCGCTCTCCGGAAATGTTTTCCGGTTCACGAGCCTCACCTACTTCCCTTATTAACACTTGTTTCGTCTTCTGAGTGTTCCCTACATCGTGGAAAACTGCATCGGTTGTTTCACTTAAGAAATCTGGACGTCGCGATGCCGCCAGTACCTTTCGTCCAATCTCTATTTCGCCAGTTTGTTCCAAGTTATGTGAAAAAGTAGTCTATACCCAGTTGTCCTCTTATCTAGTCACCAATCACGTTCTTTCCGACTCCTAGTATGCCTACAGACCATGCCATTCAACGGAGAACGCCTTGGTCGACCCTGTTGAGTGGATCACCCGTCGTGTTGTCACTGGCCACATCGCTCCGGTCATCTCCATCGGCCTGAGCGTCTCCATCTCCACCTCCATCTCCATCGGCCTGAGCGTCTCCATCTCCACCTCCATCTCCATCGGCCTGAGCGTCTCCATCTCCATCTCCATCTCCATCGGCCTGAGCGTCTCCATCTCCACCTCCATCTCCATTCGACAGCGTCGACTATGGTATCCTCCCGCGTAAGCTGCAGTGGTACGGCGTCGACCCGAGGTGGTTTCAAAGCTATACATTACTGACCGGCGGAAGGTGCTGAGGGAAGCTCTTTACCCCTTCCATTATCCCATGGTGTCCCTAATGGATCCCTGATAGGCCCCTTGCTCTTTAGCATCTTCATACATGACCTGCCAGCGTACCTTCCATACCGACGTTTAGTATCATATGCCGACGACACTCAGCTGCTAGACTCTGCACATCTTGATGACGTACCAGTTCTTAAATCCCAGCAGAACACCATCCTTGCTATGCAATCCTGACCGGAGTTGAAAATTAACTCTACTAAAACTACCCTACTCCTTGTCGGCACTGCCCAATACCTAAAAAAGACACATCCCACCAATTCAACATTGACAGTCACGTCCTAGCCCGTCGCCATTCGTGAAGATGCTGAGAGTCATCCTTGACCGCAGCCTATCCTTGGAAGGGCACACATCCCACGTTGTCAAAAAGTATAATTCCATCTTGTTCTGTCCCCACGATATCAGTCACCATCTCACACCTTAAGCATGTAATCTTCTAATTCGGTCCCACGTCTTTCCACACATCCTATACTGCCTCAAAGTCTTGGGCAGGCTGCCCAGTGCCACCTTGGAAGAGTGCAGACGGCGGTAAATTTCGGGGCAAAAATCGTCGCAGGGGCCCGCCGTCGTGATCATATCTGGCCGATGGTGGCAACGCTCGGCTGACGCTCCACCCGTGCGACGGTGGCTGGGGTGCTGGAGCCACCTCCTTTCCGCCTCAGCATGTCACGTTCTTCTTCCGGGCAGCATCTGCCTGGAACCTACTGCCGCTGATCGCCTCCGCTTCTCGGACACGGAGCGAGTTCGTCGCGATTCTTAACAACGACGTCGTTTAAATTAACTGTACGTGCTTAGTTTTTCTCTGCATACTGTTGTGTTTTGCTTCCCATTGTGTTCATGCTTGTGAAATGTATCCGACTGTAATCTGACTCCAACCAAACAATAATCCATTCTATGCAATCGGTTTGTTGAACTCGCAAATACAAATACAAATACCGCCCATGCAAATGGCTGGAGGAGGGGAGAGGGCAGGGCGCCTCCCATGTAAAAGAGCACCACAAGTGGCCACGTTTTCCGTCTTAGCTACAGCGAAGGCGGTTTAATATGCCGTGAAGTGTGTTCCAGTGGGAGTGGAGAGGGGAGGGGCACTGGAAACATGCACGCACATGAAAAAGTGGCTCATTTCCGACCGAGATAACGCACCCCTCCGGGAAGGCATAAGTCTACCCCTCCTCTCTCTCTTTGCTCAGTGGATTTATTTAGCCCATGACGCCCCTCTGAGAGGGAAAGGCGCACTGTTAAGAGCAATAAGGCGCCTGTTCAGTACGCTGGAGTACACCCCCCGTTGACGGCGTTCCTTCGAGGAAATGGCGATCCTCCGGACGAGTGCCATCTGCATTCCATTCAAACTCCTATATCTACTCCTGGTGCACTTTACCCAGACACAGAAATTATCGATCTGCAAAACCAGTAACTCAGCTCGGAATCCACCAACAGCAAATTATTATTTTCAGGAAAATTCTTCCATTTCAATTGCTTGCTGTTCACGAACCAAATGCATTGACGCGGCTAATGCGGTGAGCAATTCATGTCCTACTCGCATGTGTCGCCGCTCTGGCGGCTGCTTTCGGAAGCTTTCGTGAGGTGTCTGCCATTGTCCATCACCCAGATATCCTGGTCTCCTAGACTTGTGGTTTTATTTTTATATTTCCCTTTAGTATATCATCAATTGCAAATTTATCAATTTATTATCATAAATATTTATTTATCAGCAGCTTAAGTGGCCTCAACTTATCACGCACACCTAATTGAGAACAGGGTTCAGTAACACGCGCGTCGGAGGGCCACTCACATCACGCGCACATAAGGGGGTAGTACTCTGCCCATTGCCTGAAGATTTCGGGAACTACTGAAACTATAAGCGCAACATTTGTAAAGTAGACCACGGATGTAGTCAGCTCACTTCAGTAGAAATTGCATGACTATCCTAGGCCTCTAAGGTCAAATGAAATCGTAATCGGCTTCCTCACCACACCGACGAAGCCTTGGCGACCTCACTTTCCCCGACCGCCGCCCGATCGGTGGATTTTACACCACGCATTTCCTGTATTTGCTAATGGATCTCGATTTTTGTTGCATACGATGCGCTTATCGATATTTAATAGAGTCGCAAGAATGCATTACAATATGCCGCCCCCCGTTCATGAGATAATTGAACAAATTACAGGTGGGCGGAATCCGCCCCCATCCGATGCGTATGCTAAACAGCCACATCTTGCACACACAACAATCATGTAGCGCTCCCACTCCAATCATTTTCATAAAACAACACCTATGCTACCACATATCCATTTTTAGTGGTTGGAACTAAGAGCAAGGCCTCTTCCGACATGCTAGGTCGGGGTCAATCACTCTCAATCAGCGACCATTCCTCACCGCTCCGGCATTACTGGGGGTGGGGGAATTTGTCTGGGAAGCTGGCCTTGCGTCGTCAATAAAAGACCCCTCCCCATTCCAATCAAAATTCCTTAAAATATCAGGGCGCCACCCCCCCCCCGCGGATGCCAGGATGGTCTCAAAGAAAGAGCGAGTTAATATTGAGAGGATTATCGCTGACACCAGGAATTCCTTCCGAAAGAAAAATGAGATAGCGACCTCACAACGGGGTACAGCTATATTTGGAGGGGGCACAAGCTCCGCCCAAAAAACTGGCGTCAGCCCTCCCAATCCAATGTCGCAGGCGACTTCGGCTTCCGACAGCGGCACCAGTCTGTGATTAATGGCGGTGGCATAAAGCAAGAGTCAACAAGATTCAGAAACGACCTGCTTAAGTCCTCCCATTGCCAACATGCATTGGGCCCTCCAAACCATTGTCCGGAAACTCAGCCCTCGGCTTGAGGAATGTCTTCCTTCTTTTCAGAATGACTGCTTCTTTCATGGAATTTTGATTTAATGACAGCTTGAGATGCATCACTAACGTTGGGATGGGCATTTCCATAGATACATAAGCATCACCAACAAGTATAAAGTTCTGCCAGTGCGTATTTCACATCTTCTGAGCATTATAAAGTTCCGCCAGTTTCCGGGCATGGCCGCAGATTGCAAATATCACCGGTGCAGTAAATAAATAGTATTGCGCATAACACCAGGCATTGGCTGCATTTAAACGTAACGCAATACATAGTATCTAAGAACGTCAGCCATCATGATACCCATTGGAATCTTGTGGATGATAACGTAGAGCACACAAGTACAGCATACCGTCGTACATGGACTACTGAAGGTGGGTACGTCCTCGTATGCGGTAGGGTGGCAGCACGCCATCCATATACAGGCTACGAGGAAACACGCCAACGCATTCAATCAATCGCATCATAAGAGAATACGCAGAACTCACTATAGCGCTAAATATCACAGTTGTTTCCTAGGAAGACCCGGTTTGTCAACCAGACGTCATCTTCGAGGACATGGTTAGTCACACCATTCCACCTGAACATAACGTAATACTGTAGAGTTGATTGCACAACTCACAAAACCCGATAAGAAAACCACCTCTCAAATATATACGACATGAATGCTGAAAAACGCAGCGGTATAAAACCCATTTTCAAATCACAGCTCGTAATTCTTGCGCACTATCTTCTCGGTGAGATCGCATTCGCCGACCCCGACGAAGTCGAACATGACGATGTTGAGTCCGCGGCGGACGCTCTGTTCGTGTAGCCAAGCATCCGCCCGGCAATTGCAGTCTGTCGCCAGACGACGTAGCGAGCTGGCTGCGCGCATCAACAGGTGGCGTCGCTGCGGCGTGAACACGCACTGGTGCACGTGCAGCCGGCCGGCGGGCAGGCGCGCGGCGCGCTCGATATGCCGGTCCAGCATCGGAAACAGCCGGCTCGCCTTTTGCGTGTCGGGCCACGGCGACCAGAGCGCCGTCTCGTCCCACACCAGAGCGTCCTCGGCGAACGCGCCGCCGCCGCGGTAGACGGCCAGCACGCTGCGGCCGGCGGCGGCGCACGCGGCCAGCGGCGGCGGCGCCGGACCGCGCGGCACCAGAGCGCCGCCGAACGTGTCGCGGAGCAGAGCGGCCAGGTCGGCGAACGCGGCAGCGTCCAGGCCGTACACGTGCTGCAGGTCGAGCACCACCAGCTCGCCGCGCTGTCGCTCGACGAAGCGCCGCACGTCGGCCAGCAGCGGCGCCAGTGGCGGCCCGTGCACGCCGTGCACCACGTGCAGCTGGCGGGCGTGCAGCGCAGCACGCACGTCCAGGTAGCGCACGCCGGCCGCCAGCTGCTGGTACACGTCCAGCTGCTGGGTGACGGCCCAGCGGGTGACCAGCGGCCGTGCCAGCCGCGGTGCGCACGAGCACAGAGCGGCCAGCGGGCCGGTCAGATCTGGGGCCGGCGCTGGCGGACAGTCCGCTGCATGTAGGCTATAGCTGAAGCTGTTGTGCGAGCCGGGGATGGCGAGTCGACACAGAGGGCCGCCGCGAGCCTCAGTTGGCAGCCGGGACATCCACGAGTCAAGTGGCCCAACCACACCTGGGAAGAAACCACCTCACACTTCACTGGTAGCAGATCTCTAATATCTCGCTGCTAACAGCTAATTTTCGAATCTGCAATTAAGTGTCAGTGGATGGGAAGGAGATTATTTTCTCCCCTATCCCCATGAAAGACTCCAGAGCAATGGGTGCACCAGAAATTTGAGACAGGAGTAGCATTATAAAAATATGCAAGGCTTTTCCTGGATTTTTGGCATCCAGAACATTACCATCACCAGACAATAATCCCCTGTTTTTTTTAAATAAATAATTTGGAGGCTGAATGGTAATATTCAACAATAAACTGCTCCATGAGAAGGTAATCAAGATTCATCAGGAAATGTAAACTGAAATCATGATGTGGCATGTTATCAAAAAAATATCCTCGGTATTTGAAACCCCCCAAAATGATGTCTACATTTTTTTCTTTTTCTTAAAAAAAAAATTCACCCGATTTCTTCCTGGGATGGTTTTATGAACCAGGGTTCTATTGTTAAGCAGAGCTTGTTGCGCGAACCCTGGCCCCACCACCCGATCCATGAATTCCAGTTCAACGGCAGAATTTTAACCGGAAGTTTAACCCGCGCCGTCTCGGGGGGTCTTCAACCGCCCCCCTCAGGATTTTTCGCGGATAGTGAACGAACGGCGGGCGGAAACGCGTCAAAATTTGGCATACCTCTTCCCATCCCATCATCAACTTGGCATGTTGTTTCAAAATTTTAAAATCATGTCGTCTAGGGTCAACGAGTTAGTCAAGGTCAAGTGAGGTCACCTCCAAAAAAGTTCAACCAGTCATCACGCTTAAATGAATACAGATATTTTAATGAAACTTTCAGCATTTGCTTATCTTTATGGATTGAACAAAACATACGAGAGGAACTTTTCATTTTCCCCGTTTTTGACTACTTATTAATTTTTTATATTTGCCTATTAGAGTTCAAATCGATGATTCTGGCTAGTTAGCATTTTTAATAAGAGAAAGTTGATTTCGAACAACGTTTCTCGGTCTGCTCTACCCATTAGAAAAGGAAAATTAAAAACAACTTGAACTCAAAATTTTGAAATTTCAAAAAATATAATTTTGATTAGGGGTGGAGGCAAACAATATTATGGCCCTGGTTGATTACGCTGTCCTTTTCTGATTCCAAGTATCTTTTCTTTTTCAAATATCCCCAAAATGAACTCCCCAGAGCCAAAAACATAACTTAAGTCATAAAAAATCATAAAAATCTAGCCGCCTAGTGACGTCACTTTTGTGGGGAAATTGTTTTAGGGTGGATCAGGGCCCTACTCGTAGAGCGCTTTCCGATGTCAACTCTTTCGTTTTCGTGCGACGCTTAGTTTGAATTTTAGAGGGGGATTACTATCCGCCCCCGAGACGGGGCGCGAGGATCTGACTGGAGAGACGGCTCGGGTTAACGTGCCGTAAGTGCACGGATACGGCCGCCCGGTAGCTGGTTCCAGGTCTCATTGGGCCAGCGGATTACAGAGTGCAAATCCAACTCTGGGTGGGATGCAGAGAACAGAGTTAGAAAAATACATTGTTCTTGGATTTTTGGCATCCAGGACCTTATCCTATCCTGAAACATTTCCCTCTCATTTCTTTCAACTAGAGGTTGAATGGTGCAACGTGATACAATGAACTGCTCTGTAATGAAGTACTCAACATTCACTGCAAAGTGGAAACTGAAGTTATGATCCAATAGATTTCAATAAAAATATTGTCTGTGCATTTTATTATCACAAAATTGTCCCTTCACATGCAGGATTATACAGCAGAAATTGGACCCTGGCAGAGAACAAACATGGATTAGAAATGTCACCAAACAGTGGCATATCAATGCACTCCATCACAACTTGGGCTAAAGAAGTTTCAATGAAACAATCAGTAATACACATCAATGGGTGATTTATACCCAGTCATATAACACAAAGTGCACTTTTAATTCTGCATCAACATTAAGATATAAAGACATAAAAGGGCAGTGCAAATATGAGCCACAATACTTTGTTGCACTCTCGACACTGAACCAGTTGCCCACCTAATCTGTTGATCCATCCTCCCTGGAATACCAAAAACTACTTCCATAATTATTGTATTTTCCGTTTTCAAACATGTTCAGTGTGCTGCTACTGACAACGGTTGATGTTAGCTGGCTCCAGTGTTCTACTACCCTGTTGGTGAAGAAAGGCTGTCTGAACTTTGTCTTGCTGCGATTTACTTTAATTTTGTAATGATGACCTCTAATTGCATTATTTCTGTTAAATTCAAACATTTCCCTGACATATCCCTGTTCCTGACCATGAACAAACAAATATAACCCGATGACATCTCCTACCAGCCTTCCATATCTAAGTGAAAACATTTTAATTTCTTCAATCTTCCCTCATATGCCAGGTTGCTTATACCATTAACCAATTTGTTGGCCTCTTTTGTACTCTCAAAAAGCCAACAACCTTTTTCGTAACGAGGGGACGAAGATTGGACACAGTATGCCAAATGCAACCTGATGTATCCACAGTAATGTTTTCTGATGACTCCCTCACTTTTGCATGCCACATTCCTATTTATTGGGCCAAACATTATTAGTGCTCTCTTCCTGGTTTCTTTGGTCTGTTCTGATCACCCCAATTTTGAGTCACAGATAGTACTTGGCCACCCATCAACAATGGAGCATTTATATGCAGCCTACCTACATGCATGATTTTGTACGTATCATAATTAGATTTCATTTGTAATTTTTTGGACCACTTCACAAGTTTGTCTAAGTCTTTCTGCAGTGAGACCTTTGTGTCCTGCTATGGCCCTAAAGACCTTCAAATCATCCACAAATTTCAAAACCTTACTGCTTAGACCACTTTCAATGTTATTTACAAATATAATGCACCATAGTGGCTCCAGTACTGACCCCTGGGTGACTCCATTAAGAACATTTTGCCATGACGACTCTGCATCATTTAACATCATTTTCTACTACCTGAACTACCTGAAGGCCACAACTCTAATTCATTTCAGGATGCTACCTGCAATACCATGGACCTGAACCTGCATCATTAACCATTTGTGGGGTAGCTTGTCAAAGGCCTTTCTAAAACCAAGATACATTACATTTACCTGATTTCCCTGGTGAAATCGTTCTGTAGTGAAATTAAAAAAGTCCAAGAGATTTGTGAGATATGATTGCACTTTTCAAAACCCATGTTGCATATCTTGAATCAATCTGCTTCCTTCCAGATAACTGACCATTTTATCCTTGCCAGGTCCTTTTCAGCTTCCTGTAATAACCTGGCATAAATTTCATCAGGTCCTGCTACTTTGTGTGGTTTTATTTTCCTGATATGATATAAAACAACATCACTATCAATGAAATCAACATCATTTATCTGATCCCTGACACTAAGCTGTGGTGTATGGTTGGCAGATTAGTCATATCCTCCAATGCAAACACTGATCTAAGCTGCTTGTTCAGCTCCTCAACTATCTCACCATCCTCACTCAACATAGTCCCACTTACTTCTAGTGTACCAATTGTGCTAGAAATGTTACTCAGCTTATAAAAACTAAATAACTTTTTGCTGTCCCCATTACAGGTCCTAGCCAAATCCAATTCTTTTGCTCCCTTTGCTGCTCTGGCTTTCTGCTTCACAACATCTAGCTTTTTACACAACCTTAGATTTATGATATTTGAAGCATCCTTAGACACTCTAAATGCATCTTTCTAAGCCTTAATTGCACTCATCACATCTGGCATAAGCCATGCTGGCTTTCCCACCTTTCCTTTTGGGGATATGCATAAACTGAATTTACCTGAAGTAAGATTTAAACTTTTCCCACATTTAACAGGCATTCAAATTAGAGAATTCTTGTTCCCATTCAATGGCATTCAAAGCCACTCTCATGCAGTCAGTCTGCTCTGTGAAAATCTCACCTCTATCACTCGTACACATCAGCTGACATGTTCAAGGTCACTGCACACAACAAATTACCAAGCCTAAAGAACAATGCATGAAGGTGTTTTCTGAAGTACGTTACCAACATAGCTGCACATCTCAAAGATAAACAACAACCAGCACAAACAATTACCTAATTTTCTCCTTTTTGCAAAGGCACACATGGCACACAAAAGCCATGCAGCACAAGCACTCCCCTGGATACATTTGGCCTCAGTTGACAATCCATTATAGCAGCCTGTTGAGTAGATAATGCTGTTACATGAAGACAGTGGTGACATTGGTGGACAGTACAATAATTGGGATGGGGGATTTAGTGCAAGTTGACAGTCAGAATCAAATAATATATTACCATTACCCAGGATGCAGAATGCAGAGCATGGTGTACAGCAAAAGTTCATCAGAATCAACTCAGCTTCAGCCATCAGAGCTTAACCCATGATATTTGATGATACAAAACCTGCAGATGTTGGACCACTCAAAACATTCAGATTCCAATTGGTGCATAGTTGTACTATGCACCAATTACTATCCTAGCATCAGCATCACAGAACTTGGGCAGTGTCAGCCAGCATGTTGATTCCACCATAAATTATTTAGAAACCCATGAGGAACTACTTTTACCTATGCATTAATTCTCAATACATCAGTGAGAACTCCATCTGGGAGATCACTGAGCACTCTACCCTGACCCAACAATAACATTTTAGTACAAAAGTTGAATATAAGGGCATCACATGTGCAAAAGCAGTCATAACATTGTCATGATGCTCTTATTTACCAACAATTGGACTAGGAAAATATATTCCAATATTTTGATCATGGAAGACCACAAATATCTACCTACATTTTGGGCTTATAGGCACATCAATTGAGTTGGACATGCAGGTACCAACGTACATTGAGATACCCTGGCCACCATGTAGGTAGTTACTAAATTACCTACCTACAATAACTGGTATTTTTGTGCTCTAAGATAGTAACAATTGACAGGTTTTTTTCATACATTTGCCTCCATAAAGAAAACAAATGGTTTTGTTAGGTTAGGTTATTTGAGGCTTTTTCAAAGTTAGATTCTTATAACATATTTAAAAAAGAAACAAGTAAAACAATTTAAAATATTTAATTGGTCTCCAAAAGCAGCTGATGTTAGGTTGTTGGGTTGGGTTAGATTTTCTATTTGGAAAAATTTCAGAAAATAAATAAACTTAACTTTCCCTACTTGAATTTCTTCAAATTTGAGATTCCCAAAAGGAGGTTAGGCTCCATTAAACACAATTTGTATGTGGTTATCTAACTGAAAGCCTCTTTTTTTTTGGTGTTGTGCCCACAACCTGAAAAGTAAGCATCTGCACATACAATTAGTGGTTCCATCTTCTTAGTCATATTCATACACATTGCATTTGAATATGTATATTCAAGGAACTCACAAAACACCTTAAAGTACAAATTTACCCATCAACTCACCCAAATCATGTTCATCTGCAGCCTTCGTTACCTCACAGATATTGGCTTCCATTGACAACCACTGCACAGGTAGATCCTGAACTTTGCTAAGAGGCTTTGCAATACTGCATGACACTCACCATGCATGCGGGCCCCACGCCCAAGATAACTAGATACCCGCGCCAGCCCAATCTCTAGCCCCATCTCTAGATCCAACATAGATTGACAAGGACCCAGGCCCCTGTCATCCCCATGCCTTCCTGCGTGTCGGCTCGAATGGTACAAATGACGTCATGTGGGGTACAACTTTTTGGCCGTTTTAATGGTTTCATGTATATACAAGATGGCAATATTTTCAACTCAACTCACTTTCGAAATCATATAATATCACGTCTGTGCTTTTGAAATCATGTTGAGCTGCTATCTTATCATCCTCAGTTAGGCTGCGAATTAGGCGACGACCATTACGAATGCAGCGTTTTACGGTCACGCATTTTCTCAAATTATGGCGGCGTTGAGTCATAAATAGCGCAGTTGTTTACATAGCTCCTCGTAGGTTGATTTATGCTTGGTTTTATGTCTGTCACACCTTGTGTTCGATGTACGTGCGTTTTAGTTGTAATTTTATTGCATAGTGTTCTGTTGTGGTGTGTCTTGTGTGTAGTTGCAATGTTAAAAGTAACTTTTGCTGTTGTTAATTAGTAATGGGAATTCAGGTGTATTCCGTATTAGGTATCTAATGCGGAATATGCTGATTCCGCTTATCCGGTAAATTTGCAATTTTAGGTAATTTATGATTTCAAGGAATTTATTTTCCTAATACAATGCTTATGAATGTGCTCAACATGATGAGGCTACTTCATTCCTCTGCAAAGGCATGCTGTTCAGTTGGGAGATAGCACATCACCAAAAAATGGTCTTTGAGTTTGGTAATATAGCATAAAAAGTAATGTTTCAAATCAAGAAAAAATGATGTAGCATAACCTAACCTAGCCCAGCCATCTAGGCACTAGACCAAAATATTTTCGTAAAAATGGAAAATTTCAAAACAATTTTCTTCTCAAAAATGTTCAAATTCAGAAAAGCTTAACCTTACCAAAACTGTTTTAAAGAAAAAACTAAATTACAAGAAGAATCACCTCCCCACCCAGATATTTTTTTTTATAGCCTGCAACAAATCCCTAATCTTGCTTAACCCAACTAAACACGATAAAGACATAAAGACATAAAAGGTTAGTGCAACTATGAGCCATGCGGTTTGGGCCATTGACCTATATAAGACTAGACACACTACTCCCATTGACGCGGTACCCGGCCGGCCGTTCCTACCTCGCGACACTAGCGCCACCAAGCGGAGAGTGGCATGAGTTAGCGCCGTAATGTTATTCCTATGGCGGATGGCCGATGTTTGAAGGTGCACGACTAGAAAATGATACCGGCCAGTGTTTTGAAACTTTCTGAGCTATTAAAGACATAAATTTGGTGCAATCCGGACCACAAATATTTGCTCTCAGGGCACGAGCAACGGTATAATGGACCGGTCCGGGAAACCCTATTTGTTGATTTTGCGTGGAAATCGTGGGTCTGTTCCCGTGGCTCCACCAGAATGAACTCGGTGGAGGCTAGTTGAGGGTGGTTGAGACTGGCCAACGGGAACGACCGGTGGAGCTTGGTGGATAAATCAGCTGACAGCAGTGTGAATTCCGCGACAAAAAAGGAAGCATTTGGCGCATATATCATAAATTGTCCGAATTGCCTTTCAAATGTTTGTACAGATGATCGCACAATGTACATAGTATGCCTTGTTTTATAAAGTCGCAAATTTGTCTTTATTTCTGGCTATGTATGTATCCTCTGAGACTGCGGGGAGCACACGTCCTTATCGCCTATGGGATGAACCAGGCAATCTCTCTTTCCTCTCGGCTGAACATCGTCTTCTCCCGTTTTGCGGTTTGGCCTGCCTTCCTAACATACAGCATATAATATAGTGCGGACCAGTGGCGCAACCAGGATTTCAGTTCGGGGGGGGGGAGCGGCAGGGTTGGAGACCGGGCCCCCTCGTGTTTTAAAAAAGTCTGCGGAAAACATGCACTTTTGAGCGGGCCCCTATGTTTGTAAAAAGTGGGCCCGGTTCGAAGCGGGCCCCTGGTTTAAGACAGGGCCCCAGGTTGAAGCAGGTTCTAAGCGGGCTATTGGTTCAATGGGCCCCGGTTCGAGGCGGGCCCTGGCTAAAACGGTCCCCCAGATTTTCAGTTGGTTCAAAGGGTCCCTGATTCGAGCCACATATCCGTTTCGCGGGCCCCTAGCCAGGGCTCTAAGTAGGGTGGGCCACTCCGAGCCAGGGGCCCGCTTCGCGGGCCCCTGGCTCGGAGCAGGCCCCAAACAAATTTCGTGGGAGGGGCCATGGCCCCTTGTCCCCCCCCCCTCCCTGGTTGCGCTACTGGTCTGGACCCGCCGAGCTCCCTCGGCCCCGAGCGCTTCTCTACCCGATGCTGACTTTTCCTCATCTCAACTTGTCCGACCTAGTAGATTGGGTTCGAGTAGGATTTTAGTCAGCGCCAGAACAGCGGTACTTCTGGGCACGGGAATTGCGGCGGTTCCGGCCGGTAAAGTAACATCTTCCCTTGGGCCGAATGACGTAGATTAAAAGCCTAAACAAAATGTGTTGTGGTCTGCAACTGTTACTTCGATTATTGTTCATAGTTATAGTAGTAATTTCAAATTTCACTGGGATTCAGTTGATGCATGAAGATGAGATTCATATGATGGAGGACGTTGCTTACGCGCAAATATATCGCGCAAGTGCGCCGTGGTTGAGCTCAACTGAGAAATCACAATTGGACTCTGCTTCTGGGTTGGTGGAGGAAAAATCCCCACCGGATTTGCGACGGGAACAACCGGCGGAGGTTTGTGGAGGTTAGTGGAGCCACGGGAACAGTATTGCTTTGCTGACGGTAAATGGGGACAATATTCCGGGGTTATTAATGAAATACAGAGATGACTGAAGCAATTAACAATGTCTCTGAAGATTACTGGCCTAGGTAAAAACAATTGTGCTTAACATTGTGTACGTGATACACAGATGAAGGAGCAGGATAGGGTCGGATACATTTGCTCAAGGCTTCAGACTTCGAGGGCCAAACCGTCCAGACGAGGAAATTAGATGATTTCACATGTGACACTGCATTCGCTGTTTCAGTACTTCGCATGGATCTTAACACTTTTAATGTTGGCATACTGTACGTCCATCTTATATTGCCCATTGTGTCAAAGAACAATAAGGTCATTGAAAATATAACCTATTGGTGCGCAAACAGCACCTGCTTACACAAGTTGTGCCTCTTGTGGGCACTGTGCAGTCCACTCAAAGTTACATTTTTCGCATAGGCGTAGAGGCGGACACGCAAGTACCTCGCTACGATCTGTTTCACCATTACCACGGCATGGCACTGACCCACTCGTGGTGCAAACATGTGGTCCTGTACTCCAGGGAACAGGTCGTGGGTGCTCTCCGTCATTAACTTTGTCAGAACACTACACTGAATTCTCAGTGACGGATTCGATCCATCCATAGTACCACACTTCCTTAAGGCCGTCAAATGCCGCTCTGCTGACACTACGATCGCGTACGTCGACGCCGATGGGATGAGCAGCCCACCATTGTCCCGCACCCTCACAAGACCCATCACTTCATGCGACGAAGGGTCGTCCTCGTTGCATAGGAGTGCACCGATGCACTCACCGCACCCGATCGCGCCAGTTTCCAACAGCTTGCGACACACATATCCGGAAATGTACCCAACACAGTTGTCCACGAACGACGACCCGGTGTCCCCCGTCGTGAGGAGATGCTGCACTACCGCCGGCATCGGCTCATCTTCGCTGAGCGCCGGCCGTTGCGGTTTTCGACGACGGATTTGAAGCAGGCCGTCGTCGCTGTCGTCCCGTGCCGTGCAGTCCCCAGTGGCAGATGGCGATATAAAGTTGTGCAGGATGAGTCTGCGCATGGCGTGCTGCAGTTGGGCCACGTTTGGGTTGTTGTTGTAGCCACCCATGCGTCGGATTCGGCCGAACAGAAGCTCCAGGTGGTCTTGTGACATCTTGTACGGCAAGACGTAGCTCAATCCATCCTCCTCCAGCAGGGCCTCACTGACGTCCATGACGGTTTGCGCCGCGAGGCAGAGACCCAGGATCGGAGTGAAACGCCGGGTCTGCAATATCGGTTCCTTGGATACTGTCTGCAACCGGAACAGCGTGGAACTGAAGTTGGCCAGGAACTTCTGTCGAAGCCTAACGAAGCCTGGAAAGTAAAATGTATGCTTTCAATTAACCTGCAAAAGGTAGAAAGCATTGTTAAATTAATATTTTCAAAATCATATGTATTTATTTGCTGTATATTGTGGTGGCATCAACAATCATGTACACATGTAGAACTTTATAATTTATATTGATTAAGATATTGGTGCTTTACAACTCACAAACTACTAGAGCTGGAGGCAAAACCTTGGGCCAACCCATGCTTCACTAATACAAACAAAATATGGTTCTTCATTGGAAATATCACTGAAAATCTTTCACATGGAAAAGACAAGTATTCAGGAATTTAGAACTGTTCAGAGACATGGCTCCTTCCTTCCACACATTCCCAAATCCAGAATTAAATTTTATAGCTGAACCTTACAGGCAATGCTAGCATAAAATGCCTAGTTCAAATTCATACCAGTGGTTGTGGATTTGTGCTTTATTGTGCATCGACTGCTTTGGTCATTTTGTGCCCATTAGTTCATAACAGTAAGATCTAATGGATATCTCGCCAATAAAATTATACACCAAATACCACCAGCTATGCACAAAACACAAGCAGTGTTGTCAAACAACTCCATGTCTATCCTGAACTTAAGATGTTCTTATTAAGTCCAAATGCTTTATAACTTTACATAGGGTATACCTAGCAGTGGATTCAGCACCTTCTTTCAGGATGTGATACTGATTAGTTTGTCTAAGGTAGCACAGTGGGTATGATGGGAGGAGTTTGTAATTGTTGAGTGTATTGTGCAATAGCAAGTGAGTCTCTTATTAAGTCTAAACACAGTATAACTTTACATAGGGTGTACATAGCAGTGGATTCAGCAACTTCCTTTGGCATGTGATACTGATGAGATTGTCTATGGTAGCACAATGGGTATGATGGGACGAGATTCTAATTGTTGAGTGTTATGCAATAGCAAGTGAATGGTGCTAGACAGGCTGGGATATATAGCTACCTAGGAACTCTAGATAAGGGATTGATTGGGGTGAGAGTATGTACATTTCTAGTATCTTTTCTAGATAGGCTTAACCCAGATGGGCCCCTGTGGCTCTTATTAAGCCTCAACACTTTATGACTTATGATTGTATGACTTTAACGGTATGAAAGTCGCAGGATGACAATTATGGCGCAGAAGCATACTTCAAATTATAACAATTAAATATAATTAAGCACGCAAAAATATCAACCTGTGGAATGATAAGTGATCTCCATGTCTTGGCGGATCACCATGCCTCTTCCTGCACCCGATTGCAGAACAAGACTTCGTCATATTCAATGAATCACGAAGCAACAAACCCTAGCGTATAGGAATTTCAATGGTAAGGGTTCGCCGCGGAAATGCGCTTGCCACTCTACAGCGTTGCCGGGTGGCACGTTCTGAAAAGTCGAGTAGTGTGTCTAGTCTTGTATAGGTCAATGGTTTGGGCAGAGGAAACCTCTCTGGACGACTTTCTCCAAGCCATTTCTGGATGATCTAACAGTGCTGGGCACTGAAGGAGTTGCGTGGACACGTGGGACCCAACCCATAATCACGCTGGTGAAGACTCGGGCTATCGTCTGCGACTCCCCTGCCAGATGTATGGTTCAAGGTATTCATCAGTTCAATGGGGCTTTCGGATGTACTTGGTGCCTGCAACAGGGAACCGTTGTGCCCAATGGCAATGGAGTAGCGCGCATCTACGAGTATGAAGAGCAGTGTCCGAAACGCACGCAGGCCAATGTGCTCGAATCTGCCCGTGCTGCTTTCCGAAGCAACGTGGAACATGTTAACGGCGTTAGGACTGCGACTCCCCTACTTCTGCTACCTTCAGAATGTGGCGTAGATGTTGTCCACAGTTTTGCTGTTGATTATATGCATGTTGTGCTTCTTGGTATTGTGCGACATTTCTTAGAACTGTGGTTTGACTCCAAGTGGGGAGAATTCCCCTTTCCATTCGTCGTTTCATCGATCGCGCAGATCGGAAACTGCTTTCCGTCCGCCCACCCCATGATCTGTCACGAACACCACGATCACTCAAAAATAGTGGTCAGTGGAAAGCCTCAGAGAGTAGGAACTGGCTGCTATTTTACAGCATGCCGGTTTTGTGGGGTCTCCTCCCTGTGAAGTTTCTAGAGCATTGGTGTCTCCTTGTGTGTGCCATGTTCACTCTGTTGCAAGATAGGATACCGTTGGAGGAGGTGAGCGAAGCTGAGCGGTTCCTTCGGGCGTTCAACATGGGAACAGAGAGGTTGTAGAACGTGAACAGATGACCATAAACATTCATAGCTTGCTACACCTGGGTGAATGTGTTCGGTCATTTGGCCCGCTATGGGTATCCTCAGCATTCCCTTTTGAAGGTTTCATGATGCAAATAAAACAGTTCTTTTCTGGAACAACGCACGTGCCGCAACAAGTGGGGACCACTTTCCTCATGCTTCAGGCGGTGCGTAGATGGCTCACTGATCCGGGATGCGACGAGAGGTTGGCTGCTGTGGCCACGAAATGGCTAGGGATTTATACTCCTGGTCAAAGAGCAATTACTTCAGTAGATGGTGCTGCCGGCCTCAGCTCGCCTACTGAATGTGCGTTGGAGCCACAGCACCGGCTCTCTTAGCGGTGAGTGGATGTGTGGTTGCAGATGGCGTCCAATGTCACTGTTTTAATCGCGCTATTGTAGGCGGCAGCATCTGCTGCACACATCATTATAACGGAGGTATGAAGCGAAACAGCTGGACTGTGTTCACCAGGTTTGGCATAGGAACGATCCAGAGCATTGTGTTTCTGTCTATGTCGGATGGTATCGAGTGCTTCCTTTTTCTGGAAAGGTGCCAAGACATCGATTCCCCTTTGCCGGCTATGCTGAAACGCGTCCGGGTAGTCCATTGCAAAGATACCCTGATAGTGTGCAAACCGTCTGATGTTATTTGTAGCGCCGTAGTTGTGCCATTGAGCTTGGATGGTCGCGTCGTCAATGTGTGTTCGAAGCAGCCAAACAAAGCCGAAAAGGACTAGGCCGAATTAGAATGTGCCTGCTTGTGAGATGGTCTCTATTCATACGATAGCCATTTCAAAGGCGATGAAATGGCTACTAGCATTGTCATGCGCACTGATTTATCCAGCTTGTGCATGTGACATCAAACCAAACCCGCAAATGCATGAGGTGCTAGTGCCAATTATGACTGTGTCATGCGGGTGTTGACGTGGTGTTCTGCGATTGTACATGCGCCTTGAAGGAAATGAGTCAAATGCCAATATACTTATGATATCACACATTACTTTCATACTTTTACGGATTATCCCAATATTTATGGATGCTCCCCTCGTGAGGAACTAGACCTCAACACATTTGGCGGTGCAACTATAGTTGCCAAAATCCGCCTGCGCATTGATTGCAAATTTGAGAATGGGGATTCCCAAATCTGGAAATAGAAATTAAGAAAGTTGTATACCAAATAACGTGAATGCTGACTGGTAGCATGTGAACATATTAATACTTTCTATTGACAAGTTTAACAATTTACATGCTGAAGTTTCAAAATTTTACCCAAGCATTAGTAAGTAAGTAAGGCACTTAGCTTAGACACATCTTAGACATCCTGCATGATCTTGTAGGACAAACCAATGGGGTTGTATTACCATTTAGTGTTTGTGCACAAATATGAGGCATGTCCTCAAAATGTGATGTGCACATGCAAAACAGCCTAAAAAATGCACATAATTCGTCGACTTTCCTAACAAGTAATGGTCAGGTTCAAAATCTTGCAGTATTCGATGGTATGCACGCACACGCACACGCGCACGCACGTACGCACACACACAAACACACACACACACTTATATATATATATATATATATATATATATATATATATATATATATATATATACATCTGCATCACACCACAGTATTTTTGTGAATAACCCTTTAAATATCACGGGAATGTGGCAGGATTCTGTAGGATTACGGAGACACATTATAAGGCATCATGTGGGATAATCGTGGGGGATTTATTGTGACAACATATTTTTAGGTCGTCTATGCACATTTTTGGGGTTCGTGTGCAATGTGTGTAGCCTACATGTCAAAGACAAACATATGGAACTAATGTATGATTCACAGTTTGTTCCTGTACACTCCTAAGACATCTTAACCTTTATGTTGAAGATCCTGCATGATTTATGTGAAGGATCCTGCATGATTTACGTGAAGGATCCTGCAGGATTCATGTGAAGGACCCTACAAGATTTATGCGGAGGATCCTGCAGGGTTTATGTGAAGGATCCTGCAGGATTTATGTGAAAGATCCCGCAGGATTTATGTGAAGGATCCTGCAAGATTTATGTGAAGGGTCCTGCAGGATTTATGTGAAGGATCATGCAGGACAGTTCTGAATCCAACAGGATCTATGTGAAAGATCCTGCAGGATGTATATGCAGGACCCTGCAGGATTTATGTGCAGGATCCTGCAGGACTTATGTGCAGGATCCTGCAGTATCCTTGAATACATTTCTGACACAGAATCCTGTAGGATCCCTCAGGGTCCTGTCATGCACAATTGTGCAGGAGAGTCCTATACCATATTCTTCTTCACTAGGGCCGAGAGGCACCTTTCCCTCCCATATAGGCGCTTCTGGCTGAAAACAAATTAGGGGTGCACTCGAACCTTCTCGGAGCTGGCGCCTTTTCCCGGCCGAAGGGGCATTGCAGGTTGCATGGGGGCATGGCCGCACATGCTCCCAGTTCCCCTCCCCAAATATGTCACTGATAAATGTTTCACATATATGATACATTTATCTACGGTCGTTGAAGGTTTGATATCAAACCTTCAAGGTGGACTTGAATAGATATCTGTAAAATCCTGCAGGACAGTCCTGCACGCTACTGGGATCCTGCAGGGCGGTCATGCATGACATTACAATCCTGTAGGACAGCTTTCCATGTTCCTCAAATCCTGCAGAATTGTCCTGCAGGATCGCATGTCTGTGCAGGAGTGTCTGCGGGAATGTGCAGGATCCTGTAGGATTGTGGGGATTTTCTGAGAATCCTGCAGGACTTTTTCACTAGGGCACAAGGGCCCTTCTTGGTTGGACACTGTACACTGAATCAGTTGCCCACCAAATCTGTCAATCAGCCCTCCCTGTAATACTGAAAAGCAAGCCCTCTATTCTTATAATGATTGTCTATGCTGTTTTTAAAGATGTTCAATGTGTTGCTCCTGACAATGTTTTCTGGCATCTGGTTCCAGTGTTCTAATACCCTGTTGGTGAAGAAAGTCTGCCTTAACCTTGTTCTGCTGTTGTTAACTTTAATTTTGAATTTATGACCTCTAATTGCACAATTTCTGTTAAATTCAAACATTTCCCCAAGATATCCCCTCTCCAGACCATGGGCAAATTTAAAAACCTAGATGAGATCTCCTCTCAGCCTTCTATATCTAAGTGAAAACATATTCAATGTCTTCAATCTTTCCTGATATGCCAGTTTGCATATACCATTAACCATTTTTGTAGCCCTCTTTTGTACTCTCTCTTAAAGCGAACAATCTTTTTCATAGCTAGGAGAACAGCCTTGGATGCAGTATTCCAAATGTGGCCTGACATATGCACAATAAAGCTTCCTGATGACTTCCTCACTTCTGTATGATACATTCCTATTTATTGCCCCGAGCATTCTCAGTGTCTTCTTCCTGGCTTCCTTGGTCTGTTCTGATTCCCCAATTTTGTGTTTAGAATAACACCTAAATCCTTCTCCTGTTGTGTCACTGAAAACACTTGGCCACCCATCAAGTATGAAGCCCTCATATGTTGCTTACCTACATGCATAATTTTGCACTTATCAAAATTAAATTTCATTTGCCATTCTTCTGACCACTTCACAAGTTCGTCTAAATCTTTTTGCTGTGAGATATGCTCATTTTGACCTGTTCTTGCCCTAAAGACCTTCAAATCATCCGCAACTTTCAAAACTTTACTGCTTAGGCCACTTTCAATGTTATTTACAAATATAATGAACAGTAGTGGCCCCAGTACTGACCCCTGGGGGACTCCATTAAGAACATTTTGCCATGATGACTTTGTACCATTTAGCATCACTCCTAAAGTACCTTGCAAACTAGGGATGTGAGACTTACTGGCCTATAGTTTTCAACTTTCCCTCTTTCTCCTTTCTGGAAAATAGGAACTACATTTGCCATTTTCCAATCGGTTGGAATTTCATTTTGTGAAACTCATCTACAAAATATTTTACTGAGTGGAAATGCCAGCTCCTTTTCTGTTTCCTGCAACACCCTAGCATAAATTTCATCAGGTCCTGCTGCCTAGTTTGGCTTTATTTTCCTGATATGATTGTAAACATCACTATCAATGAAATCAACATCATTTATCAGAGCACATGTCACTGAACTATGGTGTACGGTCGGCAGATTGGTCATATCTTCCAATGTAAACACTGATTTAAACTGCTTGCTCAGCTCCTCAACCATCTCACTATCCTCACCCAATGTAGTCCCATTTACTTCCAGTGGACCAATTGTGCTATAAACTTTACTCAGCTTGTAGAAACTGAAGGACTTTGTACTGTCCCAATTACAGTTCCTAGCTAAATCCAGTTCTTTTGCTCGCTTTGCTGCTCTGGTTTTTTGCTTCACAGTGTCTCTAGCTTTTCGATACGCCTTTAGATTAACGACATTGGAGGCTTCTTTAAACACTCTAAATGCAGTTTTCTTAGCCTTAATTGCTTTTATCAAGTCTGGTGTAAGCCATGCTGGCTTTCCTACCCTTCTTTTGCGTCTTTGCTTTTTTGGGACATGTCTAATCTGAATTTCCTTCAAGTAAGATTTGAACTTTTCCCACATTTCACAGGCATTTAAATGGATAATTCTTCTTCCCATCTGATGGCACTTAAAGCCGCTCTCATGCAGTCAAAGTCTGCTGTGTTGAAATTTGGAACCTTTACCAAATTATCCTTAATAATCTCCCCTGCATGTGCCTTGAATCTAACTATGTTATGGTCACTTCTTCCCAGAGTTTCTCCTACAGTTAAATCTTCAACCAAGTCACTTAAATCCGAGAATGCAAGGTCCAATAATGAGCCATGCCTGGTAGGTTCCGATACAAACTGGTGTAAGAACAGGTCCTCTTCAAGGCATTTTCGAAACATTTTGCATGATGGGAGCCGCCAACACCAACATTTTCATATCCTTTTAGATCAAAGTCACCAAGAATAAGGCACTTCCTTTGAAAGTTTCTACTGATTATTGTATTGAGTATTGCTATTGCCTTTTCCCAAAGTGACATCAAGCCAAATGGACCCCACAGATACACTTTTATCCCCACATGCTACTTTTTGAGAACTGAATAAGCTATTCACGTAGAGCATTATACCACCCCCTTCAAAACATATTGTATCCCTGGATCTCATAGTCCTGCAAGTTATCTCCAAAATACCCTTCACTGACCCATGCCTCCGTAATGCAAACAAAATCTGGTTCCTCCTCAGCAACATAACACTTGAACTCGTCAAATTTAGATCGGATGCTCTGAGCATTAAACATCATACACGTAACAAATGCTCCATAACCACCTTTGGCTTTTTCATGCTGAGGAGTTCTTTTATCACTAGATGAACTATCACTCTGCCTCCTTGAACTACTGCTGTCCCTATTTGCTGACTTTGAGGTTCTATTGCCTTGGCTGACACTATTGGAATATTCCTGAGTTGGCAATGCAATTTCATCCCTCCCCACCCCATTTCCTAGTTTCCCTGAAGGACATGCTCATACACTTTGCCTAACACATGGACCCCCTTCTCAGAGAAGTGCAGACCATCCCTCTGATAGAGGTCCCACGATGCATAAAACCTGCACCACCCGTCTACAAAGGTGAAACCTAGCTCATGGCAGAGCTTACCTACCCTGGCGTTGACTGCCAGTGCCCTAGAGCTCCACTCAGGGGAGGCTCTAGCCATAGGCAAAATTGCTGTCACAATGACTCTATTGTTACCCTTCAAGATGGCCAGAAGGGCCCTGCAGTCCCGCAGAAGCTCCTCACTCATAGCAGGACCTATGTCATTTACCCCTACGTGCACTATAACTGTACTAAACTGGCGATCACTGGTGACCTGTGCCACCACTGGTATCAGGTCCTTCACCTTGGCACCAGGCCTGGTGATGCACCTCCTGTCCCTCCTACCTTTACAGAATTCCCGATCTAAATGTCGCACACGAGAGTTGCCTACGACCAGCACTGACTCCTTACTACTACTATCCTGGGGGCAGTCCTCCAATGCCTGGAACCTATTCGATGTTAATATGCCTACCCGCTGGGCCGTTCGACTAGGCTTCCTCCAGCTCCTACTACCTGCCACCTGCCACTCACTGACCCTTTCCTTAGGTTCGCGTCTCCAAATCCTCCACCCCCTGACCTCATGCCACTTCCCCTACTGTGACCTACCATAACTACCCCTCCTCTGTTCACTATTAACACTCCCCTCTCGAGAAACCCCAACCACCTTCACAGTCGGGGAAGCCTCAGCTACTTGGTGGCCTGCGACCACCTGGGCATATGATGTCCCTGCTATGGCATATGATGTCCCTGCTAGCAACCCCTTGTTGCTTTTTCTTCTCTACCCTGTGCAACAAGGGCAGCCTTGAGCTTGGAAAGCTCTGCCTCAAGTGTCCTAATATCTTCCTCTAGTGCCTGCATCCTGGTCGAAACCACCCTACAGGCTGCAGCTTATGCCTAGATTTAGATTCAAATTAACTCGCTAAACAACCGACAAAAAAGGCAACTATCATTCATTATAAACCGCTACCTCCTATACTGTCAGTTAATTATCTAAGTACCTCTTGTTTATTATTGTTTATTGGTTGGTTCACGATACGCTTTATGCATATTCACGGCTAATGGCGCCACCCACACTGTTTCGCCGGTGGGCCGCGGGATTGGGAAATGTCCTGAGTGGCGCTAGAGTCGAACCCGGGACCTTTGTTATCTACGTACCTCAAGAATACCAACACGCTAAGCAGAAACTATTAAACAATTGTTTGTTTGTTTTTTGTTGTTTGTTTTTTAATAAATAAATAAATAAATAAAATGTCCAATCTAATTGTCTTTTATACAAATAGACAACTATATGAATATCCCTTTTGACATGACTCATGGCTAGACAGAAAAATGAACAGTCACACAGCACTTATGAATACCACCAACTTAGTACCAATTAAACTCTATCTTAAACTTAAAAACCAAACACACTGCACCACAAAAATAAATAAAATATGTTAGGATAGTATTAATGTTGTCTAATGTACTTATGAAATCTACACACTATCTCCAACTACAGAAATCGCAGCGACGAGGACGCGCCTAAAGCCACGAGGCCGCGCCTATAAACAAGATGGCGCTCGGTAGCCTCGCTAGGTTGATATAGTATAATTTGTGTGCTACGAAAATGCTTATCAGATAAAAATCAGATATGAGATACGTTACGATACGTTACGTTACGCTACGCTACGCTACGTTACGTTACGTTACGTTACGTTACTTTACAACTATTTTTCTCTGTTTTGATGGTTACTTTTTAGGTTACCCTAACCAAGCCACTTTTTGGGTTTGATTTTGCCTCCCAACTGAAAAGTATTCCTTTACAGAGCAAATAAGTTGTTACTTCATGCTCAGCACATTTATAAACATTGCATTTCAAATACAGAACTTCTAGAAAATGAACAAGCTATTCATACACAAACAGTTCCATACCAACGTTAAATCAGATATCAAAGAACGCACCAACATCCTACCAAGATAGGGAAATATGTATATATATATATATATATATATATATATATATATATATATATATATATATATATATATATACATATATTTACTTTACCTCTTTTGGTAAGATGTTGGTGCGTTCTTTGATATCTGGCTTCACGTTGGTATGCAACTGTTATCCAACTGTTTGAATATGGATAACATGTTCATTTTTGTGTTCAGTATACACAGTACAATTACTGGTTCAGGCAGACAGAAGCAGCAGTAGAACTATTTGCTGCATGATGTCTTATGTGTTCAGAAACTCCCCCTCTTTGCCCAGACAGGCACCTGCTTGTTTGTCATTCATCAAGTAGTTACACCCTTATACATCACCTGTCTTTACTGTCACCTTAAGCGAAAAGTTTTTTAAAGATTAATCCTACACAAAATACGTGGTCATGTATATATGTGTATATATATAGATATATGTATATATATATATATATATATATATATATATATATATATATATATATATATATATATATATATGTGTTTACATGCACATGTTACATATACATACACACACCACACACACACCAATATATGTATATGGGTGTGTGTGTGATGTGTGTGTATGTGTTTGTGTGTGTGTGCATATGCATGTGTAAATATATGTATATATGTGCGTGTGTGCACGTCCCACGCGGCTGAAAGCACGCTTCAATTACCAAGGTAAAGCTCACACGTCAGCCGTCATTGCATTGACGACCCCACAGTCACAGAACCATAAATGAAGCTAACTTTCTGCACATGCATCTTCAATATTCATATGGAATGCTTCAATGTTCTAGCTTCACTTCTGTATTAATTCGTGAGTTATTCAGGAAAACCATGGGATGACTAATGACCCGTCCCCCGCCTGTAATTTCAATGCTCGTACCAACGATTGTTGTCTGTCTATGCGAGCAAGGCTTCTCAGAGTCCCACAGTCGCGTGCTGATTATTGGGATGGTTTTGGTTGCCTCCAAAAACACTTGGAGGGTAACGTGCTCTATAGCGAAAACGAAAGACTATTGATACCAACAAAAGCCATGCCATCTCGTATGTGTGCAAGTATAATATGACTGCTGAAACCGGGTGAGGGGTTAACACTCGCACGTCCGGCGGTCCGCGCCAACTTCGCATGTCCGGGGGGGCAGATGTGTGCTCCCTATAAGATCTCTGGAACTATGCTAGCTAGCGACAAACGAAAAACGGCGTTGGATAGCTGGTGACGGGCTCTATCGAAAGTGTTTCATCATTTTTTTTCGCTTAGGTCAACATTCAAGTCACTGGGCCATCATAGGCCAAATTGGACCAGATCAGGTGGGACTCATATATTGACACATATCTCAGGACCTGTAACAGATAGAAACAAAGGACGAACGCTATTCGACAGTCCTTGAATTGCGCTACCGACAATAGGCAGTGTAATTTACGGTCAGGTCAACCGAAACGCAGGTCAAGGTCATGAATTCATGACCTCAGGTCAAGATCATGAAGTCGACTAGGGAGGTCATGTAATGTATCAATCGACACGTCTTGGCGATACAAGCACAATGACAGTAATTTCAGCCTTCTATCTCAATGCAGTGAGATATAATGCGCCGAAATGTGTAGTGGTCTCAGGTGACCTCAGAGACCTTGGTGAGGTCACTGGGCAAAAATGTCAGCGGTAACATTGAGCATAGCTTCCATCTACATGCCACAACCGTTGTGAGATCATTCCAAGCGCAAATATGTAACCAGGAAACAGTTGTATATTTAACCACAGCCCTATAATGGGGAAGTCATGGCCGCGACCTGACCTAAGAACATTGCTACGAAGAAAACCGATATACATATTATGGTCCCTGATGAGATCATGACATGTTACAAGTTTGAAATCAATCGCCCAATTATTGTGGAAGTTATGCCACCTAGAACTCCGAGTGTAGTCGGGTCACTTCGCCTGACCTGGTGACCTGACCTGAGATGACCCAGGATTTAAAATGTAAGAGGATATGTGGAAAAGACCAATGAACAGCTACGCGAGGTTTAGCCTTGCTAACCCGATAAGTTTGGCGGCAAATGAGGAAAAACCGGAGGGGTTAGATATCTGCCCCCGGACGTGCGCGGGTTAATATGGGTGCAAAGATGCTAGATTACCGTCGTTAAATCCTGCGTTGGGATAACGTCAGTGATTTTCAGACCATTGTGTTACATTTTACTTCATCAGCAGCATGTGAACTCCGTAGTTGTTCTTTTCAGGCTATATATTGCCGCCACTGGTGCCCGTCTCCATTACACACCGGATGTTGGTGATCGCGCTGTCATACCGAGCAGGGACGACAGCCGTTTGCTGACGTCGCTGAGAGCCTGTGCTGCGCGTCAAACGCTAACCAGGAACTCCTCGTCTTTTTTTTATCTTGCTCAAGTACTGCGATTTAAGAAAATATATATCTGGCATTTAATGCTATGTAGAAAATGTTTGTCTGAGTCTGAACGGTCTAAATGGTCTGAACGCTGTGTGGGAGAGGTTTTCACCACTTCACTCTCTTCCCTCGCTGCCCACCTCTCATGTCCTCGGATTGGTCTATGACTGACCGCATAGTAGATGTTATCGGGTTTCAGATTTTACTATTTTGCACGGCTACCTCCAAAAAGAAGTAAAATAGAAAGAGATTCGGTTCCCTCCTTATGGGCCCATGCAGCTGATGCTGCCAGTTCCGGTGACGTCACATGCCATCAAATGTTCCATGCGAGAGCAGTGGGGGCCGGACCAATCTCATCAGCTTCGTGTTCGCCTGTACCCCTGCTCTCTCCTGGGTGCGCGCCTGGAACGTCTTTTTACTCAAAATTAATGGTAATTGATATGGAAAATGTTCCTTGATATTCTCAGCATGTGTTCTTTTACAATTCTTTACGACACGGGAGCTTTTCAGTGTTGTTCTCAAGATATCCATCAGCTCCAATTGTCTTCAATTCAGCTTTCGATATGGTATTTGGGTAATATGCATATGCGGTATGAGTATGGTGTGCACTTGTCCATCTATGTAGTTTGGATGCAATCATACACACCTTGCAACCATAGGATGTGCCATTCGCGTGATGTTAGCCGTAGGCATGCTTGCTATACACTTTCCTATAAAGTTGGTTATATTTTGCTTCAGGTTCAGGATCACGTATGCATATTTTCCCCTGATCTTGGGATGCTTAGTGGGCGTGGCCAGATTGACTACACATTGGATCACGTAATAACAGATCAAACATTCAAGCTCATCAAAGATCGCTCCACCAGAGCCATGAGTCTCAGGGCAGGTGACGCCGCCTGAGTGCGGACTATGGCCGGGCCGAATCGCCGCGGCGTCCATCTGTTGTCGGCTGCCACGCGTGCGGAGCACCTGGCGCTTGGGAATGTTTTCGAAATATATTTATTCCCAAAGCACGTTTTCGAACCACGTTGCAAGGTTCGAATTTCCTCGCATGGTGGGTGAAACGCCCCCGGGGAAGGGGCGGCGTGCTGCGTACACCGGGCACCCTACGCAGGCTTGTGCTGGATTCAATTTATATTCTAGACAGAGTTTCTGGCAATAATGGCCGATTTCTTTTCACCCCGTATTGATTGGAAGCTTACGCTGTCAGGCTGGGATCGTTGTGCACTCTCTTTAAAGTTAAGTTATTACTAATTCAACTTAAAAGCGAAACCGTTCGATAATTTGGGTCTTCTGTTTGAATTCAATCAACCCAAGTACTACAAATTCGTTCTTGAAAAATACAAGCGGGTTTATTTTCGATCCATACCCTACCAATATTTTGCAGTTCCAGATCTCATCGGCCCTGGCTTCGGATTTGACTCTGGTCTGCACTCTGGCAATGTTTTGATAGCACTGGCCTGTACTGTGACCTGTACTCCGAATGCTGACCTGCACTCTGGCCTGTGTTCCTAGCACTGCTCTGTACTCTGGCATGCGCACTGGGCTGTGTTCCGAGCACTGGCCTGCAATCTGACATGTGCACTGGGCTGTGTTCCGAGCACTGGCCTGCAATCTGACATGTGCACTGGGCTGTGTTCCGAGCACTGGCCTGCAATCTGACATGTGCACTGGGCTGTGTTCCTAACACTGGCCTGCAATCTGACATGTGCACTGGTCTGTGTTCCGAGCACTGACCTGCAATCTGACATGTGCACTGGGCTGTGTTCCGAGCACTGGCCTGCAATCTGACATGTGCACTGGTCTGTGTTCCGAGCACTGGCCTGCAATCTGACATGTGCACTGGGCTGTGTTCCGAGCACTGGCCTGCAATCTGACATGTGCACTGGGCTGTGTTCCGAGCACTGGCCTGCAATCTGACATGTGCACTGGGCTGTGTTCCGAGCACTGGCCTGCGCTCGTCACGTCACGACGGCTGCCAGGCTCAGGCGACACCGGCGCGAATTCATTGATCCATCTCTAGGCCGACTTGAACCACAACATGCCACTGGACGGGTCGATTGGACAGTGCCCTGGGTGCCAAGCTGCCATAACCCTCAGGCCGGTAGGCAGCCCAAGTGGAGAACTCGCCCTGATACTGCGGCAGTCAACTCTCTGGACGTGGCCGATTGCTTTTGCTTTTGGTTTTTGTTTGTTCTCATTATTAACATGGATCAATGTGAACTGCAATGGGTAGTATTACAGTTTAAGGTTTTTAGTTAGATGTTCATGAACGTGATTAAAGCGATACGACCACTCATTTTCTTCGCGAATGCTTACTTTTCAGTTGACAAAGAACTATCCCATCATAATATTCATTGCGTCAACATAACCAATAGTTTATTACTATCCGTACCTGGTGTTTCACAGATGTGATAAATAGGAAATTGAACACTTCTTGCAATCGACACAACACTTTCACGTAGAAAGCCCTAAATTTCCGGCTTAATTACACATGCATTCCTTCACGGAATACTTGCAACCGCACGCGGCCGCAAATTTCGATCAAGACCGGAAGTTCTTTGCGATGCTGTTCGCGTGAACGGCAGCTCTAACGATGTTGTTAGAGTTTGGTGACAGCGGAGAGATTTGCTCGGAGCGACTCTGTTTGTTCCGGTTAGGTTGGGTTAGGTTAGGATATATTATGCTATACCATATTATACTTATTATGCGGCATTATGTTAGTTTGGGTTAGGTTAAGTTAGATTAGGTTAGGTTATTTTGTATTATGTTATGCCATATCATATTTATTATGCGAAATTATGTTAGTTTGGGTTAGGTTATTTTATATTATGCTATGACAATATATTTAGTATGCGACATTATGTTAGTTTTGGTTAGGCTAGGTTATTCTAGTTTGTTATAATTTGTATTTTATATATAGTTCTTGAAGTCTTTGAATTAAAGTCGAAATGTCAAAACAAGTAAAATCGAGCGAACTACGCCTATCAGTGTAAAGATGACTTTTGCTGTGCTTCAGTGTCTCACGAAATGATTAAGCTTTATTTTGTGGACAATCACACAAGTTTATCATTTTCAGAAACGGTGACGTCCCCAGTGTGCTATCGAGGAACTTGCGGCAGTATCTCGAGCGGTATTTGTTCCTGAGGGAATTCCAGAGCCAGGAGACTCGCAACTTCATTCTCGAAGCATCGATCTTCATAAACCGTAGTCCGAGCGCCGTGCTAGTCTATCCGAAAACGCCTGCGAGGAAGAAACAAACGAGCCACAGCCCGGGGCATCCCATTAAGGTACGCGCAATATTTGCAGCGTTAACTCGTAAAATACCGTGGATATCGTAGCATGTTACCTCCGTGCAATATCTAAAACGCCATCCAATGGTTATAACATTAACTGTATCGACTGCCCTCGACTGAAAAGCGAGCATTTGCGGATAAAATGAATAATTGCACCATCTTTAACCCTCGCCGTCTCTCTGGTCAGATCCTCACACCCCGTCTCGGGGGAGGGACGGATAGTAACCCCCTCCAAAATCCAAACTAAGCGTCGCACGAAAACCAAAGGTGTCATCGGAAAGCGCTCGACGAGTAGGGTCTGGATCCACCCCCAAAATAATTTTTATCCAAAAGTGACGTCACTAGGGGGATAGATTTTCACGACTTCACGACTTGCATTATATTCTTGGTTCTGGGGAGTTCATCTTGGGTATATATGAAAACACAAAATTTATTTGGAATGAGAAAAGGACAGTGAAATCGACCAGGACCATACATTTTTTGGCCCCCCAAATACAAATATTTTTGTGAAAATTGAAAATTTAGAGTTTTCAAGTTTTCTTTAATTTTCCTTTTCAAATAGATGGAGCAGACCCAGAAATGTTCTTGGAAGTCAACTTGCCCTAACAAAAAATGCTTACTTTAGCTAGAATCTTCTATTTGAACTGCAATTGGCAAATATGCAACATTTATATGTAGCCAGAAATGAAAAAAGGATAAAAATTCCACTCGTATGTTTTGTTGCATCTCTAAAGATAAGCAAACGCTGAAAGTTTCATTAAAATATCTGTATCCGTTAAAGCGTGACGACTGGTTGAACTATTTTTGGAGGTGACCTCACTTGACCTTGACTAACTCGTTGACCCTAAATGACCTGACTTAAAAATGTTGAATCAGCATGCCAGATTGATGAGGGAAAAGGTATGCCAAATTTGGGCGCGTTGCCGCGCGCCGTTCGTCCGCTATCCGCGAAAACCACGAGGGGGGGGGGCGGTTGAAGACCATCCCGAGACGGGACGGGTTAGTCACGTTACTAAATATCGGATGAAAAGAAATAAAAAATCAAAGATCAGCTTCAACTGCAAATTTTTCCTGCAATGCATGCCAAATGATGTAGCTCAGTTGTTTAGATGGTTAGATGCAATGCCCCGGTAGCTCAGTTGGTTAGAGCGCTGGCCTGCACTGGTCTCCCCTGTACTGGCAACACAGGGTTCGAGTCGCTTCGCGCGCTCGCATTGAAGCCCCCGGCCGGGAGTGTCAGTTGGCAGCTGGCCCGATAAGGCCGGGGACGAGCTACTGGGCGGCCGTGTCGGTGCATTGGCGGCACGTTAAGCTTTCGGTCTAAATTCTGCCGTTGAACTGGAGTTCATGAATCGGGTGATAGGGCCAGGGTTCATGCAACAAGCTCTGCTTAGCAATAGAACCCTGGCTCCTCAATCCATCCCAACAACAACTCGGATTCAATTTTTTTTTAAATTTAAAAACGATGACAACGTATTAAGATCAACTGCATTATTTGCAGAAACCGCACCAGATTTCAGGTGTCTGAGCATGAGCCGGATGATATTGAGTTTAGTTAGTTGGTCGTCTGGATTTATGGGCTGGGCATTGAGTTTCGCTACCGAAGGTTGCAGGAAATCGCACTGGCAATGCCACGGAAAAAAACATTTTGCACAGAACACCATCGGTTAAATGCAGAGGAAAGTGAGACAAAGTAAAGTAGGGCGACGTGTTGCCACCAAATTCAGCAGCAGTTATCAGAAACGACATGGAAGCTGTTCCTATGCTATGGAAGAAGCCTGTGTTGCTTAATTCATGCGGATTTGAACAGCCGGGCTAGTGGCGACGGCGTCCAGGTTGAAGGGGCTGCAGCTTACCTCCTGTCAAACGCTCGCGCGAATGTAGGATATTGTCCTGCCGCTGTCCTAATTCTACTTTGGTGATCAGCATTATGGGCACCGATGAACATTTGTGTTTGCAGGATGTCGTACTCGCAACCTGCTAGCCCATGGTCAGTGCTATCAGCATGGGGTCGATGTGCTGATGCCGAAAGGTATGTTAGTTTGGGCTAGGTTATGTTAGTATGTCGAAAGTTAAGATAGCGCCGCCTTGGACCGAAGACGACCAATAAAATGAGTAACACTCTCAACCCGACATTGTTGGAAAGCGTCACATTGAGTTCGGTGTAGTGCAGTGTGCGTGCCAAGAACCGCCGTCGCCTTTATTTGGCTGGGAAACCCAGCTTCGCTTGGCTGAATAAGTATCGTTTTGTGGAGATGGAAAAGCTATTTTTCTACCTGAGGGCTGCATGTTGCTGGCAATCCTCTGCCAATAGGGCTGCTGGCCACGGTGCCTGTAATATCCTTGTGGCGCTTCTACTGGAATTATGAGAGGCACCAATCCCATCGCTTGCATTCAATTGGAGACGATTGTTCGTGTCGAATGTGGAGCACTTGCAACGCACACGACAATTCTTATTGCTTGCTCTCATGAGCACCGCCAATGATCTTGGACCAGGAAGGATGGGAGGGTTTTTAGCTTTATTTTATCCTTACAACGCCATATTATGTCAAAATGCCGCATAATAGGAGTAATTCTAGACTTCATAAAGTTTTTAGGGGCAGGGGAGAATACGTTCAGAATACGTCTCCAGTGACGGCGCCCGAGCTCACCATCAATCACTAGCCTACCAGAACTGGTCAAAGTCAAAAGTTCCGAAAAGTCGGGCATCGGAATCTCTCATCTCACCATGACCGAATCTGCAATAAGTAGAGCTGTTAAATAGGGGATCGAATGCAGCTAAGATTCGCATAAGCCAAGCGCTATCTTACTTGACCATGTGGTTATTTATTAGCGAATTGTGCGGTGTATGCCCCCCCCCCATACTCCGAACACTCGGTGGGTGGGCACTCGGTGTTTGTTCACACTGCTGTGACAGCTGTCCCGTTGCTTTGCGAGTGGCCGAAAAACATTACCTCTACCGGCGACACTAAACACTTGTAGCGTCGGACCCGACCTGGCGGCTCCAACACACCTGTGACGGCGACACACCGGCAGCGGACCCGCCCTGACGGCGGACCCGACCTGACGGCGGACCCGACCTGACGGCTCCAACACACCGGTGACGGCGACACACCGGCAGCGGACCCGATCTGGCGGCGGACCCGACCTGACGGCGGACCCGACCTGACGGCGGACCCGACCTGACGGCGGACCCTACCTGGCGGCGGACCCGACCTGGCAGCGGACCCGACCTGACGGCGGACCCGACCTGACGGCGGACCCTACCTGGCGGCGGACCCGACCTGGAAGCGGACCCGACCTGACGGCGGACCCGACCTGACGGCGGACCCGACCTGACGGCTCCAACACACCGGTGACGGCGACACACCGGCAGCGGACCCGACCTGGCAGCGGACCCGACCTGACGGCGGACCCGACCTGGCGGCGGACCCGACCTGGCGGCCCCACCACGCCGGCAGCGGCCGGTCGATGTTCGCCGGGCGTCCGGGAGACGGGCCGCGCCATCACAACACTGCGGTTCTGTTGTGCCGGAGCCGTGGAGACGGCCGCGGCCCGACCCTGCCGAGCCCTGCCGCCCCACCAGGCCTCACCAGACCCGACCGAGACTGTGCCGCACGTGGTCGGACCGACGCTTCACTGGACGTGCCCGCCCCAGGCACGGCCGATACTTCAGCAGACACGGACGGACAGACACTCAATTTGACGCGGAAGGACCGAGACCCCGCTGGACATGGTCGGACTGACATTTTGCTGGACGTGGACGGCCTCACGTCTAGCTGGACGTGGACGGCCTCACGATTCACTGGACGTGAACAGACTGGGCCTGTACGGACTGACATTTCACTGGACCTGCACGAATTGACATTTCACTGGACATGGACGGACTCACGATTCACCAGACTTGGACGGACTGGCATTTGACTGGGCATGGACGCCCGATAATGCGTTGGACGTGAACAGGCACGATCTCCCGATGCGGAGGGCCGCACACTGACCCGGCCGCGAGATGTCTCCGCCGCCACATCCGGGTCAGCTGAGACGGTACGGCTCCTGGAGTGGCAGCCGTCGAGCATGGATCCACCTCGGCTGACTTCGCTTCTCACGGTTCCTGGGAGAAGAGTGGATGGGGCTGTAATGGCCCTGGGCTGAGTACGGCAGCCTGCTCAACTTCATGGCAGCAATAATTATAAGCTCACCATAAGCATAGGTAAGTAAGCGTAATTATGATAAATGCGTGTTTCAGCATGTTTGTGAAAGGCCTTCAGTTAACGGTGATTATTAATGTGGCGTGAGGTCGAATACGTTTTGAAGTGTGCTGCTTGCAAGCAAACTTGATGATCCGGAATACTTCTCTGGTTCTCATGGGGGCAACATGATGGAAGTAAATCCGAATACCTCTTATACAATAATCGAAATGTTATCGTCCTTCATTCCGTCATCTTCGACAAACTATTAGGTGATGGCTTCGTTTTCAATTCTTAATCGATTATCCAATGCTACGCGTAAGTATACATCATTCCAGCTTCCTCCACGACACTCGGACTATAAATGGAGGATAACGGTGATGAGATGGGCTCACATATCTGAGCATCTCAGAGTTCACTACAAATGTATAACGTATCGCCCAATATTGTCCATTCAGCTTGCCTCAGCGTATCAGAGTTCACTAAAAACTAAAGACGTATTGCCTGATATTGTCCATTCAGCTTGCCTCTGCAATGGTGTATCGCAAGACATTTGCCCGGGCAGCGACTACTCATGTGGTGAACGATATGGAAACATACCATAAAAAGAACGCAATATATCGTATCTTCCCTTGAACTGTCAATGTCACAACGTACCTAAGTGCGCTGTAATGGACTTCATCTGCAGTGCTCTTTGCACTTGACCAGTGACCACCCATAGTTCGAAGCTCAATGGCTCACAGTGTTTGAGATGGCTTTGAGACCCCTGTTCGAGACACTTTCTGGTGTCTCAAACAGGGGCGAATGCAGACGTCATAATCGGAGGAACGTCATGTTTTAGGGAAGTCACCTTTTCTATCCTGAGGGTGTTGTGTTGAATGGAGATGGTGGGGGTGCGAGGTGCATTAGTTTTTCAGGGCCCATGTTGCTTTTTGCCAGCCCTAGCCTCTTTTTGGCCCTCATGTTATCATTGCGGCCTGGATACTCTTTGAGGGCTTCCGTTTGTTTTTAGAGCACCCGGCATGTTTATTTAGGTCCGCAACATGGGGAGTCTAGTTGATGCACGGGGTGGTTAATACCACAACGTTTACTCAAGAGCATGAAGTCGATTGACATGGCTAACCCACATGTTGTGCTGCAGGATCAAAGAAGAGGGCGCCATGGCATCTTCTTCTCGCTGCAAAAAAGCAAGTGCTTGTGCTTTCCACGCACGACTGCAGAATGGTGACGATGTGGAACATTGTATGAGCGAAAGTAAAATTTCAATGTATGTGCTCGCCCGCAACTTATCGCTTCTTTTAGTTGTCGGCTACCTTGTCTCTTAGTTTTGCAAAAGTGAAATGCTTTGACATTTCCCCGCTACACCGTGCTTGCAACGTTTCATAGTATGCTGCAGCGTGCATCAGAAAACCTGCGGGATAAATTGATGCAGTCTTAATATGCGCCCTGGACGGGGGGGGGATGAATTCCGCCCACCCCTCCGGCGTTTCGTACATAACTCAAATTTTGACAGGCGATATACGCCATTGTTTGCGTACCTGCTTAGAAATGAACGGCACGTTGCTTAAAGTAAGAAAAACGAAAATCGGCCCAAAATTTTCGAGTTAGAGATCGTTAAAGTAAAAGTTTATAAGCGCCAGACCTGGTATCACCACATCACCATATCGACTGGTAGTATCACCATGCGGTGGCAGGCTGGCAAAACTCACTCACACACACACACACCCATGGCGAGGTCCTAAATGCACACCGGAATGCCAATATCGTACCAAGGCCTTCCAAACCGCGACGGGTTTCGGAAAAAAAGTGACAGGGACTAAAGAACATACAGGATAGACCGTATTTATTTCATACAATTATACCGAAATCCAAAACAACCCATATCTTTAGAAGGATAGCAAGGAGATAGTTATAATTGATAATTGTATATAATTGTATATTGTATAATTGTATATACCCAAACCGCGACGGGTTTCGCCATGGTGTTGTTTTGTATACTTTTGTGGCGGAATTTGTCCCCTCAATTTTAGCTTTGCCCCCTCCCATCATTTGAACTTCTAACATGGCACCATATGGGTAGTACCCCAAATCCAGTTGGTTCTGTCCATTTCCCCAACAAATTGTGCCTTCTCCCTCAATAATTTTCGGAATTCAACTCCGCTGGGCCCCGCTGTGTTTATTCAAAGCCGACACAAATCGATCTGGCGTCCAAAACAACGACGCAATTTGTTTTGGGCGCCAGATCGATTTGTGTCGGCTTTGGCGCGATTTTTGGGCTACCAGCACGATTTCTCGTGCTCAGACGAGTGGTTCTGGTGTCCCGACGACGCGAGTTTCCTGACCTCGACACGATTTTTCGGAATCTATTCCAAATTTTTCGGAGTCCGGGCCGCTTTTCGATGTCCCGACGTGATTTGTCAGTCCCCGTTATCATATTTGTGTGTTCCGGGGCTATTTATTTTGCTCGGCGCGGTATATTTTTGGCGACCATGCGCAACTTTCAGGGGGCTCTGGTGCGATGTTCGGGACTCCAGAGCGATTTTCTGAGCCAGGCCATTTATTTGTTGCGATCCATGCTTAGTTTTCAACGTCCTGATTATTTTTTTCCGCGTCCCGGCTGCGATTTTTTGGGATACATTGTATTTCTTCGGAATGGAAATTGTGGGATCCCAGTGGGATTTTTCGTGTCTCCGGCGCGATATTCCGGCCCAGGCGCCAGTTTCCAGGACCCTGATGCGAGTTTTCCGGTCCCGACGTTAGTTGTGGGGCTCCGAAGCGAGTTTCTGGCCGTGACGCGATTTTTCGGAACCTATTCCGAAGGTCGCCCGTAAATTCAGCTGATTAGAGTGCTTGCATGCACTGGTCTCCATGACCTGTTCGAGTCGCTTGACACACTCGCATTTAGCAGCTGGCTGGGAGGGTCAGTTAGCAGCTGGCCCGATAAGGCCGGGTACGAGCAACCACGGCGGCCGTGTTGGTGACGTGCTGGTCAATTTGGCATATCATGACAAACTTTTGAAGTCAGGTCGTCTACGGCCCGCGAGTTAATCTAGGTCAAGTGAGGTCACCTCCAAAGAAGTTCCACCAGTCGTCACGCTTTAACAGATACAGTTATTTTAATAAAACTTTCAGCGTTTGCTGATCTTTGGGGATGCAACAAGACGCACGAGAGGAGTTTTTCATTCTTTCCGCTTTTTTTATTACTTATTAATTTTGCATATTTGCCTATTAAAGTTAAAATTGAAGATTCTGGCTAAAGTACGCATTTGTTATTAGGGCATGTTGACTTCGAACAACGGTCATCGGCCTGCTTTATTCATTATAAAAGGAAAATTAAAGAAACCTTGAAAACTACAATTTTTTAAATATCAGAAATATAAAATTTTAATTTTCTTTGGTGGACAAAAAATGTTATGTCCCTGATCGATTTCGCTGTTCTTTTCTGATTCCAAATAATTTTTTATTCCAGTATCCCAAAAAATAAACTCCCCAGAGCCAAAAACACAATGCAAATCGTAAGAAGTCCTGACAATCTAGGCCCCTAGTGACGTCACTTTTGGGGAAAATAGTTTTGGACACCTCTTTCGTTTTCGTGCGACGCTTAGTTTGGATGCTAGAGGGGGTTACTATCCGCCCATCCCCCCTCCCAGAGACGGGATGTGAGGATCTGACTGGGGAGACCGGAGGGTTAAACTCTCAGGAGACATTCTTCAGTTCATTTAGAACTCATGGATCAATTGGTTGGGGCAGGGTTCACGCAACAAGTTCTGCTGTGCAACAGGACCCTGGTTCATAATGTCAGCCCTGCAATAATTCGCCTGAATGTCTAAATAAATAATTGCCTTTCAGGCAACACCAGCAGATACCAAAGGCCGCGTCATGCAGTGGTGGTCGGACACATAAGAACGGCTTCGTCGGCCGTGCAGACCTGCGGCATCGGAAAGCTTCGGCTCGTCTGACGGCATCGGTCAAACAGCATCTAGCCTGCCGTCGACACGCACAAGACACAAAGATACGATTACACAGGCTGCCAGGATGGGCAGCCTGTGCGAGCGCATCCATGGCTAGAATGGGTGCGCGTAATGCTTGTATGGATGTCATGAGCGTGCGCTGGTAGGCTGACTCGGGCGTGTATCAGTCGGCGTTAGCCAGTCAGCGTGAGTGCGTGTGCGTGGCGAATGAGTATGCGTGTGAGCGTGCCAGAAAGAGAAATGAGCCTTCATCCTTGCCTCATCAGCACCACCCACCGTATGAGTAGCATGCCTAGCGTGTGGTTGCTGTCACTAACTGTTCTGCCTCTGTACGCAGTCCGGCCCACCGTACTGCCACCGGGCGAGATCACCTTCCCACCGATGCCTTCATACGGTGAGCAACGTCACGTGTGGTGCTTCTGGATAGGCGGATCAGCCGAAATAAAATGATAGGTAAATGTATATCTGCATATATACCTATATATATATATATATATATATATATATATATATATATATATATATATATATATATATATATATATATATATATATATATACATATATATATATATATATATATATATATATATATATACATATAAATATACATATACATATAGATATTGCATTCCGAAGTAATCCAATGGCTGCACAGCCATGCACATATAAGTGGTGCAGAAGTGCACCACTTATATTTGCACCTGCTTACAAAAGGAATGCATGGGTAATCAGTTAGTACGCGAATGTAAGTTTCATATATTTCATGTGGGAGGGGGTCGATAATGAGCTACCCAGTGATATTGCCATCCTAGATAGTGATAGAAAAGCAACGAATAAAAAGCGAAGATATCGATAATAAAATCAACCATCTAGGACTACCGAGTGACCAATCAGACAGTGACATGCATAGTCACTGTCTGATTGGTAGGACTAGTCCTAGGTAGGACTTTCGACGCCAGATCCAATGTGTGTGAAAAGCTATGTTTGGTTCAGTGTTTGGCAGACGCAATGCCTGGCTCATTCTGCAACAGAGGCCTGGCGCAGCGTGTGACCATTACAAGGAGAGTAGGAGGCTCCAACAGAAGTGGAGAACTAAGTCGCTTCTCGAGTCACTTATTGTCAAGCGAAGTTCATATAGTTACCTGCCAAGGCTCCTAAAAGTATGACCTGGCCCCTGCCCCTGCGCCATTTTGTTCCCAGGCCCATGGAAGAGACTGTTATGGATTCAGTGTGTGGCAAGTGACGCATTGATGCTCCACAGATCCGCGCTACCACGCCACCACCGACTACTACTGGGGCACCATTGACGCCAACATGACCGAGACGATCGGCAGCGGCTTCGAGGTCGGCGACGGACCTCTCGGCTTCGACACTTCACTCAAGCTGGACGGAACCGCGGTCAGTGAGTGACACCAGGTTGGTGGTGCTTGGACAGAATTGGGCCAGTGAGTGACACTAGGCTGGCGGTGCTTAGAGTGAGCCAGTGTCAGTGAGCGATACTAGGTCGGCTACGCTAGGATAGTTCAGTGTGCACCAGTAAGCAGCCGCGGCGGAACGTCTGGCGGCAAAAAGAGAGGGAAGCAGGACTTTTGGAAGCTAGACAATGCGTTTGTAGCTTCTGAGTTCTAACAAGTAAAGTATCTTGTTTATGCAATAGCAATGATTAATACACAGGGCTGAAAAGGCCAAATCACTTCATGCTAGCGGTCAGGCTAGAAATGACCAAACACGCCGTCTGAACCTGATGGAGGAAGGTCTCTGTCGTCGGCTTGGTGTGGGGTGTATTGGGGGGGGAGCTGTAGGGGGCTGTAGATATGGTGGTTGGTGTTGTGGTTGCTGCTGTGATTGCTGTTGCGGGCATCTCTCGAGTTGTGTCGAAGAGAAACCTACCAAACCAATCTGGGAACTGGGCTGAATTTCTCCTTTGCCTTTTGCGCCAGTGTGATGGTGTTGTGTTTGGTGCCCCACCACCTCTACCACCCATTCCCCAACCCATGCCGGATTGGTTTTATTTGAACTACCCTCTCTTACACTTATTTAAATGTTGTGCCATGTTAAAGCTTTGGAAACACCATAGAGGTAAGTGAGTGCCACTCGCTAAATTAAAATGAATGCATTGTATTGCGAAAATAAATGATTTTATGAGATTTTTCCGTTGTTGAAATGGGAAAAAATCCCCAAATGGAGTTTTTTCCTTCAAAAGTAGTATAATTTTGTGCAATGTACCGCACGAAATAGGCGCCTGTGTTGAGCCTCAAGCAGCTTCCGCTGATCCTTAACCCGCGCCGTCTCGGGGGGTATAGGCACCCCCTAAGGTTTTCCGCGGATAGTAAAAAAAGGCGAACAGCAGCGCGCCGAGATTTGGGATTCGCTTTTCCATATCAATTTTGCATATGGCAAAATGTGTCAATTGTTAGGTCGGGTCACCTCGGGTCAACGAGTTAGTCAATGTCAAGTAAGCTCACCTCCAGAAAAGTTCAACCAGTCATCACGCTTTAACGTATGAATATATTTTAATGAAACTTTCAGCATTTGCATATTTTTAAGCACGAAACTAAACGCACCAGAGAACTGGTATATTTTATCCGTTTTTATTATTGATTAGTTTTACATATTTGCCCATTAGAGCTAAAATCGAGGATCGCTTTCGCTTTCGCTCGCTCGCTTTCGATGATACCTCCTTCGTTTTCGTGCGATGCTCAGTTTGCCAAATTTGGCTTCCTGTCCCCCTCCCCAAATGTGGTGCACAACATACACATACCAGCTGACCATTTTGCGATTTTTTGAAAGCATGTGGGCCAAATACTGAATCCTTTCACTGGCAATCATAGCTGGCCTCGCCATCGTTAGCAGCGTTCCTCGCCTGCATAAGGTCTTAATGTTATGATGGTGCGCCCCTGTAGCTCAGTTGGCTAGAAGGCTGGCCTGCCCCGGTCTCCCCTGTCCTGGCAACGTGGTTTGAGTCGCTTCACGCGCTCGCATTTAGCCCCCGGCTGGGAGGGTCAGTCGGCAGCCGGCCCGATAAGGCTGGGGATGAGATACCAGGCGGCCGTGTCTGTGCATCGATGGGGCGTTAACTTTCGGTCAAAACTCTGCCGTTGAACTGGAATTCATGATTCAGATGATGGGGCCAGGGTTCACGCAACAAGCTTTATTAAGCAACAGAGCCATGGCTCATGAAGCTACCCCAGCAAGAACTTGTATTATTATTATTTTTATTTTCCTGGCTCCGAGGGCTTACGCGAGTGTTCAGGTATACATCACCGACATACGTAACCATACGATAATTGATGCCTCGCCGGACCTTATTAACTGAGAACGTGCAGCCAGCCCTACGTATCCAACGTTTAGGTACTGATCTCTACCACGTTGGGTACGTCTCCTGGTCGCCTATATAGCATTGCCGGCCCTACCATTCAGCCCCGACACTTACGGCATGCCAAACCCGTCCTTACATCCTACGAACCACTGCACAATCCGTGTCCCACGTACAGGGAACATAGATGAACTAATTACCGGGCAGTGTTTGCCTCTATCATACTGTCCGGCGCCAGACTCGACAAACGCAATACAATGCCTTCCCTGAACGGTGTCCATGCAAACTGTGCCCATCTGCGCCTCTGGATCATGGAGGCCATCGAGGTTTTGCGATCAAAGAACCATTTGCTTTGCGAGAATGCCTATGAAGTGTTCATTTCATTGCTCCTTCTCGCAGTTAAAAGTTTTACCAGCGCAGATTATATAGGGGAATATTAATGTAATTACGCGTTCGTCCAGGTCCTGTTTCTAATGTCCTCGATTTACGCTATTCTTCACCTTGCGGCCGTTACTCGACCATCGCTAATTGGCCTAAATTCGGTTCGTCACATGCGCAAAGTTGCGCCACTGAACACAAAGCTCAAGAACATTCTTTGAGTTCACGCAAAACTTGGACTTCTAACGGTGTTATTGTTATTGTTGTTGTAGTATTGTTATATACACAGTGTTATTAGTGAATAACGGTAAGTTATTCACTTTGTATGGCGACGTAGTGACTACCACAATAACGGGAATAACGAGAAGTTATATCATTTTGTAAGGATCGACATAGTGACAAACACAATTGCTTGTAGCGTTTATGTATATCGGAAAAAATCACCACCTCCTCTTTCCACCGGGCGTTTTGAAAAACCAATTTGTACATTGCTCCGGCTCTGCCGAGCCTGCTATTTCTTCCTTCCCGATGTCAAGCAATCTGTTGTCCGTCGTCATCAGCGCCGGTGCCTTTATCTCCCTCGGAACCGCCACCAGGCTGGAGAGTATTGAGCTATGTACGGATGGGGAGTACGGATATATGCACTGAGTACGGATGGGGTGGGAGGGAAGACATACGCGAGACAAACACCTCGGCTTTTCTTTGCCTATACATCAGTTCACGAAGACGCAATGCTCTTCCGCAATGCAATGCACAAAATGGTAAACCTGCCTAACACTTGATCGCTGACACAAATTGATCCTCATGCTTGTTATAGGTATCTACCTACCGCGTCAGATTCAATATGCAGGTAATAGAACCTGATTTAATAGTCCATCCGGGTTGCGTTGTTCCCATGTTTGATGTTATTCAATACATATCAGCTGTCCCGAAGTACAATTCCGTCGCTACGCGTAAACAAGCCCATGGGTGGCCTATTATCGGTACTTAATAATCGGTAACGTTGAAGTTCGTGATGGTTTCTTAGAGAAATAATAAGATCTGCATTAAAATGGCATGACTATTTTTTTCTTAGACAAACGTTTTTCAATCATATGTCCATGCCATTGTTCTACGTCATGCAAAATGGAAGAATGGAATGGAAGAAAGCTTACACGAAATCCGTCCAACCCGGAAAACGCAAAATCCTAAAAAGTCATGAAGAGCGGACGGCCACATGGGTTATTTATAAGAACGCATTTTTTTGGTCAGAGAAATCATGCCCACTTTAATTTTCGCCGTCAAATTCGTCAACTTCGATGGGTCACGGGAGATCACGAGGTAATAAGGCCGCGAGTTCAAATGCAGGAAATATTGATATATTATTGCGGGAATGTTTCAGTTGATCCTTTTTCTTCTGAAATATATATCATCTGCACGCTTTCCATTTCTTATTGATATGATATGCATCGTCGAAACAACCTATGCTATTTGACCTAAAATAATTCCGGATGCTATAGCTCAAAAACCGGTGGCCAAATCGGCCTGAAATGTGCACAGCCGTATCCGGAGCCAACGACTGTGAATCAATTTTGGTCTCAATCAAAATGTACGGGGTCGAGTGCATTGGTCGATCTGCCGTGGAACACAGGAGGTGGGAAAATTCGTTTTTTTTCATCGAGCATATTACACAAATGTCTGAATAAAATGAACTGAAGCTCTGCACATATCTGAGGGCATTCATGGCAGAGCGTTTGGTGTGAAGCTTGTCCGCTCATGTCATATCAGGCGACTGGCCTGAGACGGTTCTTCGCGAACATGTCCTGGCGGATCTGAGCGGACTTCGCACTTCTGTCAAGTTCGGACCGAAATATATGGCAAACTATGCGTAGCGTCTGTACGAAATCCACATCACCGTATCTCACATTCAATTTGATGTTCAACGAGAGTGAGCATGATCCTATAGTCTTCACGCGCTCCGGTGCAGTCGAGACAAGACACACAAGATCTATGTGGGATTTTGGTTTTTGGTACTCAAAAACAGTTGGTCGCCCTGTGGGATACAAATGAACGCCAGATCCGAAATAAGTGCCCGGGATTACCCTAGAACATGCTTTGGTCCTCTTTGACCTCATGTGCCTGTGCTGACCCCTAGTAAGCAAAGATCAGAGGTGAGTTCACCAAAAGCTTTTCAAACTAGGGTAATTTTGGGTGCTGAATCTGAATTCAGTGTTTATTCCTACCGTTTAGAGCCAACAAATTTGCACTGGGGACGCAAAAACCAAAACTCTATATTGGCACTTATGACGTGATCCAACCAGCACAGGGTCCGTGAATGCTATAGGATCATGTGACCCATCAACGGACTAAACATCGAAGGAAAACCAGTAAAGTGTATTTCCTGGGAGTATCGTGGAAAGTTTGCCACCTATTTGGGTTTAAATTGAAGAGGGCGGAATCAGCAGAAATCCGCCGGTGCAGATTCCCGAATAATCGTCATAGGTCAGTATCCTAACCTGACCTGATGACAAGTTTTACACCAATGGTTCCGTGGCGATTATCACCATGTGTGCGCAAAATTTGGACCCGCTATCCCTCCTCCGTACTATTTGCAAACTATTTATTATTCACTAACAGAAGCTATTATCTTTAATTATGGCTCCAGGTTGTGTGGCTGTGTGGAGACGTCTACGATGGCCCAACAGATGGGACACCTCTGCTGGGGGGCCCGTATCGGCCGGCTGCCACGCCGGCCGCCTCCGTAGTCTTCAGGCGCTCGCCAGTGAATATAGACGGAGACAGAGCGTCCTGTGTCAGTGGCACGAAGGGCAAACCCCGAGACATGCTAGTAAAATAAAAATGAAAACATGTCAAGAATTACCTGGACAAGAGCATTACCTGCAAGGGCAGGTCAAGGAATGTAGTACAACGGGGCATTCGTATGGTGGGCCGAATAACTTTGCCCTCCAGGGGAGGGGGATGCGAAATTAATTAACATAAGCACATGATTTCAATTCAAACCTCATGAAAAGGCCCAGATTTTCCATCGTGTTGACTTTGGATGAAGAGGGAAAAGGGAGGCTGCAGTTGACCGTCCGTGGGGAAACGCCGTTCTTGTGAAAATACCTTTGGTGATCCCCTCTAGATCCCAAGACATACTTTAACAAATTTGCACCGGGGAGACCCGGCGACACGACATGCCGAACAGGAAGAATTTGGTCAGGATTTGCGACTTGGCCACGGCGATTGTTAAGTTTGCTGATTATTGGGGAATTTCCTTCACAGTTGATATGTCAAAATCGGCGCGCTTGATCCTCCACTGGGACAAAGTGGACCGGATGAAGTGACAACAAGCTATGGTTCAAATACCGTATAAGCAAGACTATGCTTGGTGAATTTCTAGCAGTGATGCCGAGCGGACTGCGCTGTGCACCAGGACAATAATTTCCTTTAGATCATAAGACCTAAGTACTAAATAAATGATCATACAAATATTGAACCTATGCTCCAACGGTACCTATATAACCGAACCGCTGTAATAAAGCGCTTAGCATTGAATATTTATTATTTTAAGTCGCATAGCGTATGGGGAGCATAATCATGGTTTAGTGGGTTCACCGTAGCGTAATGGGTGCGACGCCCCCTTGCTCACATGAGGGGAGATGCATCGTCCAATACGTTCCCCCGTCCGTGCCAGTGAGGTCAGTGGCTGACTGCGAGCCTCTCATGGCGACCAGGGGTCTCCGGTGGCGACGGGGGCTTCCTGTCTCCACCAGGGAACGTTCTATGTAGGCGAGAGGCCTTCTGTGTGAGTGATGGACTTCCTGTTCTGCCGGCACGCACTTTGGTCTACTCCTTCAAACAGCGGCGACACCAGTTAGCCAGCGCCATCCCGGGGGGGGGGGGTCGTTGACGACCCCACTAAGGTTTTCCGCGGATAGTAAAAGAAAGGCGCGCGGCAGCGCGCCGAAATTTGGCATGCCTTTTCCCACATTAATTATTTAGAAAAAATGTAATCCGGGTTGTTGCTGGGGTGGCTTTAGGAACCAGGGTTCTATTGCTAAGCAGAGCTTGTTGTGTGAACCCTGACCCCACCACCCGATCCATGAATTCCAGTTCAACGGCATAATTTTATCGAAAGCTTAACGTGCCGCCAATGCACCGGCACGGCCGCCCGGTAGCTCGTCCCCGGCCTTATCGAGCCCAGCTGCCAACTGACACTACCGGCCGGGGGCTAAATGCGAGCGCGCGAAGCGACTCGAACCCTGTGTTGCCAGGACAGGGGAGACCAGTGCAGGCCAGCGCTCTAACCAACTGAGCTACCGGGGCGGCAATTTGGCATGTTGTTTGAAAATTTTGAAGTCAGGTCATCTATGGGCAATGAGTTAGTTAAGGTCAAATTAGGTCACCTTAAAAGAAGTTCAACCAGTAGTCACGCTTTAACGGATAAAGATATTTAAATAAAACTTTCAGCGTTTCCTTATCTCTAGCGATGCAACAAAACGCACCCGATAAATTTATCATTTTTCCGTTTTTTATTACTCATTTGTTTTGCATATTTGCCCATTAGAGTTAAAATAGAAGATTCTGGGTAAATTGAGCGTTTTTCTCCATTGGAGTAAGTTGACTTCGAACAACATTTGTCGGTACACCCCACCCATTGAAAAGGAAAATTAAAGAAAACGTCAAACTCAATTTTGTAATTTCAATTTTTTCTTCAAATCTCTAAAAATGAAGTTCCTAGAGCCACAAACATAATGCAAGTCGTAAAACTCTAGGGCCCCTAGTGACGTCACTTTTGGAGGGGATTTTGGGGGGTGGTGTCTGGCGCTACTCGTCGAGCGCTTTTCGATGACACCTATTTCGTTTTCTTACGACTTTTAGTTTGGAGATTAGAGGGGGTCTCTATCGCCACCCCCCCTCCAAAGACGGGGTGCGAGGACCTGAAGGAGACACGCGTTAACACGCGGCTCCGGAGAGCCTCCATGTAACGCGAGATGGAGAGGGCAGGCTGGGGCGGATGCCGCATCCCCTTCCATAAAATCTTGGAAAGTACTGCAGGTAGAAGGATGACATCTCGAGGGGAACTGACTGCTACAGTGAACTCCTCAGTACACATTTTATGACCATTGCCTTCAGGGCCAAATGAGGTTGAGATCGACCGGCACACCGGGTCGGCGAGCCGACAAAACCTTTGTGACGTTGCATGCTTATAGGCGGCCGACCAGCGAGCGGTTTGGTGACTTCGCACCCCTGCAGTGCCTATATTGCCAACGGATTTGTTATGCGTGGAATGCGCATATCAATGTACAACACAGCCACAGCACTTCAGTGCAATATTCCTGCCAGTTTACGATATATCGTCGGAAAGCACGAGCGATGGGCTTACGCCACTGCCGCCATCCCGCTTATCCGGTGCGCGTGCTAATCTTACATCCTTTTGCCCTCCAATATGTGCAGCTATCAAAAATATCGTGTCGCTCTCTGACAGTCTCCTCCTGACATCCTGAGGTGCGGGCGAAACAGGGGTACCCCTAGCATCGCCCACCGAACCAAACCACCACACGTTCTCGATGAACTGGCGTTCCGACCGAGACTTCACCGTACCACATCCGACTTGACAAGCGCTCCTGTGATTTCAGTGCGTGGCGCAGAAAGGCTGGGCGTCCAAGCTGGACTCCTGTGCAATGAACCCTGCTAACTGCGAGGAGGGCTTCTCGTTTAGTTTGTGGGCGCAGGTGCAGCTGGGAGACAGCAGCGAAATGTTCGGAGACACATCCACACCCAGCAGTGGCCAGTCCAGAGAGTATCTCCTCAGTACAGGTGAGAATCACCAGGTCAATGGTCTGCGTCCCGTCTCCACGAGTTAGACGCGCCGTATGTGTTCTGCAGAGTGCAGGAAGCCCAACAGACGTGTAAATAGGTGCTGAGAAAGCGCTTACGCAGCATGGGCGCGAACGTGACGCTTCCAATGTTGTGCTACCCAGAGTGGGATTGATGGGAGTGAGAGAGTTGATAGATACTTCATCGGTACTCCGGAAGGCTCCCCCTCCGGGAGTATCACTAAGTAGGTGATATCCCGTATGGTTGAGGGATGATGTTATGCTCATGTGATGCCTCACTGCATAAGATGTGGCAAAAATATCAAAGTCGTGAAGTTCAGTTCTGCATCGCTTCTCTGTTTGCACTGCATGCTCTATTTCATCGCATGATTGAGCCTTTAACTCATTGCCTTATAAATCCCATCTTGCTTTTTCTGTGTTCCCGACCTCCACTTTAGTGCCGCAATGTCTCGCATCGAATGATATCTCCGAGGAGCTAGGAGCCGCGCTTGCGCCGGCAAGGTGAAAGTGCGTAGAATGGGGTACGCTACACAAATTTGGTCAGCGTTGGTTTCCAATGTAAAAAAAATTACGCTGAGTTCAAAAATGCTTATATTCAATGTTGAAAATTCCGAAATCATGGAGAAAATACACTTTCTTTAAATGCCCTCGGGGCATTATTCACGCGTGACGTCACTCGATAGTAAGCCAAATGGCGCATACGAGACAAGCAATATAAACAGCGTATACAAGGTGGGAAGTTCCTACGGCCTTGGGAAGTTCGTTCGTTGTGGAGGGTATCTATTAGTGTTTTGAGACGTATTTTTCGCATTGAAGTCAGTCAGATTGGACTATTGACTTGAAGGATGGAGCCTGGGTATGTAAAAGCGGATTCTAGAAACCTCCCTGACATAAATCACATCATGGTAACTGAGTTTTTCTCCAAGTCCGACCTCCACGTGTCTGCTGAGATCCGGGCAGTGAAGAATCAGAGGTGAAACAGATGGTGGTTACAGGGGGTTGAGATTGTGGTACAGGAGGGCGGGGGGGCGGTGGAGCAGCAGCTGGCATAATTTATTTATGCTTCTGGTTTTACCAATTAAAACTGGCTGGCAGGAAATGCTGGTGGCAAAACGGATTTTAGTAGGAAAGATGGGATCAGTCGGCTGCCTATGACAGGCAATGCTGGTCACAAAGTACAGATGAAAGGGCAATGCTGGACGTGTGTCTGTCATTACCAGCTTGAAGTTCTCGAAGCAAGCAAATGCAGTGTGCGGAGAATGCCAACTGCTCTCATTCTTTAGTTCACAGGCTAAAGCTAGATTTGGGGACAAAATGTCGCAATTAAGACCAACTTCTGGGCCCATAGCATCAATCAAAAGATATAGGTAAATTAAAAACCAAATTTTCGTAAACAGCATCAGCTAATCAGCGGTGGTCATAGTTTTCTCTACAGGATTGTGTCTGGCATTACCCACTGTCTAGCATTGCCCTGCCTTCACCTACTGTAAAACTATGAGCATTGACAGCATTGACTAGGGGCAAATATGGATCCAAGGGGTAGTGAAATGAATCCATTGAAAGATATTGCATACACACACATTACAAGAAACGAAAGGTGGTCTCGCTGAGACCCAGCACCCAAAATAGGAGTTTTAGTCCCCTCACAGTCTGAGCAGTGGGAAAAATTGTACAAATTGAATTTCTCCAGTTTTCCCATTTTCAGGCAGAGGTTTAACTTACCTCAAAATGATCTTCACAGCAGAAACAGGGAACAGAAGACACCAAACTGTCCCTATGATCACACATCACCATTTGGGCCCATTTACGTCTGGGTTCAACAGCACGGGGTACTGGTAGGAATATTTTGTTAGGCGTGAGAGAGGTAGTTATAAGTCAAAGTTGAGCTCATTTTCACGAACTTTTACGCACAAATTCGGACCTCTCGCCAGCACGCTATTTCTCCACACTCGTCAGACGCAAATAACCTGGTAAATAATAAACTTGGCCGCAATCTCGGCAGTCGTACTATCGAGTGACGTCAATGCTTTGTCAGCCAATCAGATATATTGGAATTAAATGACGTCATTTATAGGTTTTAACATTTTCTGGTGTACTTTTTAGCTTATATAAATCACAAATAACACGCACATACTGAATTATAATTTAAAGCACATATACCCAACATAATTTTTACCCGGCTTAAAAAAGTGTAGCACACCCCATTCCTCCCTGGAATCGGTGGGTAATTCAGAATTAGCACTTGAGAAGATCTTGGCCTAGACATCGGACTGATGTACTGGACAGAACTTCAGATTTTGAGAAGATCCGGAAGGGCAAGATCGCTCCTTGTGATGCGATGGGACGCGGAGGCAGGACGGTACGCATCCGCGCTATCACTAGGAAAGGAGGTGCCTTGGTTTTTACTCAAAGTAGAGGTCCGCTGTGAAATTCAAACACGTGTGAAGAAAGAGTTTACACCTGCAGTCGATTGATTGGAAAACAATATGTACACATGAAACGAAAAATAATGATTTTTTTCCTGGAACCCATCGGTAGCGCTACATTTGTTCTTCCAGCCAATCACAATGGAGTATTTTGCCAATATTTGTAAATTGGCTCGTAGATGAGCTAGAGGCGCAAAACAAAAACGAGCATATTACTCGTTATAAGAGAAAACGTATGGTACCCGGTTTTACAGTTTTCGGTCAACCAGTGACCCTCCAGAGCAGGCCAATGACCTGAAATTGGCGAATATCGCGAAACCTTTTGTTTGGGAGGGCCACATAACAAAACGCCTTACAGTTAGAGACACCGGAAAATAAGAACATGACTCATCGAAGCCCTGTGAATCTGACACAGGTCAGGTCAAGTCAAAACTCGTGACCGGCCTTAACGGCATAGCATGTAGAGCCCCTGGCGATCATGAAATGAACTTGAATTAGTCGGAATGGTGCATGATATATTAACCCGTCCCGTCTCGGGGGGTCTTCAACCGCCCCCCTCAGGTTTTTCGCAGATAGCGGATGAATGGCGCGAGGCAGCGCGCCCAAATTTGGCGCACCTTTTCCCACATCAATTTGACATGCTGATTCGACATTTTTAGGTCAGGTCATCTAGGGTCAACGAGTTAGTCAAGGTCAAGTGACGTCACGTCGAAAAATGTTCAACCAGTCGTCACGCTTTAACGGATACATATATTTTAATGAAACTTTCAGCGTTTGCTTATCTTTACGGATGTAATAAAACATACGAGTTGAATTTTTCTCTTTTTTCTCGTTTTTGACTACATATAGATTTTGCGTATTTGCCAAATTGTAGTTCAAATATAGGATTCTGGCTAAAGTAAGCATTTTTTATTAGGGCTTCCAACAACGTTTCTCGGTCTGCTCTACCCATTGGAAAAGGAAAATTTAAGAACTTGAAAACTCAAAATTTTGAAATTTCCAAAAACTCAAAATTTTATTTTTTGGGGGCCAAAAATAAGTATAGCCCTGGTCAATCTCGCTGCCCTTTTCTCATTCAAAATACATTTTGTTTTTTCATATATCCCCAAAAATGAACTCCCCAGAGTCAAAAACATAATGTAAGTCGTGAAAATCTAGCCCCCTGGTGACGTCACTTTTGGTGGAAAAATATTTTGGAGGATGGACCCGGACCCTACTCGTCGAGCGCTTTCCGATGACACCGCTTTCGTTTTCGTGTGATGCTTAGTTTTGATTTTAGAGGGGGTCTTCAACCGCCCCCCCCCCCCCGAGACGGGGTGGGAGGATTTGACCGGAAAGACGGCGCCGGTTAAACGTGTTTCAATAATATTCAAACACGTTTAATATTTCATGCACCATTCCGACTAATTCAGGTGCACTTTATGATGGCCAGGGGGCTCTACATGCTATGCCGTTACGGCCGGTCAAGAGTTTTGACTTGACCTGACCTGTGTACTTGACAGGGAGTGACGACGAGGGGCATCATCAGATTCACAGGGCTTCAATGGGTCCTGTTCTTATTTTCCGGTGTCTCTAACTGTAAAACTTTGTTATGTGGCCCTCCCAAACCAAAAGTTTCGCGATGTTCGCCAATTTAGGGTCATTGGCCTGACCTGGAAGGTCACTGGCTAACTGAAAACTGTAAAACCGGGTACTATACGTTTTCTCTTATAACTAGCAATATGCTCGTTTTTGTTTCGCGGCTCTAGTTCATCTAGGGATCAATCTGCAGATATTGGCAAAATACTCCATTGTGATTGGCGGTAAAAAAAAAAAATTGAGCGCTATTGATGGTTTCAATAAAAAAATCAAAGTTTTTTGTTTGATTTGTACATATTTTGTTCTAATTAATCCATTGCAGGTGTAAACTTTTTGCTCACACGTGCTTGAATTGTATAGCGCACCTCTACAAAAAGGGCCCAGGGTAGGTTTGTGTGTCTCAAGTATCCACATGTCTGTTTGGGTGCCGCGCGGCGTTTTACTACAATGGAGGGATACCGCGGGTGGGAGAGGAAGGGGGCTGACCATCCAGACTGCACTGCTGCGCCGCCTTCCTCTTAACCAAGATCGGTCGGACCGACAGGTACCAGGTTAAAGCCCAGGTCCCTGAGCCGGGGCGACCTGTCACTTCGCCCGTATAGGGCCCGATCGCCCCTCCACGACGTCAGAACCAAAGGAGTTGTGTTGGTGTCCACCCCGCACCATGCAGCAAGGGAACTCAACCTTCAGAATTACAGAAACCCGGGGGAGGGAAAAAAGAGGCCAAGAGGGCGCGACTACCCCAATAAAACAGAGCGGACGAGTAGCCGAAGCAGCTTGGTATACTCGCTCGTCAGAGGTGGATGCAAGCGGCACTTGAGGAATGTACCCCCCCAAATGGAAAGGTGACGCCACTTCGGTCGGGAAAGACATCTCTTCAGGAAAGTTCGAGTGCACCCCTCTGAACAGAATGTTCAGCAAAAAGCGCCCATTTCACGATGAAAAGGTGTCCATTTTGGACGAAAAAGCGCCCAGTATGCTCGAGTGTACCCCGACCATCCATTGAACAAACTGCTCTGTTGAAGGTGCCCCTCCGAAGAAATGTGCCTTCTCCCGCCCCCCCCCCCCCCCCCCTCGACGAGAATCTCTGGCCCTGCCTTCGTTGCTCGTGGGTAAGTGTAGAGTAGATGAATACGAAATCAGACGCTGGATAGGATCGGCTAATCGATGGAAGTGGAATATGAAAACGGATTTCGGAGGCACCTCTGTGATTTCACACCCCTTATCGAAGTGGCTGTGATAATCCCAGGGAGCGCAAATCGTCCACCCTAGTAACGATGGCGGACTCCCACTGCGGAGGATCCGAACGGACCAACACCTCTTTGAGTGGTAAAAATGAACTTTCTTCATGCAATTTTTCGGGTATTAATTAAAAAATGTTCATTTTATTCCGAATACTTTTGCCAGAGCCGCAGCCAAAGAAGATCCGGTGACCCCCCCCCAATTAGCATTAAAAAATATACTAGATCAAACGAGACATTTTAATACTTTCATCGAGCAATACTTTCGGCGCGCCTCGCGCTGGAGGTTCTTTCTATTCCATCACCTTTTCTTCTTCCATTTTTGTTATTGAGGGGGAGGCTTAAGAAAATCCTGGCTATGCCACTGCTTTTGACCAGGCCATTTCATGCCATGGCTCTGTGCTTGCCACTGTAAGCGTCAACCGCCAATGCCGCGCAATGCATACGGCAGATATCAAATAGGTACCTACCTATACTGACACGTGAAACTGTTGTGTGCGGCCATGGGCGCCGCCATGGATTTCTGACACGAGGCGAGAGGTGCATAGGCTGTTGTTTTCTATGCAGAGCCACCGGCGTGCTGCTAAGCAACTGGATGTCTGAGGACCGCGTCGCCGCTCTGACCTTGGTGACACATGCCAGCCGAATCTGCCCGACCCTCTCCAGCCCCGACATACCAGCGCCAAACATGGTCTCCGGTGCCGTTGTCCCGCCCCTGTGCGACCTGACAATGACTATTATTCTGGGTGCCATCAGGTGGTGACGTGAAGGGCCATCCTGGCATCGCCATCTACAAGGAGGGGCTCACCTTGAATGCCCTCGTCTCGACCGGCGCCGAATACTGGCTCACGTCGGTCAAAGGCTTGTTGAAGAACAACACGTGGAACAACATCGGTGAGAGAACAGAGTGGTGATGTGAACCAGAGCCCAGGTAAGTCACATGGGGCATGCAGCTGGCCAAATAAGTGTCTGTTTGCATCGTTTTGTTGTTGCGTCCAAAAGTGAAAGCATGAGGAGAAGTGCAGTGCAGGAGAAAATGAAGACTGCCAGTTCTCGTTGATGTTGTTTCCTTCTTCTATTTTGCTTTCTGAAGTAAATGCTGACGTAAAGGAATCAAGTATAGCGTTGCGTGTTATCGAATATCAGTACTGTTTCAGCCGTCTCATCGATCTCCCAGTTTGATTGAGGACAGCAATGGCAGGAAGGAAGGAAGGAATGAAATAATTATTTAGGATATCAAAGGCATTTGCGAATATGTATAACTTGTTCCCAGCGTATCTGGCTAACAATCAGTTATTAGCCTCAGGTTGTCCCATTGTCTCGTTTCTGGACATGGCAAAGGAATACAGGTTCATGGAAAGCCCGATTAGGTCAATGCTATCTCACTACTATAATTTAGTGTACTCATTTATGCGGCATTTAGTAGCATAGTACTCATGGTACACTACCATATTTGCACGTCACTTGACACATTCGTTGGTGCAAATTTACAAAGAACTGGGACAGTTATCCAGCACCAGACAGACAGACAGACTCTATTGAAGTCATCCACAATTGACTCGTGGCTATTATGACATCGCGTCAAAGGGATAAAACAACGCAGCACAAAAAGTCAAACTCACAGAATACAAACAAAAATAAAATAAATCAAGTTGAGCAGTCGATCAGTCCAGGACGGGCCGAACGCCAAACAGGTACTGCCGTAGTTGTCGACCAAAAGTCGACACGGGAAGTCGCGTCAGCTCAGGTGGCAGTGAGCTATGCATATGTGGCGCTCTGATGCTAAAGCGTCTCTTCCCCATCTCGGTGCGGGACCGGGGGACATATAAGGTATGGTCTTGACGGGTGGTCCGGTCACGAATATCCGCCATGGTGGTGAGATCGTGAGCCAGTGACTCTGGCTCACCATGTAGACGCACCTTGTGTGTGAGGCGAAGGGTGTGATATCTGGCCAGGTTCTCCGCGCTGAGCCAGTCCAGCCTCCTCAGCAGATCCGAAACGTGGTCAAACTTTTTGCGGCCGAAAATGACCTGTGCCGAGTAGTTTATAGTTTTTCGAATGCGTTCTTTTTGGCTCCGTTACCATACACAAAAATACAGTAGCGGATCTCCGAGAAGACCAGAGCATTGACCAGCGCAGAGATGACGACAGGTGGAAGATGCCTTCTCAGATGCGACAGGCTTGTGAAAGCCTTTCAGTTTTCTTTGCGGTTGCGCGCCAAAACGTCATAGTGCGCCCACCCCACCTTATCAATCAAAGCTGTTGGTGAAGCCCGTTTTGGGCGGGGGCGCCGAACGGGGTCTTCTAGATGCCCATCCCACCCCATCACACCGATACGTTTGCTGCGTCCACCTCTGACTGCTGGCTGTGCTGGTCCGGCATCGGTTCGCTGCACCAGCCTCTGACCAGGCAGGGCCGAAAAAGGCACCCCTCTGGAAAGGTTCGAGTGCACCAAACCCTCGGGTTTTTCAGCCAGAGGCGCTTCTCTGAGAGGAAAGGACCCTTAACTAAGGGCTACCATCTACAACCTTGAAAGGAAAGGCGCCTCTTCGGGAAGGCCCGAGCCTACCCTCTCGTATTGTTCGGCCGGAGGCGCCCCTCTGGAAAAGCTCGAGCGTACCACGTCACCTATAATTTTCAGCCAGAGGCTTTCCTCGGAAGGCAAAGTCACCCGATGCCTATCCAGGTACGTTCGAAGTGGCGCACCTCCGGGCATGTGTCTCCCTATGACGATTCTTGGATCCGCCCCTTCCTCAGACTGCTGATGGTCCTGGAACCGCCCCTGCCTCATACTGTTGACGGTCCTGGATCCGCCCAGGCCTCAGGCTGTGGACGGTCCTGGATCCGCCCCTGCCTCAGGCTGTTGACGGTCCTGGATCCGCCCCTGCCTCAGGCTGCTGACGGTCCTGGATCCGCCCCTGCCTCAGGCTGTTGACGGTCCTGGATCCGCCCCTGCCTCAGGCTGCTGACGGTCCTGGATCCGCCCCTGCCTCAGGCTGTTGACGGTCCTGAATCCGCCCCTGCCTCAGGCTGCTGACGGTCCTGGATCCGCCCCTGCCTCAGGCTGTTGACGGTCCTGGATCCGCCCCTTCCTCAGGCTGCTGACGGTCCTGGATCCGCCCCTGCCTCAGGCTGTTGACGATCCTGGATCCGCCCCTGCCTCAGACTGTTGACGGTCCTGGATCCGCCCAGGCCTCAGCCTGTTGACGGTCCTGGATCCGCCCCTGCCCCAGGCTGCTGACGGTCCTGGATCCGCCCCTGCCTCAGGCTGTTGACGGTCCTGGATCCGCCCCTGCCTCAGGCTGTTGACGGTCCTGGACCGGCAGGCGTGCGCTGGAGCAAGCAGCCATTCGACGACAGCGACTATGGCGGTATCCAGTTGTACATCAACAACTCGACCGAAGGACATACGGTGAACCCGTACACGTCTAAGGAGCCGCGCAAGGCTGGACTGGATCCAGGCGAAATTATGGTACATCCGTCGGCCGGCAGGTGGCTCGTTGGATGAAAGCACATTTTCTCAGGGGTGGCGTGGTAGGTTGGATGAGAGTAGTAGCCTGAGGTGGGGTGGAGTGGTAGGTTGGGTGAGAGTAGTAGTCTGAGATGGGGTGGAGTGGTAGGTTGGATGACAGTAGTCGTCTGAGGTGGGGTGGGGTGGTAGGTTGGGTGAGAGTAGTAGTCTGAGGTGGGATGACGTGGTAGGTCGGGTGAGAGTGGTAGTTTGAGGTGGGGTGGTGTGGTAGGTCGGGTGAGAGTAGTAGTCTGAGGTGGGGTGACGTGCTAGGTCAGGTGAGAGTAGTAGTTTGAGGTGGGGTGGAGTGGTAGGTCGGGTGAGAGTAGTAGTCTGAGGTGGGGTGACGTGCTAGGTCAGGTGAGAGTAGTAGTTTGAGGTGGGGTGGAGTGGTAGGTCGGGTGAGAGTAGTAGTCTGAGGTGGGGTGACGTGGTAGGTCGGGTGAGAGTAGTAGTTTGAGGTGGGGTGGAGTGGTAGGTCGGGTGAGAGTAGTAGTCTGAGGTGGGGTGACGTGCTAGGTCAGGTGAGAGTAGTAGTCTGAGGTGGGGTTGGGTGGTAGGTTGGGTGAGAGTAGTAGTCTGAGGTGGGGTGACGTGGTAGGTCGGGTAAGAGTAGTAATCTGAGGTGGGGTGACGTGATAGGTTCGGTGAGAGTAGTAGCATGTGGCGGGGTAGCATGGTAGGTAGGATGAGAGTAGTATCCCGGGATGCGGTGGCATGCTAGGTGGGTATGACAGTATTAGCCTAGTGTGAGGTGTCAGGGTAGAGTATATATGGTAGCCTGTGATGGGATGGCGAGTTGGGGTGGCGTGATTGATTTAGACCTCCTTGGCTGCGCTTCTGTTTAGGTTGGGTGAGAATGGCAGCTTGAGGTGACGTGGATGGCAGGTTGTGGTTGAGTGTGGGATCAGGTGCGTGGTAGTGTTGGGTGGGGTGGCAGATTTGGGCTGAGTGGTGGATCAGGCGGGTGATAACCTTGGGTGGGGTGGCAGGTTGAGGGAGAGTGGTTGGTGGGTGAGGCGGTAGGCCGAGGTGCGGTAGCAGACAAGGGTGAGGTCTGGGATATTACCTTGACCTACAGCGGATTGAGGTAGGTATTGGATTGGGGTTGGTGCTAGTTTCATTTGACTCATTGACATGGGTCCACAGGTTAGCTTAGTATCAGCTGTTTATGCTTTCCGCTACTCCCAGAGGATTCAGCATGGAAAATGAGGGCGAAGATGATTTTCCGATTTAATGTTCGTTTTGCATACTTCTGCTGTCATATACTGGGGAGCCTCCTCACTAAAATCTTGGGAAGCTCGTCAAGTAATGGAGAATCTTCCCCTGCGTCGTGGGGTCACATCCCATATCATAGGGTCCTCCTGTTCAGTTTAGGGGTACTTCTCTTCCGTCCTCCAGGCCTCATTACCAGTTCTTGGTCTCCCTTGCGTTTCGGAACCATCTACCCGTCCTCGGATCTTCTATTTCTTCCCGAGGGGCTCGTGCCCTCTCCGAGGAGCCTCATCTTCCGCACGTCCTGAGGGTTTCCTCAATCCTGAAGGCTTACGATTGTGGGCCTCCTCTTGCTCTCTGGAAGCTACATCCCTTGTCATAGAGCCATACTCTCCTATCTTAGAGGCCTCCTCTCTCACCATGGATCCTCATTTTCAATCCTGGAGCCTCCTCTCACTTCATAACGTCTCGGGGCCTTATCTTTCAGCATGGGACCTCCTGTTACGTTCTGGGCACTTCTACTTCCCTTCTAGAAGACCATGTCTTCCGTCTTGAAGACCATGTTCAGTTCTCTGTCTCAAGCCCTGTTTCACGACAGGAGAGGGAGCGCCACTCCCTCTCCCCTTGTTCTACCCCAGGTGGTGCCGCCCCTGCAAGTCCCCATATGTAAGACCATCGCAGTTGAGTAGTAAAAGTTTCCCACAGTAGGATTTGAACCCGGGTCTGTGAACGCAAACTGAGTGATGCCTGGCCGACAGATTGGCTGCCATCGGACAGCCTCGAGCCCAGCGTATCGTGATGAGTGTCCTTGTGAGTTTGATGAAGTCGCCATGTGGACCCGCCCTCTGCCCAGCAACGAGACCATGTTCTTCCTGGGAGGATTCGGTGAGTTGCACAGGCATGCTGCTTGTTGGGAGGGGACCACTTAATACCAGGTTAGTGCAATCGTGCAGAGCTCTGGATTTTGCACTACATCTGAGCCCACACCAGCTTCCAGTTTTCAAGGGAGTGTGGGTCATTCTTGCTCCAGCCCTACACTCGATTTCCGCTGTATGCCACAGCCCTGCTGTGGACCATACCACGCAGAAGTGACAAGTGCTCTTCAAGTTTTGGGAAAACGCGATATATTTGTAGCAGCTTGATATTTATATTATATACCACATCGACAATGATGATCATTCATCTTCCATTGCATGCTTATAATTTAGAACGGCGAACTTAAGCAACTTTATTTTTAAATACAACCTGGTTCGCTTTGATGATTAAAATTAGTTTGATTTTGCTAACTTTCTTGTGTCTTAGGTGGGAAGCACAGCCCGAATTTGCCCACTAGTGATGACAGTCGTGTCGAGAGCAGGGTCCGTGAACGCGACTGACATGCTATCCTGACGACAGACTGTCGACCAGGAGCTGGACATGAATAAAACACGTGACCGAGACAGACTGTCGGCCAGGAGCTGGACATGAATAGGACACGTGACCGCTAGAGACTGTCGACCAGGAGCTGGACATGGGCCGAGCCAGTGACCGAGACAGACTGTCGACCAGGAGCTGGACATGAATAGGACACGTGACCGCTACAGACTGTCGACCAGGAGCTGGACATGGGCCGAGCCAGTGACCGAGACAGACTGTCGACCAGGAGCTGGACATGAATAGGACACGTGACCGCTACAGACTGTCGACCAGGTGCTGGACATGAATAGGACACGTGACCGCTACAGACTGTCGACCAGGAGCTGGACATGAATAGGACACGTGACCGCGAGAGACTGTCGACCAGGAGCTGGACATGGGCCGAGCCAGTGACCGCTACAGACTGTCGACCAGGTGCTGGGCATAGGAGGCGACTAACACGCCATCCTGGCGACAGACTCTGCCGACAAGGAGCTGGACATGGACACCTTGCGCGAAATGTTCAGCAAGTGTTCGCAGTGTCTCGAGCAGCCGACCCAGTTCAAGGCGTTCATCAACAAGGTGCTGGTGCAGGCCAAGACCGCTCCGGTGGCGCCCGACCCGACTGTCGCCAGCACTGCTGCCGCCGCCGCCGCCTCAGGCGCAGCCGCCACCGCCGCCGACGACGCAACCTCCGTCAAGCTGCCGCCTGGTGAGAGCGGGCTATTATTTGAACAGGCTGGTTTCTCGACTGGCGAGCTGTCTCCCGGCTGGCGAGCTGTCTCCCGGCCGGCGAGCTGTCTCCCGGCCGACGAGCTGTCTCCCGGCCGGCGAGCTGTCTCCCGGCCGGCGAGCTGTCTCCCGGCCGGCGAGCTGTCTCCCGGCCGGCGAGCTGTCTCCCGGCCGGCGAGCTGTCTCCCGGCCGGCGAGCTGTCTCCCGGCTGGCGAGCTGTCTCCCGGCCGGCGAGCAGTCCCCGGCCGGCGAGCTGTCTCCCGGCTGGCGAGCTGTCTCCCGGCTGGCGAGCTGTCTCCCGGCTTGCGAGCTGTCTCCCGGCCGGCGAGCTGTCTCCCGGCCGGCGAGCTGTCTCCCGGCTGGCGAGCTGTCTCCCGGCCGGCGAGCTGTCTCCCGGCCGGCGAGCTGTCTCCCGGCTGGCGAGCTGTCTCCCGGCCGGCGAGCTGTCTCCCGGCCGGCGAGCTGTCTCCCGGCTTGCGAGCTGTCTCCCGGCCGGCGAGCTGTCTCCTGGCTGGCGAGCTATCTTCGGCTGGCTGGTTGCCTTTCGACTAACATAATATTTCATAACTAACTGGCTATCTGTCGGGTGACGGAGTGTTATTTATTGGGGCTTTATGATGAGCCGACCCCGGCAAGGTCATATTGCACCCGAAGCAAGAGTATCCACCGCAAGTGTTGTGAAAATAATAATGCTATCAGAAGCATTTATCTGCCAGCTGGCTATATATTATTAGGAAATGGATCTCGCGGAGAGAGAGCCAAAGAGCATACTGTTATGAACAAAGCACGAGACATTACCCAGTACACCGATCAAGGCAAGAATTTGTGCATTGCGTCCAGAATAGCATCCTTCCATTGCTACTCTGAGCACACTACAAGAATATAGCACACCATCAGCGAGATGTTGCACCACGCGCATTTGAGCTTCACATCTGCATTCAACAGGTTGCGATATGCGTAGCGAGTGCCTGTCCAATTCCGATGCGGTAGAGAACTACCTCGTCACACCTAGACCGTTCGCAGGACGAGAGACACTCATCTAAGCGTGGCTTGATTTGCTTCAGTTTGTTTCCTTCCTCGTTAGCCGACCTACATTACTATTCCTTATAGCAAAAGGAGCGAGCTAGTGGGATATACACCATGAGCGAAAAGCAGAAGAACACGACGACAGAGTACTTGTGCCGCTCTCCTAGCAGTCGAGTCTGCAAGCTTGTTAGCGCAGCCGCCAACATGCGCTGCGATCCGGCACACGGCGATGTGTGTTCCCGCGCGAAGGAGTACTATCTGTTGTAACAGCATGTCCTACAAAATGGGGTGTTGTAGATTAGCCCCGGAACTGCCGCAGACGGCGTGATACAGCATGGCACGGCACCTGTGTTACTGTCGTGTGGTACAGCCTGAGACGGCGCCCGTCGACAGGTACACCGCCACACCCATATCCCGTACAGGTGCTGACCTTACTGTCGTGTGGTGCAGCCTGAGACGGCGCCCGTCGACAGGTACACCGCCACACCCATATCCCGTACAGGTGCTGACCTTACTGTCGTGTGGTGCAGCCTGAGACGGCGCCTGTCGACAGGTACACCGCCACACCCATATCCCGTACAGGTGCTGACCTTACCGCCGTGTGGTGCAGCCTGAGACGGCGCCCGTCGACAGGTACACCGCCACACCCATATCCCGTACAGGTGCTGACCTTACTGTCGTGTGGTACAGCCTGAGACGGCGCCCGTCGACAGTACACCGCCACACCCATATCCCGTACAGGTGCTGACCTTACTGTCGTGTGGTGCAGCCTGAGACGGCGCCCGTCGACAGGTACACCGCCACACCCATATCCCGTACAGGTGCTGACCTTACTGTCGTGTGGTACAGCCTGAGACGGCGCCCGTCGACAGGTACACCGCCACACCCATATCCCGTACAGGTGCTGACCTTACCGCCGTGTGGTACAGCCTGAGACGGCGCCTGTCGACAGGTACACCGCCACACCCATATCCCGTACAGGTGCTGACCTTACTGTCGTGTGGTGCAGCCTGAGACGGCGCCCGTCGACAGGTACACCGCCACACCCATATCCCGTACAGGTGCTGACCTTACTGCCGTGTGGTACAGCCTGAGACGGCGCCCGTCGACAGGTACACCGCCACACCCATATCCCGTACAGGTGCTGACCTTACTGCCGTGTGGTACAGCCTGAGACGGCGCCCGTCGACAGGTACACCGCCACACCCATATCCCGTACAGGTGCTGACCTTACTGCCGTGTGGTACAGTCTGAGACGGCGCCCGTCGACAGGTACACCGCCACACCCATATCCCGTACAGGTGCTGACCTTACCGCCGTGTGGTACAGCCTGAGACGGCGCCCGTCGACAGGTACACCGCCACACCCATATCCCGTACAGGTGCTGACCTTACTGCCGTGTGGTGCAGCCTGAGACGGCGCCCGTCGACAGGTACACCGCCACACCCATATCCCGTACAGGTGCTGACCTTACCGCCGTGTGGTGCAGCCTGAGACGGCGCCCGTCGACAGGTACACCGCCACACCCATATCCCGTACAGGTGCTGACCTTACCGCCGTGTGGTGCAGCCTGAGACGGCGCCCGTCGACAGGTACACCGCCACACCCATATCCCGTACAGGTGCTGACCTTACTGCCGTGTGGTACAGTCTGAGACGGCGCCCGTCGACAGGTACACCGCCACACCCATATCCCGTACAGGTGCGACCTTACCGCCGTGTGTACAGCCTACCCCGTCACAGGTACACCGCCACACCCATATCCCGTACAGGTGCCGACCTTACTGTCGTGTGGTGCAGCCTGAGACGGCGCCCGTCGACAGGTACACCGCCACACCCATATCCCGTACAGGTGCTGACCTTACTGTCGTGTGGTACAGCCTGAGACGGCGCCCGTCGACAGGTACACCGCCACACCCATATCCCGTACAGGTGCTGACCTTACTGTCGTGTGGTGCAGCCTGAGACGGCGCCCGTCGACAGGTACACCGCCACACCCATATCCCGTACAGGTGCTGACCTTACTGCCGTGTGGTACAGTCTGAGACGGCGCCTGTCGACAGGTACACCCACAGCCAGTCCGGAGAAGGTGAGCAAGATTCGTTCGCTGGCAGGACTGATTCACGACGTGACTAAAAGTTGCAAAAACCCAATGGGAAAGGATGAATTGACACACTTCATGGTGAGTATTGCACGACGTGGATGTGCATGCAGTCTGGATGGGAATAAATGATCTCGCATAATTGAGCAACCACATTTTCATTCATTTCCTGATGCTTAAGATGTTAGGGCAGAACAGACAGGAGATCTAGCCAGAACGAGCCACCAAGCGAAAGGGAAAACGCTCCCCACTGTTAATAAGTACGCAGTTCGAAATATGAATGTGGGGAGCATGTTCGTTGCTGTTTAGCTGCAGTTCATATTGAAGTAATCATGGCAGGAGTTCATGGTAGCATGCGATCCGCATTTCTGTCTATATCGGGATTAGCTTCGTTCCACAGTTTATCCCACCTATGTCCCGTCGCAAATGAATCGTTTATCCTATGTTGAAGCATGCTACTGTAATGCTGTCTGAATAGCAAATGAAGTAAAAGTTGTCGCAGCTTCTGTCTTCGAAGGTCATGTCATTCATGGTGGAGCGTATGCTTAGCAGCACCGTTTGTATACCCGTCGTATGACATGTTGTCCCATCGTCCAATAGGAATTAGGGGCGCTGCTAAGCGAATCCATGGAACTCAAGACTCTGTCCCAGTGGAGGAATGTCGAGTACACTACGAAGGAAGACGGAGGTTCGTACTGATTGCTACTTCCATCGAGTCCATTCTTTTCATTGCACCCACGCCTTATTCTGCCATGACTCGCCCACGAGGTCTGCTGGGACATGTCGGCCGCGAGATGGGGAGGGGTAATTTAGCTAGTGGAGACGAATTGTTTAGTGGTGCACTACATATGGTTATACTGTGATGCACTTACATGGACATGGATACACCTACATGGAACCCATGAACACAGCCACAGTTTACACCAGTCATGATACTTGCATGCACCTACATGGGTAGCTATGAATGCATCTGCAGTCTACGCTAGTCATGAGCCATGGATACGTCCACATGGATAGCCATGTTTACATCTTCAGTCCACATTAGTCGTGCGACCACAAAGTCTCACCGACTACGCCATACTTGTGGGACCGTACTTATTGGCTTTCATACTATCATAATCTTTTTCTTTTGGAAAATTACATATGTTCACGCTTCGTGACTAACTGTAAGTCGTTCGCCGTTTTTTGCTCTGCACAAGCCAAGTTGAGTTTAGAATCTCAGGTCACCCCGGAGTCTTCCAGGCCAATGATGTTGTCGTGCCTTTCAAGCGTCACTGATGCGCACGACATGATGTAGATGCGGTCCGTCGACAACGTCATGCATCTAAATACCAGACAGGTAAGCGCGGCCTGGTGCTGTCCTCAAACTAGGACAGGATGTGACTGGTGATCGGCACCTCCACACTGCCACTTCATCCTCATGCAACACAAACAATTGTGTGCTGCAGGAGCTTCTACGGTCATCTCAAGAATTGAGTCGTGGGCTCTTGAGTGTGCCAAACATATACGAATGGAACCCAAGGACAAGGTTCACGTCAGAAAGCGTTTCGACAACGTCCAGTTAGAGATCGACAAAATGAAGACGTTCAATCTACGGCAAGACGCGACGATGAAATACCCAAGAGATGACAATAGTCAACTAAATACGATAAAGTGTAAGCTATGGTGTGATATATTTATATATTTATATAAACATATATATATTGTGAAAAAAAATTGCCAAAAGGGCAGTTTTGGGCCCGAAGGGCACCTTTGGCACAGGCGGGGCACATAGCGCGGGTAATTTTTGCGCTAAATTTGGGACATTCCGGCCAAGAGGGCACTTTTCGGTCAAAAGGGCATGGCCCCCACTCCGGTGCGCCTATGTATATACATGCATGAATATAAGTAACACTATTAATATTCACTCATTTTGCACGTGTCTCGTTGAAAAGTTCCAGAGGATGGATTTTTTATTTTATCCTGATATGATTCGGTATTCTATTTCTATCTTATACTTATTATATAATGAACAGTTAACAGATTCGGCTGCATGTTAGGATGAGTATAATCGAACCCACTACTCACATGTGCTGTTTTCGCCAATGCTGCGTTGTGTGCACACGCGTTTTGATGTCTGTTTTCGGTTGCAGTTGCTACTGAGATCTTTCACAAATCCGACGAGTGTCTCTTCATAGACGTCACTATTCAGTTCATGAAGTACGATACCTACGGACTCATCAGTCCAAAACGAACCAACCTTTTGTAAGTAGCCTCGTACATAGGTTGTGTTTTCTTATTTGTGTACCTTTCCGGTGTCTATACTCGGCATATATGCTGTACTTCTGATGAACATAACTATGTTGGTGTTCGTTCATAGGAGTTATTAGATTGGCTACAACACCTACGTTTGACTTAAGGGGAAAAAGTAGATTGGAAGAAATGGATTGGGTAATCTATCCTTGAAAAGGTCCTTCGTGTGATCACGGCTGACAAAATTGTCCTGATAGTTGAGTTGGACAGGATACTGGCCTACATTAGTCTCCTGCCCTGGGAAGAAGGGGTTCGAGTCGCTGCACATGGACCCCGGCTGCGAGGGTCAACTGGCGGCTGGCTCGGGTAAGCCGAGTAAATGCTTTGTCGACAAGTTCAATTTTCCGGCAAAATTGTGGAGTTTAACTGGAATTCCCGGATAGGGTGGTGGGGCCACGTCTCGCGCAAAAAAAAACTGCTTGGTATAAGGCCCTGGTCCATACGGCCACCCGAGCAAGCATCTGGACTAAATGTCTTTAAAAAAATACACATGTGGAGTTTTTGTTTCAAGTACATTTCAACCAGTTTGTTTACAGAATATTGCAAACGCATTGATCCTAAGCCATGCACAATAAAGCACTATTTTATTTGCCGTATAATAATAGACCAAAGCTCAGGAAGAAATAGACTAAAGCTCAGGCCAGCATTCCATGGTCGTTTTTATGTAGAAATTTCCCAACTACATCACAGTCCTTTGGTGCCCAACGGAACTCCAGAGAAATCTGAGCGAAATTTAGCAACTTATAACAACTTTAAACCGACTCACTTTGATGGTACGATCTAAGCTCGTTTGGGAACGCATTGCCAGTCTTAGCATCGTTTTCCAACGCCGGCTTGCTCTCTTGAACTATTAGCATGAAAAACTCTGATGCATTTTCTGAGAAACTGGTGAAGTAAGGCTGGTCTGTTTGTGTGCTAGCAGCTCCAGTAAACAGCTGATATGGAGGCTTCAGCACTTGTGTGGCCGTACACATACATTAAGTAGTATTCGACCACTTTCCTAATACTTCCCAGGAAGGTTATCACTTCCGCTCTGTCACCTAAAGTACCACATGGCGATCACTACAGCCCGATCACCATTCCTGCCGATCACCACCCCTACCCAATGGCCACATTTGCTTGGTCACCACTCCTGTCCAGTCACCACTTCTGCTCGATCACCACTCCCGTCCAGTCACCACCATTGTCCAGTCACCACTCCTGCTCGGTCGCCACTCCCGTCCAGTCACCACCACTGTCCAGTCACCACTCCTGCTCGGTCGCCACTCCTGTCCAGTCACCACCACTGTCCAGTCACCACTTCTGCTCGGTCACCATTCCTGCTCGGTCACTATTCCCGTCTTCAGAGCTGCATTGTCCGTGCTGTTTATGAGGCCCTAGGCCCAGTAACAATAACAGCACCATTCCCGCCGGATCTCTATTCATGTCCGATTACCACTCACGCCCGACCACTTCTGGCGATCACCTCATCCGTCCGATCTCCACCCCTGTCCGGGTAGTATTTCTACACCACTCGCTATTGCTACCCCCTCAATATTCCTACTTAGCCATCACTCCTGTCCGATCACAATTCCTACTCGATCGCCACTTCTGCCCAGTGCCCACAGCTGCCTAGTGTTTTCTACTTCTGTCCGATGCCATCCTTCTCAGCTCGACAACCTCCACTCCCAGCCAGCCATCTGCACCACTGCTGGACCAACCCACCTGTTAACCTAGTAGCTTCACTGCTATCCGATGGTCGTAGCTTATGTCCGGCTAATCGTCAATGCATTGTACCACTGGGGGGTGGGCAGCTCAGTGTAGTTGGTAAGTTCCTCCTCGGACTGCGAGGAAGAATGGTGAAGATTCGCCGCCAGTGTCGCCCGTGTTCTGCAGTGCCCATTCGACGCCAGTGAAGATGCCCGTGTCCTGCATCCAAACAGTGCGTTTTGCACTGGTAGCAGTCAGCAATACATTGTCTTGCATGGGGCATTCATGAATGACCGAACATATACGCGCACGCCTAAGGAAATGTCCGTGGTCGAATGCCACACTTTGGCCTGGTGTTGTAGAAAGCTGGACGTTGACGACGAAGACCTGGTTGAGATCGACGGCAACGTGCTGACGCTCAAGTTCGCCATGAACGGTGACGCCGACGGCTCGCAGGACTCGATCGTGGCCAACTGCACGCCTTCTGCAGAACAGCTGCGCCTCTACCCTCTCAAGGTGGCCATCAGCCACTCTAGTGGCAGGAAGGCGATGCGGAAGGCCATGTTCCACGAGGACGAGATCGACACTGGGGTAGGTGGAGTGTTGGCTCACGCTAAGAAGCGATGATACGCATGCATACTGCGCTCGCTGGGTGGGGCGAAGACAGGTGCGACAGAAATGAAGCATCAATCCCTGGGGTTCAGGAATGTACTGATATAATTGTACTGATATGACAATTTTACATATAATCGAGGGTTATTTTTGCTACACATGGGTAATGGAGTATCCCCAACGGCACCTATCTGATAGGTAATGCTTAGATAATCCCATCTTGAAACATATGCAGCTGAGAGCATTCCCGATTGACAAAATGTAGGCTCGAACTGGTGCACGTCTCCGGAGTTTGTGTTGTTCCGCCACCTGGCGGGAAGCTGGGTGTATTGTAATGGCCGAACTGGTGCACGTCTCCGGAGTTTGTGTTGTTCCGCCACCTGGCGGTCCGGAGTTTGTGTTGTTCCGCCACCTGGCGGGAAGCTGGGTCTATTGTAATGGCCGCGAGCGTTCGCCACCGGGCAGATCCTGCGGCGACTGTGCGTGTGGTGGAACCCCGAGCTGTCCGACTATGGCAGCTGGGACACGAACGGCTGTACGGCCACCGAGTCCAACGAGTACTTCACAAGGTGCAACTGCAGGCACTTCGGCCAGTTCGCCATCATGATAGAAAAGGTAGGTGTTTGGCTGCTTGCCCGTGGTGCCGGGAAGGCTCGGGAGGCTGCTGTGCGCCCCTCTGGCACACTGCTGGGCCCGGGAGGCTGCTGTGTGCCCCTCTGGCACAAGGCTGGGAGGCTGCTGTGCACCCCTCTGGCACACTGCTGGGCTCGGGAGGCTGCTGTGAGGGCGTCGGGCACACTGTTGGGCTCGGGAGGCTGCTGCGCGCCCCTCTGGCACAAGGCTGGGAGGCTGCTGTGCACCCCTCTGGCACACTGTTGGGATCGGGAGGCTGCTGTGCGGGCGTCGGGCACACTGTTGGGCTCGGGAGGCTGCTGTGCGGGCGTCGGGCACACTGTTGGGCAGTGGCACAATGCTGCCTGCAAGGCTAGATTTGGTTGTGCGAGCTTGATGATGCACTTTTACCCGGCAGATGTTTGAAAACGTATGATGTTGTCGTTATGCGTTACCTGCGGCACACTAACAACTGGCGATCCATCCTTTTCAGGTTCCTCCGAAGCTCGTAGACCTGGAATACAGCTGGTTGAAGATAACAAAATATGTTTGCTATGCAATATCCGCCATACTTTTGGTCGTGTTCATCGTTGTCGTCGTTAAGATGAAGTAAGTTTGCCAGGTCGCTCAGCCTGTTACAGGAAACATATTTAGATGCTGCCAGTCACAATAAAAACCTGTCAGCTTCTCCATATTTCTCTCACAGTGTCTTTATGTCATTTACATATGCACGTTTTCGATGGTGGAATTCTGGAGATGAAGGCATGCGTGAAATACGGTGTGCTGCATGTTGCCTGTGCGTAGGATGACCGAGTACCAGGAGTATCAGGAGTGTCACGGACAATCACCAATCAGTCGCGAATTTGAGAACGTATTCATGATTTAGCATTCATGTAGCATGTGGAGGCTGAGGTACATTATTGCTGTATTTTTAACTGATAAATATCATACTAAAACAATTTTACGCGAGTTGTTGCATAGACGACATAAAATAAATTGCCTCCAAATTCGTTTAAACACAGCCAATACATGTGATAATCATCCACCCCTTTCTGTTCGAATCCATCACCTCGAAGATTGAAACTCATGGGAATAATTTGACTGACATGCAAAATAGAACACGAATCTCAGTATATATGGTTTAGTGTATACAGGACTTCATATATCCCCTGAGTCCATCTACAACGTGATGATGGAGTCTCCGTGACGAGCGCACAGCAGGGGTGCTCGTCAGCGTCAGCGTGTCCGCCCCCCACACCCACTCATCGTCCTGTCGGCTATTTCGAGTCAGCGCGCGCGTCACCCGTCTGCACCGACGATCCGGAGACCCATGCGACGCCTGTGCCGCAGCTTCACGACCCGTGCGCCGCCGGCAGCTGACGGCCGCTCTCTCGCCGCAGACAACTGCACGAGATGTTCCACCTGATGCGGCTGCAGACGGCCGTCGGCATCCTGATCGGCTCCATCTTCATGTGTCTGTCAGACATGCCCGAGATCCGCGCCGATCGCCACACGTGCACCGCGTTCGCCGCCACCATCCACTTCTTCTACTTGCTGGCTGGCGCCATGGTGATGCTGGAGGGCATCGCCGACTTCCTGTCCGTCACCAACGGCACCATCGGCGGCAAGCTCAAGTCCTACACCGCACTCGCCTGGGGTGAGCCAGCCATGTGGAACGGCGAGATCAGAGGTCAGGAGAGGTCAGCGGTTGAGATGCGGCTGGGCCCGTTGTGCCTTCGTTGCAGTGCACTTCCTTTCGCGAACGTCAGGCAGTATCATGCGAAAACAAACATGTTAGTGTAGCGGAGCGAAGAAACCAAAAGACTGCAAGTATGTTCACACCACGTTTTACTTCTGTTCCATTTGTGTTATGTTAAGATTCCTGTTGTTTCACGGAACTTGATGAAGCCAGTCACGCCATGCTCCACAGCAATCCATACCGACGCGCGGCCTTGTCCGCCGTGTCTTTGGTGATGACATTGACGCAAAGCCTTGCTTGCCAGACGTGTACGTGTACCTGTACAGTACATCTACCAGTAGCGTACACATGCACCTTGAGTACACGCACCCGAGCACTGATCGGACTCGCTGCTGCCACTGAGGTTCAGGTGCCGCCACATGCAGCGCCAATAGCCCGGAAACTTGCTTCCAGCACGGGCGAGCGCCTTTCCGTCTGGCTGATCTGCCACTTTCCTCGCGGTGTACCGCCCTGTTGACGTACCTCTGTATTCGGCAGGCGTTCCGTTCCTGTGCCTGGGGTACGCCTTCCTGATGTACATGCACGACTACGGCACAGACCCGCGCTGTATGCTCGGTTGGCATGACGAAGTACGTATGGAGGATATACAACAAGGGTATACAACACTAACCCTAGTCGAAGAAATCCGCGTGCCGATGCAGCAGAAAAGGAAACTGCAGCGACGAAGCCATGCAATATTTGTTTTAACTCGGAAACCACTGGGGGGATATATAACGGATGTTGCCCCCTGAAAGCTTTTCTGAATATTTCCCGAACGCCTAGTAGCAAATCGGCCAAGCTTGGTGTACATTTATCTTAATACCACACCAATGCGGTGACAAAATGTTGGATTATGTTGGTAATGATGTCAACGTGACGTCATAAATTCAGAGTTCGACGAATGTCAGGGGTTTTAGTCTAGCGCTTAAGTGGGCTCTAAAACAGGATTTCAAATATGTTCTAATCAGCTTACATACAATGACTAATTATTTAGCGCCAAAAATTACAGCATTAATTTAGTTCCAAAACGAAAATGTTAAGTCTTGGTGAGCAAAGTAATATTTTATAGTTGCCTCTACTCATTGTCCCTAAGTTATTCCGAATGACGCAAGCACGAAATATATATAATGCATCTGTGCCTTATTATTACGCATATGCAAGTTTAGGTTGATCTATCAAAAGCTAAAACTTGGGGGGGCAGAATGTGCAGCGTCCGCTGCTCAGGCTGTGCCTCTGGTGATTGCACATACATAAATAACATTGTTGCGTTTTATATTGCAGTCTTCTATTTTGTTTTTGTTCTTGTTCTTGTACAGTCTAACAAATGACTGGGTCCAGCATTGAAAAACCATTTTCCAGATTCCATTCTCCCCCGCATTTATCAGGAATTCGTTTTATTATCTACAACACCGAGATTAGGCACAAGGAACGTTACGAAGAAAATCCTACCAGCTAAAAATACCATTTGCTTCAGCGAAAAATGTCTGAAACCTCTTTCGTTTCCTTTTCCGTTGCCAAAGACAGCTTTTAGGATTGTGTTTGAGCTGAAGCATAAAAATAGAATGATGCATCAGGAAAGCCAAATTGTACAAATTAGCCAGCTCGATGCACCAATTGCCAAAACCTTATCCTCCTGATGCCACGTGATCTTGACCTGACCTTGGCTCGCATTGCGTTTAAAGTAAACTAATGTGCATGACTGGCAGCTTGAATCTATATTTGCGACTTTTTGCATCAGCTGTGTTAGGCCAAAATATCGGAATTCAGAGCTCCGCAAGTCGTGTATTTTATCCTTAACCTGACCTGTGACCTGGACTATTTAACCTAAAACGAAAAAAGTGATTTTCCTCGACATGATTTTTCTCACTTTTCGATCGCCGCCATTTTTCGATAGCTCCATCAGTTTCAGAGTTACAGGGGGAGATATTTTTCCCCCACCCTGAGTCGCTAGCGTTCAGCCGGAGCCGAGCGGAGGGCGGCTTAAACGGGTTAGTATGTCAGTATGGTATAAAACGTGGATCCACTTCGAAATTATACTGGACCACATTATGCTAAATTCAGCGTCACTTTGGGGGCGGGGGGAGGGCAGTTACTTCACCTCGGAGCCGCCGCCTCCCGAGCTCGCCCGTCTGACGAGATCCATGTTGCACTGGGAGGAATCGAGAAACACATTGATCTGGTGACACTGCTACCACTTCACCGCTTCGTGAAGCCTCGTGTATTGCACTACATTTATAACATTCGCACAGGCCGCCTTGCTCAAACGAATGTTTGCAATGGACGCCCGGGCGCGGTGGCGCTATAGCATGAATAGACACCTCTCAATCTCACAGGTTGCCTTTCTCTTCTTGAGGTTGCACGGGGCACCCCAAGTTTTGCTGTGGTGTCAGGACAGACATATTTACAACGTTCCCACCCGCCAAGTTGTCCAAACATCCGTCACACGCCTGTCACACCGCCAACCTGTCACTTCTGTCACACTGTCGCACTGTCCCAGTCGTCAATCTGACGCATCTGTCACCTCGTCAAGTCGTCGCGTCTGGCACGCCTTCTCCGTCGTCGCGCTGGACACGCCTGCCCCAGTGTCACACGTCTGTCACCATGCCAGACTGTCACGTCTGTCACCGTGTCACACCTGGCCGCTCGCTGCGTCCGGCAGGTAAAGATGACCATGTTCCTGCCGATGGTGGTGATGCTGATCGGCGCCTTGATGATGACGTGTCTGCTGAGCTGCAACATGCAGGCGTCACGACTCCGCAAGGAGAACATCGTCGCCGAACAGCTCACCGTCTGCAAGGGCTTCGTCTTCTTCTCCTTCTTCTTCATAGCCACCTGGACTGTGGGCATGATCGCCTACTTGCGGCACGGCCTCAGCCTTCCGTCCTTCTATCCGCTGTTCCAGGTCAGCAGGCGAAGCCGGCAACCAGTGCATAGCTGACGCTGCTTGTTAGGTAGCTGACTAATGCTCCTTGTTAGAACATCAGCCAGGTTAGCAAACGGGTAAGAGCATATCATTGACATTGAAATTCCGTCATGGCGGTGGTAGGTATGCAGGGGGGGGGGTCTCTGCCGTCGAATCGGCGCGAAGAAAGCGGGCGACCATCGGAGCGTGGTCGGCTCGACAAAAGCGGTCTCTTTCATGCTATTTGTTTTAGGGTCGGGCTCCGTTACAAACAGAATCCTGGCTGCTCCCCTGCTCCTGATGATCTTGACCACATCTGAGCACTTCACTGCACCTGCTGATGACCTGACCCGACCCGACGCTGTTCTGCAGATCCTGAACTCGACGAGCGGCATCGTGTTTTTCCTGTTCTGCGGCCTGGGCTCGGAGAGATTCCGCCTGCTTGTCTCCGGCAAGGGAAAGCTGCGCAAGAATCTGCTCTTTTCCTACACAGTCACCGAGCAGCTGAGCGAGAAGCAGCAGCAGCTGGTGGTGGAAGAGCCCAGCCGAGACGACACGCCCGAGCAGGAGGAAAAGGCAGCGTTCGACCCGAACGCGAGAGGGCCGCGCGGACCGCGTGAGTATGTAGGAACACCCCGCCGGACGGGGTGCGCGCAATTGAAAACCGGAAAAACGGAACGGGGTTCATTCCGTTGCCGTACTTCCCTAGCTCACACACGTCAGCGTGCACGAAGAGATTCAGGAAGGTCCAAGGTTTGAGAGAGAAGACAAGACTGCAGCTGCAGAAGCAGCGAAGACTCGAAGACAGCAAGAACTCCAAACACCCTAGACGAGCACTCCATTGACTCCGGAAGAAAAACGTCCCACACCAAACTCCCACCTTCCCTCTGTCTCTCAACTAACCTTCACCTCCGGAGGAAACCTAACGGTGACGAGCCCACTGCCCTGGGGCATTGCGGCTGTGGTAGGGACCAAAAGGCGAAATCTCGGTTCGGGGCGCAACGAATCCGAGTATTTTTCTCATCTGTCAGGAGGGACACTTGCGGGGGACGGGACCGACCCATGCACACCATGTCACTCGCAACGGCGCCCACCGCCCGCACCACAAAAGGCGCCTACCTAGTAGGCACCCACACAGAGCCAGGCCACACCATCGCGCGAAAGTCGACTTTCACTCTGGCGCAGACACTCCGCCACATCACCGCGCTTCACGATCAACAGACACACCACACCCACGTCGTAGTTCAAACGTTCAAACACTTTTAGACAAATCGTTAGGAGTCGTGAGCGGACATAATACCGGTGGCGAAGTTCTGGTGGTGGGTTTCTGAAGGAACACCACCAGAGTGGGCTTGCTCTGATTAATGCTATATTTTGGTTTCTAGAGAAGGTGGAAGTGATTTCCAATGGTCAAATATGAACAACATTGGAACAAACTCTCTTATGATGTGTAGTTCGTTTTATTATCAACTCATTTCACTCCGTCACTTTGCCATTAAAGTGAAATGGTTGCAATTGGCCACCCAACATCTTGCGAAAAAAAGCGCGTCATACATTTTTTGTGTGATGTGCTGACAATTTCCAATGTTCTTAACTAAACGAAAATCGAACATGCTACATTTTGATATCATCTGGAATAATTTTCACGAAGGGTTAACCCTGTCACTTTTGCACTGAATTCCAGAATTTGTGTTCCAAATGATCACATCGTACTACTTTAAATTGCATAACAGATGTTCTGCATTGCCGAATTAATAGCCAATGGTTTCAAATAAACCGGCATAAAATCAACTGCCTTTTAATGCCATGTTCAGCTACTTCTATACATGTCTAACCCTGTCATTTTTGCACTCAATTCCCAGATTTGTCTCGAAATATCCCATCCTATTCCTTCAAATTGAATATCGGATGTTCTACATTAGCGAATTAACTTACAATGGCCTCAAATAAACTGACAAAATCGGCTGCCTTCTGATGCCATACTCGACTACTTTTATATATATTTAACCTTGTCATTTTTGCACTGAACTCCATGGTTTCTGTCTCGAATTATCATATTGTATACTTTTATTTGTATATCATATATTCTACATTAGCGAATTAATTTCCAATGGCCTCAAATAAACCGCCATAAAATCAGCTGCCTTCTGATGCCACACTCGACTACTTTTATAGATATCTAACTCTGCCATTTTTTACCTTTTGATATGAAGCTGCCCGGAATTATCGAGGTTCTGGCATGGCTCGATGCACGTCAAGCGCCGACGGTTCCTGTCCAGAGGATCCGGAGGGCCGCCGAGGGGTGGCATGACAAGAAATAAAGTAAAGTTGCACCCTTCAACAATACTAAGCATCATCGGCTCTGCCACGCCAAAATTGTACAGGAGAAATTCACGGTTGTAGATGCATTCTTTCCATTCAACGCCCATAAGCGTAATTTTCTTAAACAATATCGAGAAAACTTGTCGGCCTCAACTACAGTGGCGGCGTAACTCATGCCAAGCACATCGCCTATCGTTTCAAATTGGAAAATTTGCCTGTAACTTTGGCGTTGGGGCACATTAACATTCGTGGAATGGTCCGCGCCCCACCATATTGTGAATGGCGGTGTGCGGTCGGGGACGGGCCGGGAGCCGCCGGCGTCGCCGCCGGCGGCGGCAATCCCCCCCCTCCCCGGCTCCCCCGCCCCCCCCCCTCCCCCGGCCCCCGGCCCCCAACCCCCAAAAAACCACCCAACATTAACAAACACCTCTTCAGGAGGCACAACCACCACATTAAGCCACATTAACTAACTAATGAGCCTCTACCACATAAAAATCAAATACATCAACAAGCTTCCGGCACAGCGCTGCTTTACGTCTCACAGACTAGACAAGGGCCAATTTGGGCGCAAACTTTCACCAGTGTTCAAATTGGCACGGCTCTCTCCGATCGTAACCTCACAATGTCAACCATTGCAGCTCGACCGCCCACTAGGCCATTCTGGGCATTAAATGAACCAAAGGTGGAGTACTTGCTGTTGGAAAAAATGGACTATCACATCGGCGGAGATTCTTCGCATCTTCCACAAGTTCGCAGATCAATAAAAAAAAACTCGCATTCACGGATAGGTCGGAACACGACGTCCAGGTAACCATCGGAATCACTGAACGAGGCCTTAGGCTTTCCAAACGTCTGCCGGGTAATTATCCATATACTCCGCTGAAGCAATGGCCATTATAGCCGATATCTCCATTCACATGAGGCATAAAGCTAGAGACGTAGTAAATTGCTAAGATTCGTCTTAATAGTCCTTTAGTCAATTACCAATACCCACGACTGTTCACATCCGGTCGTTGACAGAATCCAACAAATCGTGGCCTATAACGTAAACAATGACTGTTCTTTCCTCAGGATACCGGGCTTCGCCAACATCCCAGATAACAAAGAAGCAGACTGGCTCGCAAAGCAAGCCTTAGCATCGGACACTTCCCCAATATGGAACATTTAGTGAACGACTGCAAAGCACTGCTTCACCGCCACATTTGTCGGCATCACCAGAACTCATGGACACAACACAACTCAACACAAAACAAACCCAACCACATCCACGACATCAAACCATCCGTCGGTACATAGAACACATCAAATCAATCTCGCCGACAAAAAGAAGTCATTCTCACTAGACTTAGAATTGGTTGCACTAAACTGACACAGCCTCAACTAGATGATGACTAATAAACAACACCTCACTGCGACACCTGTAACACAACATTAAGCACAAGCCACATCCTGCTAGACTGTAGTAGCCTTAACGCTCAGAGGCAATCATTTAAGGCCTCCTGCCATCACCATGTCGCTTCCATCTCTTCTGAATTGCAAACACCCAGAACTCCTTCAATTGCTAATTGAATACCCGTATGCCACATAACTAGCAGCAGCACTGTAGACACTCAAACACCAACACTCACTTCTACACGCAATGCATGCCCGCGAAACATGCGTAAGAAACACGCATATGGACATCCCAGAATTGCGTCGAACATACATACATGATTCGATTTGTTTTCCAATTAGAAATAAATGGTTACCTAGCGGTACCGCCGGACGTAGTTGAGCCGACTTGCTTCAGGAAAACAAGATTTAAAAAAATGAACATAACGCAAAACGACTACCTAGAGGAGCCATCGGACATAGATGAGCCGGTTTACTTTGCAACTCATAACGAAAAACGGCAACCCGGGGTACAGTGGACGTAGATGAGACGGATTACAAAGCACCGTGCTAACTGCACTGACAACCTTGCTTAGACTAACCCTCTACAAACAGGTAACACTCAGTGGCCGGCGTGAAGGGCGGTGTGGACAATTGCCTCCTTGTGCACACGGTAAAAACACCGTCGGTGCTGCTCGACAAGTGTAGGCACCCCGCCAAAATCAACCTTCTCGTCACTCTCAGAACACCCACCCCCACCCACCCCGGCCACGAATTATCTTACGTAGGAGTAAAGCATAACTAAAATCATTTAAACTTTTGGCCGATGTCGCCCATCGAGGCTCCCGCCTTCAGCACCTAAAACACCACGCACACTATAACGTAAAGCCCCCTGACGTAAAGGTATGCATGCGCTTTGCTTGCAAAGCACACCCGCTTTAAAGGCGGTGCAAGTGACCGTTATAATTCGGCACGCGTCGAAAAATCACTCTCCCCGTACTTTCCCTCGCTAACGCCCCGTGGAAACATAAATCGCAGGTCGTGCATGCGAGCTTCTTCCGTGTATGCTCCGTGGGCTCCGTCCGCATTCGTTAAGACACAAGTAGGACCATACACGTCATGCGCGAACCATGCAGACCTTAACCAACATGACCCACGAGCGTATGACCTTTCATTTTCATTTCGAACCGTCTGTCCAGTAGTGCATTCCGCGTGTGCATTTTGTTTTAAACATCATACTGTACGTTGATCACGAATCATGATTACGATTACGGGTTATATCCCGTTATAATTTTTGCAGACCTCGATCACCAAATTTCCGCATCAACTTCTAGTTCACTGGCTATGATCGTTCTGCCCCTGCCAGTGATTGAACACCCGTACTTCTTTTCTCTTTTTTTTTTGGGGGGGGGGGAGGAGAAGCACTTGTTCTGCCTCCTCAATGTTGCTGAGGATTAGTTTAAAACATATGGGTGCTGACTAGAAAGAAATTGCATAAAAACATTCCCCAAAGGAGATTAGAAGTGTTGCACCCTTGGTCACCCACTTAACACCGGTTCGTCTTATTTCAGTGGTGGCGTAATCGCAAGGCAGCCGCCTAGCGCCCCGCATTGGTCGACTGGTCGCCGAGGGAGCCGGCAAGACCCCACCGGGTTACCACCGAGCGCCGTTTGCTTTCGTGAACACGAAACGTGCGCCTTCATGCAGAGGAAAACGCGTAATGACAAATGATCGACTCTCGATGTTCATAAGTGCACTTAGTTCATACGATAGTTATTAGATGCTTCGGGATCACCGTTCATTTTGAGATATATAGATATATGGGATGATTTCCTTTCGGCGTAGACCGTTCCACATTAAGTGATTTCGCATCCGCTTAGCACCGTCCATTAAGAGGGCCATTCAAGATTAGAGCAAGTGTAGCCGCTCTGTGCTTCAAAAATGTGTGTTGCGATTTGTTTGGTGTGGCGTGCGTCCACGCAGCATTTTCTGGATATTTAATAAACTTTATTTTCAGCAGACTAGATTGTTTGTCCTTTGTGCAGGATGTGTATAGAGCATCATTCTGAGAACATTAGATGCTTTACAACGCGTTCAGCTGAAACTGGGTTTTCTCACGACACCCGGTTGCTACGTCACACAGCGTCACCAGCCTCTCGCGCCGATCGGTCGCGGGCTTTCACTTGTCCCGCCAATTGTGGGGTTTCAACCAACGAGTGTGCGATCGGGATTCCAATTTTCTATCGACTGAGCTACCTCGAGGTGACATCCATTGCTCTCGGGAGCAGATACAGAGCACAGGATAACAACTATTCGGAATATAAATTTCAGTCCAAGGATTGCGTTAAAACAGCTGGGCAACGCACGCCGATAGACAACATTTCTGATTGATAAACCTTGACCGTCAAAGCCAAATTCTTCAGATTTAAACAGATCGAGCTCCCGGCGGATAGAAAGCACCACATCCTGTACTCCATCCCGAGGGCGGTCCAGGGCACTCAAGTGAGGTGAGGAAAATAAAATCGAGACTGCACCCCTTCCCTTCCCATACAAATTGTCTGTGGTTTTTCCCCACCTTATTCATTTGATTCAGAAAATTCGGCAGCAGCTTCTCTCAAGGGGTGGGGCATCGGCCTCAGGAAAAGTTTGAGATAAGCATGCATTGAACCCTTCCCAGAAGAGACCTATTTCCCAGCATGAGGGCCGCCACCTAACATGTAGAGAATATGCTTCCAGATCCCCCCGTATCCGCTTCTGCCTAGGATTCCAAAAGTAGCGGCCTCCCTGGTCTTTCATTGCTGACGTGAAATTTTTCCTCATATGATAGATATAAATGTTAGCGTTTCAAGTCTACGAGAGTACGAGCTTCCATGAAAGCTTCCGAACCATTGTGAGCATGTACAAACCCTCAAGGACGTCTACGGGTTCTTTCGAACGTCCAAAGTCCCAGGTCGAGATCGCCGCGCTTCAAAGATCTATCGGTGAGATTTAGCATGCTTACTGACCTGATGTGAAGCTACTATGGATAACAGATTTCTTAGTTTCTTGTCATAATTGTTTGAAAAAAAAACACAGTTAATATGGTCATGCTAATTTGTGTATGCACTTTTACAAACATGAAGGACTGCAATCAAAATAGGTCTACATGATTCCTTCTTCATACAAACAAAATATACTGCATGGATGCGTGAAAAAAAAAAAAAAAAAAAAAAAAAAAAAAGAAGTTTTTAATAAATTATTTTTTTTTTATATTTATTTTTTTTTTTTTTTTTTTTTTTTTTTTTAAATTTCAAACAACAAAAAAAAAAAGAAAGGGGGGGAAAAAAAAGGGGAAAGGGGGGGAAAAGGGGGGGTTGTGTAAAAATATAATTTTTAAATTTTACCCCTTCCTTTTTTTAAATCACCAAACGTATTTTAGTTATATAGGAATCAATACACTGAAGATATATGTTCCTAATCATGAATTACGTTGTCTTTATCCTAGATCAAAACATGAAGGGCGAGACCGTCCCAATAATTTTAATTCTCTACTCTAGTACGGATATTGTCCTGTCCTAACGGCGACGTATCCAAGGGTGGTCAAATGATGAAATGATTTCGTAACTATTTAAATGACGTCTAATTGTGACCATAAATGGCCCGGAGAAGTAATAACTCCGTACATGCACAGTTACGCAGTTGCTGAGTGATAAACTACTATTCAGATGCTTTTCTTGATGGGTTACTGTAGTTTGCGAATGAGGTGGATTATACCAAAGTAACCCAAGGTCTTTGCATTTCTTAAGCATTTACATGGCTCCCAAATAGGTCTTCTGCCATCAATGAGTTCGCTAGCTGGTGCTATTTTATGCATTTCAATTCGATTGATGCTCTTTTTTTTTTTTTTTTTTTTTTTTTTTTTTTTTTTTTTTTTTTTTTTTTTTTTTTTTTTTTTTTTTTTTTTTTTTTTTTTTTTTTTTTTTTTTTTTTTTTTTTTTTTTTTTTTTTTTTTTTTTTTTTTTTTTTTTTTTTTTTTTTTATGGGTTTTTTTTTTTTTTTTTTTTTTTTTTTTTTTTTTTTTTTTTTTTTTTTTTTTTTTTTTTTTTTTTTTTTTTTTTTTTTTTTTTTTTTTTTTTTTTTTTTTTTTTTTTTTTATTTTTTTTTTTTTTTTTTTTTTTTTTTTTTTTTTTTTTTTTTTTTTTTTTTTTTTTTTTTTTTTTTGGGGCGTGCCTTTTTTTTTTTTTTTTTTTTTTTTTTTTTTTTTTTTTTTTTTTTTTTTTTTTTTTTTTTTTTTTTTTTTTTTTTTTTTTTTTTTTTTTTTTTTTTTTTTTTTTTTTTTTTTTTTTGTTTCAACATTTTTTTTTCCTTTGGTTTTGTTTTTTTTTGGGTTTTGGGTTTTTTTTTTTTTTTTCATTTTTTTTTTTAAACCTTTTTTTTTTTTTTTTTTTTTTTTTTTTTTTTTTTGGTTTTTTTTTTTTTTTTTTTTTTTTTTTTTTTTTTTTTTTTTTTTTTTTTTTTTTTTTTTTTTTTTTTTTTTTTTTTTTTTTTTTTTTTGTTTTTTTTTTTTTTGGTATTTTTTTTTTTTTTTTTTTTTTTTTTTTGGAAAATTTTTTTTTTTTTTTTTGAATTTTTTTTGTTTTCTTTTTTCTCGGGGGGCCCAAATTTCCCCCCTGGCTGGATTGCCAAATTTTTTCCCAATATAGGCATGACTACTTCTGTCCATTCTACATAGCACACCAAAAAGAGGTATGAATCCAATCAGTTTTTATCGCCCAAAACAAAAACTATTTATTTTGTATTGACATAGAAGCCCTGACAGCAAATCGTAAACAAGAATGCATAGACCGGATTTATTGAAGTCTACCCAGCAACTTCTCTGTGTACCATTTCATTGGAAAATCACATAGCAACAATATTTTCATGATTTAAAATCATGTCAATTAGCAATGATATTGCAAACGATGCATAATCCTGCAGTGGTGTAGTGATATTAAGTGATCCAACATCAGTAGGTATAGGTGATTCAATATCAGTATGCTTAAGTGATCTGGCATCAGTAAATTATGCAGGGACAAGTTAGGTTTTTGTGGTAATATTGCATTATTCTTCAATATATATTGCCCCTCACAAAGCAATTTTCTGTATTCTTCCTGTATTTTGTTGAAGTGAGAGGCTGTTGTAGCATACATACGCATGGTCACAAAATATTTTTCATGTGACTGAAACGCCATTTTATTGATTTTGATGTACTTGTCTTGGTCAAATGGCTGCTTATTGAGATATAAGTACAACTTGATATGCCTGTGCCAAAAGCGGTCTTAATTTCCAAAGATATGAATTTATAGTGCTTTCAAATTACATCAAGACACTGTAAAAACATTTATTTTCAATGAAAAAAAAATTTACATTGCAAAAGTTTACTTGGGACTTCCACATATTTACCCAAATTGTATGCATTGTGCAGCTTCGAAAAGTCGGTTTCTAGTCGTTTAGTACGGCCAAGTGAAAACGAGTTCTCACAACTTCCCCAATTCATTGGATTTTGGAAGTTTAGTAGGCTGCGGCTGTGTCGCACACACAAACACTTCCAATCTCGGCTTCTGTCTGTTACGTCAGTAAAAGTTTTGGCGTGGCTGTTATATAATGTCAAGTGCTCCAGAGTTCGTGCTCGAAACCGCATTTATTTAACTTCGGACCGGGACATGTCGAGTCAAACCTCAGTCAGTCAGGTTGCAGTTTGCATTACGAGGGTGTCATTCGACGTGGCTTGCTGCACTGTATCACAAGGGTGAAATAACGAAATAATTACGAAGGTGTCGACGATTCTGGATGTGTACAATAATTGAGTGTTGTATGAATATGAGCAAATCTCTTCTTGTGTGTAATCGTTCTCATAGCATTCACAGATGTCATGAATTGTTTTCGGCGAACTAAATTGACACATCTACTCAAGCGAAAAAAAAACTGGATAAAAAACAGGTTAGTGGTGCCGACCACAGTTCAGTTGAGGCCAATTCTGACGACAGTAGGTGCCTTTTATCTCATATAAATAACTGGATATTGGAGGTAAATAAATACGTTAGAAAACAAATCCACACAATGACAGAGAACACGCTGCTGTGTTATCATAGCAACGTGATATGCGTAGTAACTTGACAAGATCGTAGCGATCGTAGTAACGTGATAACACTGCTGCGATCGCAACGTGATCGAGATGCGGCCCAAAACCTCATCTCGAGTTTGGACGGAGAGACGGCCGAGTTAGTGGCTCAATCTTGAAGACTTCATATATAGTAAAGTTTGTGCTCTCCAAATGAGGATGTATATAAAAACGCCCGTTTTTTATTTGCTACAATCAAACCAAAATATCGTCCTTCAATTGTCGATAAAAAATTGACGGGGATCGAGATCACGTGCCCTGAGGTCATGGGGTAGCTTTTATTATCTATCACATATCACAAATATTGTCAGAATTAGAATCCTTTAATATTTGCGAGATAAAAAATCCCTAAATATTTATATTTTGACTGATAATACACTTAGTTTTCGGTCACCGAACACAACCTTGCAGGGCGACCTTCCAGAAATCCCAGAGGCTATAACTCCTGGACCTTTGACCTGATCAAAGTAAAATTTGCACAGGTGGGTTCAGGGCTTAATATAACAGCATATGTCAATTTTGCGCGAAATTTCAGACATGCCAATAGTCGATCTGTCGTGGGATGCCCCAGAGGCATATTTTGTCGAGAAATTCGGGAATCGAAGAAAAGATTTGGATCAGTGTATAGCATGCACCAGGAACGCCCCTGAGAGACGAACAAAGTTGAATGAGTCAGCACTCTAATAGCAAGCTTATCTTTGTTGCTTTATCCATTACCAGTTACTGCCTGAAATGAAATACGCATCATTGCGTGTGAGCAAACAGGACAATCAATGCTCTCCAGTGAAGGGTGCAAATAATCACGAGCAGCTACGTAAGAAACGGTTCAGTGATAATTGAATGGCATCTAAGTTTAGGAATCAGTACGCCAAATGCATCCAACGGCCGGCTACTCGGAATTTCGCATGCTTTACCTCATAACACCGCATCGCAATTCCACTAAATAACACAGACTTTATTTTCATTTAGAACAGCATTTTCACTCATGGAAAATAATGCTTAGAAAACTCGACAGACAAGTGGCCACCATGAGACACTGACACCGCACTGCGGCTGGTCTCGCAAACAAAACTTCCTGCCGAGGTCGCCGTCCACGCAGCGCACGTGCGTCGCTCGGCTGCCAGCTAAAACAACAGAAGTATAACTACGATATTTATCATAATACCACAACGCATCGCATAAGTGTCCATCATCAGTGTCGAGCGTCACGGACCACCCACCTCCCACCATTCACGGCTGCTCTGAACGGCGGACGGCACCCACCAATGTCGCCGGCGTTCATTCGTTCTCTGGAGACAGGGTCGTCTCTGTTGCCACCGCGCAAGCGCCTGCCTTCACAGCACCGTTTGCGCCATATTGCAGGCAAACAACACTGCTAATATATTACTCCGGTCTCAATAAAACCACTGATAAATAGTAACTGTTCGACGCGCTCACCTTATTCTACCGCGCGCGTGGACTAGAAGCGATCGACACGGCACCGCGCGGTCCGGGAGCGAAGCACGACTTACAAAACTGTTCACCAGGTGCCAGGACTGCGCTGGCCAGTTGTAAGGCATAAATCACAATAACGCTCGGCGGATCGGCGGTTGCCACACGCAGCGACACGGAGACAGACCGGAGGTGTCGGGCGGGGCAGAGTGGGAGCCGGTGTCGGAGGGTGCCGCGGCCGCGTCACGTCACGTCACGCCGGTGCCACCGCGAGTGGAGAGCGAGCGCGTTTGGTCAGTTGTCGTTCGTGTCTGGTGGCTTGAAGCTGAAACCCACACGTGCAACAGTTAAAGTCTGCCATTCGACACCCACTTCATGTGACAGCACCTTTACCAAGTTGCACGCACAAACGCCATGGGCGATTCAAGGAACCGGACAGCAAACGCACAACATCGCATACTTTTCAAGACGAATCTGGATGGGTAACTTCTAAATCACCAATCGGCGGCGGAAGGCTTCCGTGGCCTGCTGGACGGCAGCATTCCGCTGGTGCGCGATTGGATGCGCCAACTCAAGGTCGGACACGGACCTGCCCTCGGGCACCACCTAGCACCGTCTCTCCCCGGTCCGCGATGAACTCCGGCTCATCGGCCCGGTTAGCACCATCAGCCAGCTATCCAGCGGCAGCACTCTTGGCGGGCAGACGCCGCTCTCTCGCGTGAAGACCGGAACCAGCTTACAATTGCCCAACATGTTTTTCAGACAATGAAGATGCGTGACAAAGGTACCGCTGAGGCGAGTAAAGCAAACGTATGGGGGGGGAGGGGCATTGATGGTCGGGTGAGCGTGGGAGCAGGCCACCCACCTGGCTGGTTTCTGCGGCGTCTGCGGGGTCTGCGTCTGCGGCTGCGCCGGCAGCGGCACGGCCGGCTGCGCCACCACCAGCGGCACCTGCGGCTGCAGTGGCGTCACGCCGGCCGCCGACGTCGGGTCCGGCTCGCCGGCCGCCTGACGCTGACACTGAGACTCGTCGTCCAGCTCCTCGCCCTCCGGCTGGCGGCGGGACGCGGCGGCCGTCACACACACACACACACACAGTGTAGCACTCCCGGCCGCAGCCACACCGCAGGCACACATCATACCAGAACCACTGGACCGACCAGCGTACCGTTATGTACACTAATAAACATACAAGTCCATACTCAGGCAGCTCCTCCACTACCGGCACGCAGGACCCCGTCACACAACAAAATGTACCTGTTGTCTTCTTCATACATAACCCTTCATCGGCGTTGGAAAATGGACTCTTTGGACATTCTTTAATACAACGAAGAATGGCTCTTAGGTGCTCCTGGGTTTTAGACATTGCGTGAGACGAAATGTACGACCCTCAATATACCAGGAGGTGCTGAGTTTACTCAACATCAAAAGTAGCGTTAGGGATTATGCTATATTACTCAACGTTTCGGTCAGGCGCCATCATCAGGAGTGATGATGATGAACTCCTGATGATGGCCCCTGGCCGAAACGTTGAGTAATATAGCATAATCCCTAACGCTACTTTTGATGTTGAGTAAACTCAGCAACTCCTGGTATATTGAGGGTCGTACATTTCGTCTCACGCAATGTCTTTGGACATTCGCCCGTCTAGAGAATTATACACTCCCCACAAATCTGCTCTTTGCATTGCCAAATATCAGACGAAAAGCTAATGCATATCAAGCAATCCCAGCTAGTTTTGCCACTACCAAATGGTGATAATTGTGAACATATCCTGAGTAGCATGTTCTCTGTTCATATATGCTCAGCACATTCATGTGAGCAGCATGCACCATAGACTACATGGTGACCATGGCTTGTAGCGAGAATGATATCTACTGTAGTTCTAGTAATCATCTTGCATAACCACTTTGGGCCCTTGACACAACCTGGCCACATTATTGAGAATGATGTACATTTGTTATTTCAGGGGATCATTGGAGGTGCAGAAACATTAAAAGAGAATGCAAGGAGCAAAACAGAAGATAAGATGCCCATGAGAATTGAAGAATGAAAGCTTACCAGCATACATAATGGAAGCCAAAGTTTGGACTCTCATGCTGCCTTAACAACAATGAATGTTTAAAATAATGGTGCAAGTCATGTGTACAATGTCAAAGTCATGCCTGGTACAAGTAAATAAATAAACATCCATGCCTTGGGTCTGTTCCCGTGGCTCCACCAGAAGGAACTCAGTGGAGGCTAGTTGAGGATAGTTGAGGCCTGCCCACGGGAACGACCGGTGGAGAAATCAGCTGACAGCGGTCTGAATTCCGCGACAAAAGGAAGTGTTTGGCGCTGTATCTGGCGCTATTGGTCAAATTGTTCCTCAAATGTTTGTCCTGATGATCGCACAATGTATATAGTATGACTTATAATACTAAGTCCAAAAATTGTCTTTATTTCTAGCGATGCATGTGCCCTCAGGGACTGCGGGGAGAACAGATGTTCTTTTCGCCTATGGGATGAACCAAGCAATCTCTCTTCCATCTCGGTTGAACACCAGGCATCGCCAGTTCTGCGGTTGGTTACAGCCTACCTTCTTGATGTGTACATCAAGAATACAATGTTGCATGTAATCTGGTGTCTGGCTACCTGGGCCCCGAGACGATTTTGTACCCGATGCTGGCTTTTCCCCATCTCAACTCTCTCGACCTTGTCGATCGGGCTCGAGTGCAATCTTAGAACTAAGAACTAAGTTGCGGCACGGGGATTGCGGCGGATCCTGCCGGTAAAGTAACATCTTCCTCTTAGGGCGAATGACGTAGATCAAAGGCGACAAAAAGGATGTTATGTGGTCTGCATCTGTTACGTCGATTATTGTTCATAGTTGTAATTTCATATTTGTATTGCGAAGGATGATCCTGGTATTCAGTTGATGCATGAAGATGAGATTCAAATGACGAAGAACGCTGTTTACGCGCAAATATATGAAACAAGTGCGCCATAATTGAGCTCCACTGAAAAGTCACAACTGGACCCTGCTCCTCGGCTGGTGGAGCTTTTGCTCCACTGGTGGAGGTTGGTGGAGGAAAAATCTCCACTGGCTTGGCCACGGGAACGACCAGTGGAGGTTTGTGGAGGTTAGTGGAGCCACGGGAACAGACCCCTTCATTCGTACATTTTTCATTATTGATGAAAAATGTCATGACCAGAAGAAAAGTGCTCAGAAGAATGAAAGGCCGGAACCAGAAAGCGAACTAGAGTAGTCCATACACAACATGTCATTAGAGAGGCATGAAGGGAATACATTTCTTAATATCTTGGTAGGTGCAAGTCATGCTTGGCCACTGCATACCTTTTATAAAGTGGGAGGGAAAAAACATGGCGGCAACTACTCAGGGTGGGATGGAGAGTGCAAAGTGATCATTCTTGGAGAAACTGAGTGGTTACATCGTCTTAATCACGCTAAAATACATCACATAAAAAATCCAAAGAACAAAATGAAAAATCAAAAAGAATAAAAATCAAAGGAAAAAAGTAGTACCTAGGTAGGGGTAGGTAGGTAGGTACTTAGGTAGGTATCTACCCACCCACCCACATCCGTGTAATACATCCGTACATCCGTCCAATGTATCTATAGGTAAGGCATCAAGCATTGATCATGATTGATCCTTACGCCCCAACAGCAGGATTGACAGGCATTCAACTTCAACAACCCAATCGAGCCTAATTGCTTATGTCGGCCGGCACTACACCACAGCAGTTACTAGTATCACTTCCTGCTTCCCGGTCCATTCGTTTATCCAAATACCTACATCCTGACACAAAGGAACCGTACAAGAAAAAATAGCATCCCTTTATTTTTTCAGGGATTGGTTATCACATTTCAATTTTAAGTTTTTAGGTCCTAGTTCTCCACCGTGTTGTGCAAATTTTTCCATAATTTCCGGCGCTATCTCTGCCGTTGAAAGTAGTCGGTTTTACAGCCATACCAAATTACATGAGCAACAAATCAAAATCAACAAACCAGTGGGTACTGCAGCTGTCGTCTCTCCCAAAGCATGGTGGCATGATGTGACTGTGAATCTCCTGTGCTGGACAGAGTTCGTGATTAATTGGTTGGTTATTTGAGTTTTAAGGCGCATCGACCAAGTTTGGTCATTTAGCGCCCAGTTCGTGATTAAGATACCCACCCATAGGGATACAGCCCTTCTACGGAGAACTTACAACCAAACCGAGAACTTCCAGCATAACCTAGCCTCCTCTGGAGTTGTGTCTCGTAACCGAAGACCCTCCATTCTTCTGTAGACGTCCGAAGGGAACTTCTACTATCTGTGGATAGTTCATCCGATGACCTTGCGTCTCCTATCTGCCTTCCCTTGTACCTACCTCCAACTTTTACCTCCTAAAGATAAACGGCCAAATACTTCCTTTCTCGAGGAGTACGTACGAGATGCTCACATCCTCGAGACGCAGCACGCCTGGGATTGCTGCCCATTCGCACCCGAGACCGTACTGGACTGTTACCTCGTCTGGGCACAGCTCGTCGGCCTTCTCCAGACACATGAGTGCCGAGTGGCTGCGCTCCAGGAAGTATCCGTTGGACGTTTCGTTGCTCTGCGTGGGCGGCGACCACGTGTAGCCGTACTGCGGTGTGGACTGGAACGGCCGCTGCAGGAGCGAGAGGTGGGAGGTCAGTCGACATTGGACAGTCACGCTCCTACACACCGTCATACATGCCCGCAGACGTGTGTGTGATTGTGGTTTTAGGGCGCATCGACCATGGTTGGTCATTTAGCGCCCATGTGCCCGCAGACGCAACCGGATGCCGCTCACGTGCTGATGTCACAATCAGTCTCCTTAGACGAACCATTCGTGTAACGTCAGTAAACGAAGACGATAATGTGTCTCTTTGGTGGATGGCGTAGCAATATATGTAGGCTTCGTTCAGTACTTCGTAGGGAGTACCAACAAATAACGAAACACTATACTACCATACACAGCACGACACAAACCAGAACACTACATTATCAGGCATGTAGCCAACACATTCCATCCATAGCCTCCACACTTAGCCTCTCTACCTCTCTCTTGCCAGAACATACTGTCTGGATAGTGGAAGACATCTCCACTTGTGGGCCTACTAACAAAGGTACCCAGGTTCTTGCAGACCATGCCCCAAGTGCCCACACTTCACACAGCCCAGCCCCAGTACCCTGTTCACTACAGGTGTACCACTCACCCTGTCGAGCTCCTCCTTGAGCCAGTCGACAGCCTCGTACCACTTCCGCCGGAAGTCTGGACTCGTCTGCAGAACGCGCTGCGCCGTCGGGCAGCGCGAGAACAACTCCACCAGACATTTGATGCACTGGTAGGCGCGCTTCTGGTAGTGGTTCTTGAAGCGCTGGATGGTGTCGAACAGACCTTCGCGGCCCTCCCGGTCGTCCTGAGTACCCTGGCGCAAGACAGGGCCGTCAATGGCCAGCATACACACTACAGGCGGGTCCAGTGGGAGGTGCCACCAGGTCATGTCACACCTGGGGCTATGACCAGGCCCACTCCCGCCCTTGTGGGATCCAGGGGCCGGGATCGCAGTTCGTGCAAGATCCCTCTGATAATACAACAGCATCAAACACCGCTGCACCGAAAAAAAAGCTGCGATCCGACCACAAAACACAGTGAACTAACTTTTTTTTTACTTAAAGGAAGACGGAAATGGATGTTAATTTTCTTCTGGAGCTCAACATGGATAAGCGGAAGCAACACTTAGTGGGATCCGAAACAGTGTGATCCACCCAGGGTATCGACCGAATCCCTGACCAAATCCAGGATTTGTTCATGCCAATCACCTATCAGTGCATGGCACATGACACAATCAGTCCATCAGTCCACACATCAGTCCATGGCACAATCACCAATCAGCGCTTTCAGCAGTGCATGCATATTCATAAATTGGGGTTCAATATGGCACATAAATGATAAAAATACGTGCACAATTAGTGGAACACTTATATTTATTCACATCCTTGACCGGCCCACATCGGCTGTATCCTATAGATCCCTGATATAAACCATGCAGCGTACATCAAATCCTTTCGTCTTCAGGCTCGCTTAGTATTGTTAAACGCTGAACGGAGCCATGTTTGCATCACGCAATGCTATAGAAATGGTATGTGCATAATCTGGCACCTTCTTTACACGTCTGATGGCAGACATTGGAATTGTTTGCTACATCTGGCACCCATAGGTGCACGAAGTTCGCTCCCAGGCACGGATCAAACCTGACGCCACAACGCGGTGACATCCAGTGGTGGTTCCATGTGACAACCACTGGCATCTGATGCATCACCATCTCAAACTCACCTCGCATGCATTTAACAACACGCCGCCCAATCATCGACACGACCCTTGCTCGCGTCTAGTCGCTACCCCCACTTACCTTGAGTGCGTTGAGGATGCGCTGTGTCTGCCACGAGTCCTCGATAAGTAGCACCTGCAGCAGCAGGTCGAGACACGGCCGCAGCTCGTAGTTGTAGCTGTAGGAGATCTGCCACAACAGCTCCGTCAGCACCATGAACGAGAAGACGGGGTTCTCCCAGCTGCAGTAGCGCAGCAGGTTGCCGGTCTCCTCCACGTTAGCCGCGTCCTCGATGATTTTCTTCAGGTAGCTGCCGGAGGGCGAGAGGGGTCAGTAGGGCGGTGCACGGCCGGCCGACGCCGTCTTCGCAGTTAGCAAGTACACCCGACACCAAGAAACACCCCATCTGTCTAGTTAGTTATTTGGGCTTTCGGGCGCTTCGACTGCTCTGGTCACCCCATCTGTCTAAACACAAACCAGTAGCATCAGGTCGTTGACCAAAACATAACTCATTTTTGGGGCTGTGCTGGTCATAAATCGATCCAGACAACGTCCAGGAAGTCTAAAAGTTGCAAACCCACGCTCCACCCCACCACAAGAGAAAACTTGGCCGAAACTGACCTTGCTTACGAATTGCCAGATCAAATCGAACCATCTCCCCAACACTCTGCCCGGTTAGTTCAGTGAACGAGAACACCACACAGCTTCTATGGGCATGAATTAAAGAATGCGGCGCCTTCTCATCCGGCTGGCGACGCATGTCTACTTTCCACCCCGACACTCCTTGGCAAAGTGGTGTCACTGACCTGGCGCGTGAGAACATAATATCGTCGACCTGCGGCTGTATCGGCATGATTGGCTCCGGACAGTCGGGGTCTCCGTGAGGGTTGGGCAGCGCCGCCGTTAACTGTGGGCAGCACGCACGGGGTCACAGCGGCACGCCAAGCGTGTCAGGTGCGTCGTGACGTTACACGTCTCATGACGGCTCGGACACACGTCAGACGCCGGTCATTCTGCGACCCGCAGGCTAACTGCAGGGGAGGCGGGCAACTTCTCGCACTTGCGGACGCACGCACACAGCACCATCCGCGACCCGCCGACGGTCAGTTCGCGACCAGTGCCACCAGTCACGGAGACGGGAGGACAGCGGGACGACAGGTGGCGACTCACGCTTCGACGCAGTAACAGCCGACCGAGTGCCAAACATGAGCGCACGTCAGCGAGCGTGACCGAGCCGCCACGCGTCAGTCCGCTCCACCTGACCGGCGTGTCTCGACAGAGCGGGCGGCACAGCAGCCTCAGCCGCCGGACAGAGCGGGCGGGCGGCACAGCAGCCTCAGCCGCCGGACAGAGCGGGCGGCACAGCAGCCTCAGCCGCCGGACAGAGCGGGCGGCACAGCAGCCTCAGCCGCCGGACAGAGCGGGCGGCACAGCAGCCTCAGCCGCCGGACAGAGCGGGCGGCTACTCACCGACTGCGCTGACACCATCTTGCTGGAGATATCACAGCATCGCACCAGCAGCGACACCGTCTGGTAGAGCTTGCTCAGGTCTGGGTATTGGAACTTGATGGGGGGTCGAGGGCCCTCCTCCAGCGCCACCAGCATCAGCGTGGCCGGAATCTGAAGCTGTGCACGCAGAGGAGCCGTGTCATAGACCAAGCCGTAAGGCGCTGGTTACAAGCCCAGGGATCGTAGCGCGGATTCAGAGTCCGAGAAGGGAAGAGGATGCTGCACAACCATGAAATTGTGTGTGTGCGTGTGTGTATGTGTGTGTGTGGGGGGGGGGTTTAGGGCGCATCGAACATGCACCCCTGACCACGGAATAATCAAAACACTGGGTTCAAATTGAACACATCGCTAATACTTCTGTTTAGAGACAATCGCCGCATAGTTGTTGCGTCCTGATAATCCACCGACGTATGTACTTAAGTGCTGGATGTGTGCTCTACATAAACATCAGTAACTGCGATTCGAAAAACGGGTGTGCATGACGGTGTGTTGCGGTCACCAGCGCGCCAATCTTCCCAACAAACACAAAAGTTGCATCACGCCACATAGCAGTGAGTTTAGAGCTAATACGGCCGGAGTCACGGTCGGCAAACATTGCGACTAAGCAGCATTAAATGCACTACACTTGCTTATCAAACACAGGAACCTCGATGAGATCCAAGTGCAGTGTTGCCACAGCTGACCGCCGCGCCGCCTACCTTGAGCAGGTGTGCGCGCTCACGCACGCCGACGGCGGCGTACATGAGGAAGAAGCTGAAGTACTGCGGCAGGTGGCGTCCGTGCTCGGCCACGTCCTTCTTCAGCAGTGCCAGAACAGCGTGGATCACCGCCTCGGCCAGACTGGTGGGCGCGTCAACGGCGCAGTGCGGCGGCGTGCGACGCACCGACAGCGTCTCGGGCAGTGTGTCGGGCAGCGCGCCGCCCGCCGACTCACAGTCTGCGGCCGTACACACCACGTCAGGGCCTCGGGTGGTACGGGTCATGTCACAGTGTGTGGCCGTACACACCACGTCAGGGCCTGAGGTGGTACGGGTCATGTCACAGTCTGTGGCCGTACACACCACGTCAGGGCCTGAGGTGGTACGGGTCATGTCACAGTCTGTGGCCGTACACACCACGTCAGGACCTCGGGTGGTACGGGTCATGTCACAGTCTGTGGCCGTACACACCACGTCAGGGCCTGAGGTGGTACGGGTCATGTCACAGTCTGTGGCCGTACACACCACGTCAGGGCCTGAGGTGGTACGGGTCATGTCACAGTCTGCGGCCGTACACACCACGTCAGGGCCTGAGGTGGTACGGGTCATGTCACAGTCTGTGGCCGTACACACCACGTCAGGGCCTCGGGTGGTACGGGTCATGTCACAGTCTGTGGCCGTACACACCACGTCAGGGTCTGAGGTGGTACGGGTCATGTCACAGTCTGCGGCCGTACACACCACGTCAGGGTCTGAGGTGGTACGGGTCATGTCACAGTCTGTGGCCGTACACACCACGTCAGGGTCTGAGGTGGTACGGGTCATGTCACAGTCTGTGGCCGTACACACCACGTTAGGGCCTGAAGTGGTACGGGTCATGTCACAGTCTGTGGCCGTACACACCACGTCAGGGCCTGAGGTGGTACGGGTCATGTCACAGTCTGTGGCCGTACACACCACGTCAGGGCCTGAGGTGGTACGGGTCATGTCACAGTCTGTGGCCGTACATACCACGTCAGGGTCTGAGGTGGTACGGGTCATGTCACAGTCTGCGGCCGTACACACCACGTTAGGACCTCGGGCGGCACAGGTCATGTGAGGTCATGCATGCGCGTCAATAAAAAATGTCAACACCGCCAAAACAAAAGCATCAGCCAACTTTGCGCGCTTCTGAATAGTATACAATTGCAAATACCAAGATGCTTGCCATATTTGTTAAATTACTTGGAACTTATGTTTGGTAAAGTGTTCGGCGACCATGCGATAGCAGCCCAGTGTTAGTTGAGTGAAAGACATGATAGTTATGAAACAAGTAACCTTGAAACCTAGTAAGGTCTCTAATTTCTTGTGAAAATAAACCGCGTGAGATGGCAGCGACCATCGGTTCGGGGAAAACGGAAAAAGGACTTCGGGAAAACCTGGGTCGTGTTTTCCTCTTGGGGCACACACAAACGAATGGGTCCATGCGATGGACAAAATGTCAATCTCCGTTGATAGGAACGAATAAAAACTGCGGATTACCGCTAAAACAGCCTGTGATAACTGCCAATATTCGCTCAGCAGCCGACCCAAGAAAGATCGTCGCGCACGCCGGCTGCTTCGCCAAATAGCACACCATGCACGACCTCACCAACCACATACAGCCTGTATCGCATAATCCCATCTCTCAAATTTATCTGTGATGACGATAACAGTGGCACGCGCCAAACCGGTCACCAATGCTTACCTGGCGTGCGAACGAACGAAGAACGACTTATCCGCATCGGAGCACATTTGTTTACTCAGCAACCGTCACGAAACATTGAAGTGTGCATGTCTCCAAAAGAGTTTGTCGTGCGCAATCATCATCTTAATGAACGTCTCGAAATGATGATCTGCACAGCTGAAAAATTCGCACATCCAGGATTTAATGTGGCATATTTTAGAAGGAGAGCGACATTGTTGATCCTGTTGACCTGTTGCTGTCTGTTCCACTTGACCTTCCCGCACGGTTCACCAGCGTGACACAGGCAGGGGAGACCATTGTACCAGGCCGGCAGCGGTCGTGACAGGAGGCCAGCCACTGCAGGCGCGCGCGCGCCGCTCACCGATGGCTGGCGTGCCGTTGGTCTCGGCCGGCGGCAGGCTGGTGGGCGGCGGCTGGCCGGTCGAGTAACGCGCCAGCAGCACCAGCAGCTTGGCGAACGTGGAGCGCACCTCGCCGCTGGGACACTCGAGCAGGTACTCGCAGAACCGACTGTCAACGGACGGCCGGAGCCTCACCGCACTGCCACAATAAGCTGGCGGACCAGTGACCGGAGCGCTGCCACCAAGCAAGCTGGAACTTCGCCATCTTACAACAGAACCGGTGATATTTCACCTCATCCAAAAGCATCAATAAGCATCCGATGTCGATATGAAAACGGATGCATTTCACACGACTCGCACATGAAATATCTGTAATCACTTCTACCTCAAGTTTAAAGCTTAAACTAAAATATAGACCTGACAAGTAAGTGCAGACAAAAGAGAGAAAACACGTCTTCGTCACTTATCTAGAAGGCGGGAACGTCTTTACGGCTTGGCCAGCTGGAATTCGGCTGTCACATGACACGCGTGGGTCTATGTTAGCGATATGCATAATCCCCCATGTGTTCTTTGCGGGCATGAGTGTATCCACTGCTAGTAACGTCCATACATAGCGGTCATGCACAAAATCTGAACACGCTGATCACGACATTACAGGCATCAAATGCAACAAGTATGTTGTCAATTCCCGCATCGACCGAGGCGACCGTCCTCACAGTTCCGAGAGCTCGAGCCGGGCGGCAGAGTTCACCTGTTGCCGTTGACGAAGAGCACGTGCTGGGCGAGCCAGGCGCGGGAGCGGGCAGAATGCACGAGGTGCGGCTGCAGCGCGTCGTACCACTCGCAGGTGGGTCCGCGCACCGCCTTCTTCATGTGCAGACCCACGGTGAACAGGAAGCGTGCCGCCAGCTGCACCGACATCACCGCCATCTGTTCCGCCTCGGCACTCTGACACGAGGCAGGACAACATCAGACTGACATTGCGAGCACAGGGACGTCAGGCTGGGACTCTGACGGAGCGCAGGGACAAGACATCCCTGACTGGCATCTCAGGGACGTCGGCCAACCCGAACCTCTGACAAGTTCAGATTCATCGTGTTTCAATAGAACACTAAAACAAGAAAAGAGGATCGGCGCTCCTTCCGGTTTTAATCCGGCTTAGTGATTGTGTAGGTCAGTCACGGGGTCAATAGAAAACCACACACATAACCATGACAACTAATTATAAATTAACTTTCATCGATGGAATTCCTCAGGCTGAAATCTACCCATATACACAATGACGGATCTCGATAGCTGCAAAAGTCAACAGGAAAACTACAGCGAATGACGCACCGTCCCCCGTGCCATTTACCCACGCTTTTCACCAGCGAACCGCCGGGCGCACCGGAGCGGTTACCAGGGCGGCCCGCACTAACCAGCTTGCAGTGCTGCGGCAGCGGACCGACACTGTTGCAGCCGACCAGCTTCCGAATGAACTGGACAAACTCGGTGAAGAACTGGTTCTTGGTGTGCAGGAAGCGGATGTTCTGGCGGCGAATGCTGCGCTGGATGGGCGCCGGCATCTTGATCTTGCACACCGAAATGTCCACTGTGGATGGACCGAATGTGAGAGACATGCCCACCACAGTACCGTGGACAGGTCCGCCGTAGAGGGGCGGAGCGTGATGTAACACAATGGACCTTCACCTGCTGAGGCACGTCACACCCTGACAACTGCACATCAGGCTGGCACCGCCGCTTGCCGTCGCTACCGACGTAGGTCGTCGGAGTTATATGGATATAATGAGGTGGTCACCAAAAAGCTGAACACTTCACTTAGGATGCTACTGATTATCTTATTATGTTATTTTCAATTCAAATTTCACGCATTTGGACACAATGACTTCAGGGGTGAATAATGCCTTGACAATTGCACATCGCAGCATCCAAACAGCGAGAGCGCCCGGCGGCCAGCGGGTGCGCCAACTTTTGGCTGGCCACTGGAGCACACTCACTGAGCGAGAGCTGCTTCATCTGTGCCAGCAGGTCGGGCTCCGGCTCGGACGTCAACTCCGTCTCGGCGTCGGTGCGAGTGTACAGCAGGATGTACGCGTTCCACCAGCGCTTCTGACGCCGAGACGACATCCGCTTCATCATCTGGTCAAACACCTGCAAAGCGGAGGAAGCACTGGATTCCGCACTAAATTTAACAGACCATGACAATCACCACACCTCTACTCAAAAGGTAATAACTCTCCAAACGCCCACGGCCAGGGCTGGACAAATAGGCTGCTCCTGGATTTTTGTCGTACAGGACATTATCCTCTCCAGGAATGTATCATCATTTTTTTAATATTTGGAGGCTGAATGGTGTTGTTTGACAATGAACAGCTCTGTGAAAAATATTCAATATTCTCTGGGAAGTGCAAACTGAAATTCCGATGTCACCAGTTTGAAGAAAATGTTCTCCAGATTTGAATACAGACAATTATCCTCTCTACATCCAGAATTGCAAAGCACAACTCCAACCGTGTCAAAGGTGGCTAGCCATGAACATCATCCCCGGAACACCAGCAACCCTGTCTACGGGAATCAGTCATTAGCACCATCACCGTAACACTAGCAACCCTGTCCAAGGCGAATACCAGCGCCGTAACAAAAGCGCACCAAAATGCCTGCAGCACTTACTTCAGCCCACCACGCGTCACGTATGCCAACGCCAACCGATCAGTCTCGCGATCAGACTTAAGCGAGCAACGCCGGCCGAGTACCACTGAGGGGAGGAGGGACACTCACCCCTCTCACGTACTGACCGACGGCGACACTCACCTCTCCCACGTACTCGCCGACAGCGACACGTGCTGTCTGTCCCACGTACTGACCGACGGCGACACTCACCTCTCCCACGTACTCGCCGACAGCGACACGTGCTGTCTGTCCCACGTACTGACCGACGGAGACACTCACCTCTCCCACGTACTCGCCGACAGCGACACTCACCTCTCCCACGTACTCGCCGACAGCGACATCCACCTCTCCCACGTACTAGCCGACAGCGACACGTGCTGTCTGTCCCACGTACTGACCGACGGCGACACTCACCTCTCCCACGTACTAGCCGACAGCGACACGTGCCGTCTGTCCCACGTACTGACCGACGGAGACACTCACCTCTCCCACGTACTCGCCGCCGAAGCAGTTGGTCCGCATCTCCTCGTCGTCCTCCATACGACACTCGGAGACGTCGTAATCGTCGAACTTGTACCACTGCCTGCCGCCCTCCGGCTGCCTGGCAACCCATCAGCGCTCACCAGTCACCCCCGACGCGCTCAGACCCGACACACGCCGGTGGAAACACACCGACGATGAATTCCACACAGAGTGGAAAACTACAGAACACTAGCTCACACCAATCAAACGTCTAGGCACGTCACTCACTGTTGGTTGCATGTGATTCGTTAAAACAGCCTGCACTACTTTCGGACAGAAACAGGACATGAAAGTTGCGTCGGCTGATACCTGGAACTTGTCGACATTTAGCTGTGGCTAGACAGCGTCGATACTCAATTGGGGTCGACAGATCATCTACTGCAGTGCTACATTATTCGTGCAATAGGGTGGAATATGCCACTTTTTGAGCATTGAATCGACATCGCTTCCAAAGAAGAATCGACATCATGATTGTTGACGCATGCGCATAAAGTCTGCATGCCTCGTTTCTAAGATAATTTAGTGTGCATCATGATTATCCTTACCATAACGGATTGTGATACATAAACACCTCGTGACACAATTCCAGGTACAGAGATTATCTACGATATGGTCTGCTAAGCAATGTCATCTGTTGATACCAATGTATTGCAATTGTTATCGTCAGCATAGATATCCCTGTATTAAGTGTTCCGTACATTAAAATAAAAACATCCACTTATGCATGCATTATTAGCTCAAAATTAAGTTTCAAGAACCGAAACGCTATTTTTCGTTATCACACTTCCATGGAAAAAAAATCGACGTTCCGTTGTACTAGTTTCGACATCTCAACGAAAAAACATTATTTTGACATTGATCTACTGTCGTGACATGATATCAGTGTCATGGGTGTCCGTTGGTGTGTTGGACCCAGCACAGAAGCGGCGACAGCCGGCGCCGTGGCGCCCCCGCCGGCCGCTCACTTGTGCAGGATGAAGCTGTAGTAGTGGCCGCCGCTGGCCTGACCGCTATGCACCACGATGCCAGTCAGCTCGTAGGTGGAGCACACCGATCGGGTCAGGTCCTCGGGGTCACCGTCGATCAGCTCGCCCTCTATCCGAGCCAAGCCGCGCACTGCAACACACCCGCCAAGCTCATCCAACAGCCGTAGCCATCCAATCTGTCACTTCTATGACGGATCCGTGACTTTTCTGGGCAGTAAACTCGTAAATCCACTGAGATTACCACAATTTCAGCCGCCGCCTCAGCGTCTCTCCAACAATTTGCTGCCGCGCACAACCGACCTGTTCATTCCATCGTCTGCCTCACGTCATCTCTGTCCCAGTACACACACACACATACAGAGAGTAACTACCCTTCCATACTCACCCGTATACGGCTCCATGTCCAGCTGCCTGGGGAACTCGAAGTAGTCGTTGAACTTGATTGCACACTCCCGCTCCCAGTCGTAGTCGAAGCGCTTCAGCTGGATACACAGCGTCGGCGGCAGCTTTTTGATGCACGTTCTCTTGACAATGTCCACCTGGCGGGCACACGAGTGGCTGTGAAGGCAGACAGGACGCGGCGTCGTGAGGCCGTCACGGACGGCAGCTCGCCCGGTCAGCTGACGGCGCTCAGCGGCGCGGGGCCATCGGCGGACAGTCTGCCGCACAGACCGGCGGTCGTGTGCAGGCGGCCTTCACCGGAGACAATCGTCGCCCAAAGCCCCGCTCAGCGGCGCGGGGCCATCGGCGGACAGGCTGCCGCACAGATCGGCGGCCGTGTGCGGCCGGCTTCACCGGAGACAATCGCGGCCCAAAGCCCCGCTCATCGAGCCACCGCCAGTCAACACTTCAAGATCAAGACCGGAGGCGCGGTAGATCAGCCGCGTTGCTACCTGGGCACACTAACCGCGAACACACAGACATTGCCGTAACCAGGGAACACCGGAGCTAAATCGGCAACGAGTCTCCAACATCTCCATGGTTCACCCTTGATGACACTATGCAGTAGTCTTCACAATACGCAGCTGATGCACATGACTCCTAGTGGTGGTATGCATTTCAAACGTACACTCAACCCAAGCCTTCAAGATCGGTGCGACAATCTCCAAATGATCAGCTTAGGCGACCCTCGATATTTACTGAGGAAGGGCCGTTGTATTAGTGTGTTTAACAGATTATTACGTCTCGTGGTCTTTACCTGGGAAGGAGTGCACAAGCTTCTTCCTTCGAGAAATTTCACCTCATATTCAAAACAAAAGCATCGCAAACCAAGCCCAAATCGTCCAAGCCACCAGACCTGCCGACTACGCACCTGGAAAACAACGCATTTACCTTCTGGCAGCATGCCAAACCACCGACACCAAGAACCCTGCACAGTCTAGGACTCAATCGGTGTCGACCCAAAGCTCACCTTGCGGTTACACTTATCACAGTGGTAGGCGTTGGCGCCCTCTAGCAGGTCGCCCTTCACGTACTGGTCGAGCGACTCGGTCAGACTGGTAAAGCTGCGTATGTCCACGTTGAGAACCGTGAACGGGTCCTCTTTTGAGTACCTGCGGCAGCGCCGGGGCAGAGGTGGTTGGCTCGTTATTGCACTACTATCCCATCTCCGGCAACCGCACAGTGTGCTGCGCTGCAGCCCTCTCTCCCTTCCATTCCCTTCCTCCAGTCTGTCTCAGTCTAGACATACGGTATGGTATGAACTGGATCAGACTTCCGAAAGACGTGGAGCAAACTTCGCAGGAGCCGTTTAAAACTAATTCTTGTCGGCGATCTTAACAGATTGGAACCGATCTTCGCTGGGATCACAGCGAAGATATAACAGAAAATGTGACACAATGACTGAAGAAAAAACGATGCATTCTGCCCAATGTTCTTTTGCAAGCTTTCTACAAAAGATATTCGCCTCAGCAGAAGGGCATCATGAACTAAGCACTCTTAGCTTCGGCACCTATTGGTGCAACAGTATTGAGGATCCATCGGGTGTTGCTTGGGAATGATTCCCAGCCCCCACCCCTTACTAGAAAGCGGTGCCCATCAGGAAGACCCGACTGTTTCCCTTTAATATATGAAGTCGCAGGCACCACTCTGGAAGGCTCGAGTGTACCCTATCATCTTAATTTCTAGCCTAAAGTAGCTATATGAAAGAAAATCTCTCAGCGAGGTCTGAATGCCACTTCGAATACTTTCTCGATCACCGGCACCCTTCGGGACAATTGAGGCTTGTGTGCGAGTGTTTTCCGTCCCTCTGAAACAAAAGGAATCCACCAGCGCACAACAGTAATTCGCAGCGTGGAGTACTGCTGTCTCGTCCGGAGTAGTGGTAGTTGATCCTTCAGTACGGGTGTCACGTGACCGTTTACAACCGATGTGGCCAATAGATGTTGGTTGGTTGTTTGGGTTTAGAGGCGCATCGACTGTGTTGGTCATACAGCGCCAATCCAATATATATTGTAATCAATCAGGCAACCAAGAGGGAAAATGCTCCACCTTTCTTTTTGGCAGCACATCCACTACCTGGCACCTTCGTTTAATTATCTAGCATGTTTTTGTATGGATCTCTTCCATCCATACCATTATCCCCAATGCTTTTTTCTTCTTTATGTGGAATAAGGATGCGAAGTCTTGACCAACAGAATATTGCAAGACAACCAATTTTCTTTAAATGTCAGACAGGACTACACATTGGGCGTGGCTGCTTCATGCACCTCTGTGATGAACTTGCATGAGCTGGGACGTGATATTTGCTACGATTATCGAAGACGGCTGGCAAAATATGTTATTGAAGTCCTGGCAGGCCCTTTTCTGAGACGTCTACACTATATATAATATCAATATACCGGATGTGAAACAAACACACCAACATCTCTTGAAGTCGGTGAAATGACTAGCACACATCAGCATCGCCATACGCAACAAAGCCATTCAATCATTCACTTAGTTAGCAATTTGGGATTATGGCGAATCGACTGCGTGGTCACATGCATCCACCATCCCACGAGGAAATATATCGTTTTGTGAAAGGGGACCGTAACGGGAATGGATATGTATAACCTAATCCAAATATTATCGTTTTAATTTTCCACGGTCCCATGTTCATTGCATTCCAGACCCCATCTAGATATGATACAGCCGACGAAAATTATTGTCAGATTCATGCTTGGATACGGTTTGGGTACTTCACGTAACCGAACACGACCCACCTGTGCGGACACTGTTTGCAGATTTTCTGGTCGGAGAAGACGCCGCCGAGTACGCGCGACATCACCAGCGGCTGGCCGAGCGCCTTGAGCGCCTCGTCTACAGAGTCCACCAGCGAGATGAAGAACTCGATGGCGTCGTGCTGCTCCCGCAGGTTCACGGGCTCTCCCTGCAGCCTGGCGGGACGGACGGGGACGGTTATATCAGCCACTGCCGGGATACGTCGAGTGGGGACGGGGACGGTTATACCAGCCACTGCCGTGATACGTCCGACGGGGACAGACGGGAGGGGACACGGTGATGCCAACAACTGCCGGGATACGTCCGGCGGGGACTGAATGGGGACGGTGATACCAGCCGCAGCGGTGATATGTCCGGCGGGGATGAATGGGGACGGTGATACCAGCCACTACCGTGATACGTCCGGCGGGGACGGTAGCGGTGACACCGGCCACTGTCGTGATACGTCGGGTGGGGACGGGGACCGTGATACCAACCATTGCCGTAATACGTCCGGCGGGGACGGTAGCGGCGACACCAGCCACAGCGGTGATATGTCCGGCGGGGACTGAATGGGGACGGTGATACCAGCCGCAGCGGTGATATGTCCGGCGGGGATGAATGGGGACGGTGATACCAGCCACTACCGTGATACGTCCGGCGGGGACGGTAGCGGCGACACCAGCCACAGCGGTGATATGTCCGACGGGGATGGACGAGGACGGTGATACCAGCCACTACCGTGATATGTCGGGTGGGGACGGGAACAGTGATACCAACCATTGCCGTAATACGTCTGGCGGGGACGGTAGCGGTGATACCAGCCACTGTCGTGATACGTCGGATGGGGACGGGGACCATGATGCCAGCCACTGCCGTAATACGTCCGGCGGGGACGGACGGGGTCGGCGATTCCAGCCGCCGTGGCAATACAGTTATAGGGGCCGGAGGGGAAGCGATACCTGGGCTGCCAATACGGTTATACAGTCGGTCAACCCACCGCTCCGCTGCATTTAGGGATGACGATGGATGCACCGTGCACTCTGGCACGGGCGGGACAGTTGGCACAAATCGAGATTGCGTGGGTACGGCTCATGCTACGGTGGGTGAATGACGGAACCGTCCGGGAGTGCATGGGCAACAGCAGAAATGAGCCTGTTGAGCATGAATCAACAGGGGGGACCTTGCTGATTCATCGGCATGGAGAAGACGATGGCGTGTGGCGTGGACCCCGACCTCTGCACATGATATCTTGCTACACAGAATTGACGACATGCCCCTTGATGTTGAAATTAGACTAACACGAGATCACCTCACCGTAAAATTTCGCAGTTGATTACGATCAGAGGAAATTCCTGTGCTGAATAAATGTGCTATGCCCTAGCCAATTATGTACATGCTACCATTCGATGGCGCAAATGTGACAAGTCATGATCTGATGCGTGTCTGGCGCAAGTGTGGCGCAAGTTACAATATGATACGTGCCTAGGACAAGTGTAACACTTCATCTGATGCGTGTCTGGGGCAGGTGGGGCACAAGCTATCACCTGATAAGTGTCTGGGGCAGGTGGTGCACAAGCTATCATCTGATAAGTGTCTGGGGCAGGTGGGGCACACGTTGTCATTTGATCCGCATCTAGGGCAATTGTGGCACAAGTTATCATCTGATGAATGTCTGGAGAGCGTCGACAACGTGCTTGCATATGCACCTGCTTGCGTTAGTCAGTGGTAGCAGAGACAAATGTAACGCCTACGCCAAGGTAAAACAATATCCTGATGCCATGGATCACAGCTGTTAACCGAGGGGGCTGATGGACGCCACATGTCCACTGTCATGTCGGTCCCGGCGTGCCTGCCGACCGCGACACGCCGCTCGACTCACTTGAAGTGCTTCCAGAGGCCGCGCGGGATGTAGTACTGCAGCTTGCTTCCGGCCAGGTGGCCGAAGATGGCCTGCAGCCACTTGAGGATGCCGATGTTGTAGTCGCGCTGCGACTCGGCGCGCCGCTCGTCGCCCTCCGTGTCGCTGAACTGCACCTGGTCGGGCAGAGGCGGCGCGGCGTCACGCACCACGGCGGCTGCGCTCGGCGCAGTCTCTCAGCCTCGGCCAACGATCGACACACAAATACATGCCGAACCAGACTGTTGATAATTCACTAACCCGTCCCGTCTCGGGGGGGGGGGGGGTCTTCAACCGCCCCCCTCAGGTTTTTCGCGGATAGCGTACGAACGGCGCGCGCCCATATTTGGCATACCTTTTCCCACATCAATTTGACATGCTGATTCAAAATTTTAGGTCAGGTCATCTAGGGTCAACGAGTTAGTCAAGGTCAAGTGAGGTCATCTCCAAAAAGGTTCAACCAGTCGTCACGCTTTAACGGATACCGATATTTTAATGAAACATTCAGCGTCTGCTTATCTTTACGGATGCAACAAAACGTACGAGTGGAATTTTCGTTTTTTGTTTGTTTTTGACTACCTATAAATGTTTGCTTATTTGCCAAATTGCAGTTAAAATGCAGGATTCTGGATAAAGTAAGCAGTTTTTATTAGAGCAGGTTGACTTCCAACAACTTTTCGCCTTCTGCTCTACCCATTGGAAAAGGAAAATTAAAGAAAACTTGAAAATTAAAATTTTTGAAATTTCAAAAAATATAACTTATTTTTGGGGGCCAAAAACTCAAAGCCGTCGCGATTTCGCTGTCCTTTTCTCATTCTAAACAAATTTTGTTTTTTCATATATCCCCAAAATGAACCACCTAGAGTCCAAAACATAATGTAAGTCGTGGAAAGTGAAAATCTATCCCCCCTGGTGACGTCACTTTTTGGGGATGCTTTGGGGGGTTGACCCGGACCCTACTCGTCGAGCACTTTCCGATGACACCTCTTACGTTTTCGTGCGATGCTTAGTTTGGATTTTAGAGGGGGTCTTCAACCCCCCCCCCCCGAGACGGGGTGGGAGGATTTGACAGGAAAGACGGCGCGGGTTAATCATGTTTGAACATGATGTGGCAATTCGGAAAAGAAGTTGACCAAAACCGGAGGATCCACGTACGGAAGAGCCAGCACACTGGGCACCTCGCCATCTGCGCCACGCTCTGGGAGCCTTCAACTTCAGCCGGCCGTACCTCATTGTCGGCACGCTCCTCGCCGCTGAAGTCCTGGTCCAGGTCGACGCAGGCGCCGTCGGCGGCGAGCACGCCGTTGCGCACGCGGTCGATCATGTAGAGCTGCTGCAGCACCGAGTTCATGTAGCAGGTGGCGCCGGCGTTCTTGAGGCCGACGAATCCACCAGCCGGTCGCTTACCCACCGGCGGCGTGTACTCCCACTCGGTGATAGGCTCCTCGCGGTCTGTCGTCACCACATAGCAGACTCGCCGTCACACAAGTAGGTGCACTTGTCGCGTGAACCATGTCCAACAGGGGTTACTAAGCAGTTAATAATTCTCAGTTTTGATCAGTTAGCTATTTATTTGGGCTTTAGGGCGTATCGCCCATGTTTATAATGTAGCGCCCAAATTAGCTTTGCTTGAGGGTGCCAATGATCATAGGTCGAAGAGTTCCTAAAGGCGAATAAGAAAGAGGCTAGAGAACAAATGACTGAAAACCGATTACATATTTCAGACGACCCGTTCAGTGCCATCGGAGAAAACAGTAATATTGCACCGGCGATGACCGTTCAGAAAGCAGAAGTGTTTGCCAGTGCTGGCGGGTGGACTGAGGGTCTCCCAGCCGATCCTACATCAAATTGCAGTAGTTAAAAGCGCCACAATATTAGTGAAACTCGCCGTATAATTTTACATATTTTATCAGGTCCAAAAGCGTGAGCGGTTTTACAGTTGGCAGACAAATGCCGATTTGAAATCGCATCTTTCGGTCAATGACATACGGCTAAATTAAAAATTGACAGTTGGTAGCAGTTGTTAGAGCAGATCATAACTGTCACACACATGGTTGCATTTCCTCGCCAATTGTATGTGAAGGCGAGACAAGCCATAGACGAGCTCGACGATAGCTACCGCTAGTATCCGTACTCTCACCCAAAACAACGAATGCAAGGATGCAAAACGGTCAAGATCGAACATAGCGATCCGTCTGGGAGAAAATAATACCCAATATGAAAAATGCGGAATCAGAATACAGAGTGGCTCAGGCTCCATAGCACATCTCCATGACGAGTCACGATTGAACTACGCATCGTCACCTCTCCCTGCCCATCCGAGCACCTATAGCTCATGCTTGGGCAAGATCCCATCCGGAGGACCCTGGAGCAGGACTCACAACTGGAGCGCCTATGGAGCACAATGCCAAGACAGAGCCCTCGGCCATCGAGACACTCACCGCTGTAGTACATCTCGATGAGTGTGTCGACCACCAGTCGCAGGTTCTGCACACAGCCAGTACAGAGCGCCACCAGTACATCGAAAGCCGCCACGCCGGTGCTGGCCGAGTAGCAGATGGGTGTTGGCTGTGACCCAGGCCAGACGGTTAGAACGCCGCTCCAGTCCTGGCCAAGCAGCACATAAGTACCGGCCGTGACCCAGGTCAGACGGTTAGAATACCGCGCCAGTCCTAATTGAGCAACAGATGGGTGTCGGCCAAAGTTGAAAAAAAACTCATCATGAATTATTATCACACAGAGCAAAATCCTCTCTGAGGAAGTATTCTCTTGTTTCATCGTTGCATGGTTGCATGGGAATGCTCGAAATAACTGCAAACGTATTGTTCTTGAATAAAAATGTCAAAATTACATAAGGTACAATAAGGTTTGGTTGTATCAGAAACAAGACAACTATCCACCAGAATCTGATAGCTCTGAATTTCTCACCTCCAAATCTAGGCTTCGAACACAAATTCAACCCTGCTCCAAACGGCACTCAACAACCAACTCGGCAGCTCGCCCGTATTTTCCAGACGACACCCACCAGCTACTCTGGAAGCTGGCCCGTCCCTCTCCAGACGGCACTCACCAACTTATCAGGCAGCTCACCTGTCCCTCTCCAGACCGCACTCACCAACTGATCAGGCAGCTCGCCCGTCTTCTCCAGACGACGCCCACCAGCTACTCTGGCAGCTCGCCTGTCCTCTCCAGACCGCACTCACCAACTGATCAGGCAGCTCGCCAGTCTTCTCCAGACGCAGCAGCATCACAGAGTTGGTCAGCAGGAAGTTCTCGAGCAGCTCTGTCACCAGAGAGCCGTCCCGCTCTGGATCACAGCCGACGGCGTACTGCCAACGGGACACCGTTAGACAAGCGTCCATCCGCTGCAGAACATCCGGAGTACTGCCATGCAGACGCCGATCAAAGAGCACACCGACTGAGTAATTACGGCCAAAACATCGCGCGCCAGGGTTATCAGCCAGGAAACTTCACCCTACGGGGATCCGCTTCCAAATGCTTCCTGGCAGGCTGGGAATGATACTAATACACAATGGTTAATACCAGTGACCTGGCGATAACACTTGCTGTCATGATCTCGTGCCTCGTGCACGAGAGACCATGACACGCTTATGCTCCTGTATCCGGAGGTTTTCAGGAACCCAGACATGGGCAAACCGCCCATCGTGGTCTGGTGCGGGGCTCACAATTGTGCCAGCAAATTGTTTTTACCAACCCTGCTTTCCAGTATGGGAGAGCCTAGATGGAGACGTAACACGAACGGAAGTGTGGAATGAGCCGACAGAGGTTCCACATATTGTCCTACACAGATGCGAGCTGCGGCACAGGCTCTCCAGAGCTCTGCTCAAGGTACACGCAGCAGACAGTACGCAGGGGAACAAGTCAATGACGCAGAAATCGCAGCGGCAGAATGATTATACTCAATCGCAGACTCCACTGGCCTGGCCGGGCACGGATATTCTTATGTACAATAACGTTATTTTAGGCATCTGCACTGTGCGTCGTCCGTTCAGGTGCACTTCGGGCCGTCGGAGAGTCTGCCCACTCCTGTTTTTAGATGACTTCTCATAAATGGAGAGGGATATTGTCATGAAATCGAATACCTGTTGCAAATTGATTAGTGCATTCTGTGCGAAGATAATCTTTTGAAATGTGTGGGTAAATATAGAACTGCGGGGGTGCAAATTCAACGGACCGGCCACCCACCGGCCGCCAAGCGTCCAAGGTCACAAAGGTCTCATCGATGCGGCGGCGTAGGGAAAGGACGTGTCGGCCGATCTCGACCTTATTTAACATGGAGGTGTTTGGCATTTCACTCCACAGGCACCTACGGTCATCGAATTTGCACAGAGTTCACTACAGCCGTAATCCACACCCAAATCATGTGCTAGCTACGGTAGCTTCCGATATTTTACGGGAGGGGGTGGAACAGTGGTAAATTATTTAGAGAATAGAGTGGAATATGCCACCTATTGAGCACTGAATCAACATCCCTCCCAAAGAAGTACCGACATCGTGTTTCGTGGTGCATGTGCATGAAGTCTTCATTCCTCGTCTCTAACTATATCCCGTTAACAAGCATCATGCTTATGCTCACCATAACGGATGCGGGATCGTAATGACGAACATCCCGTAGTGAAATTTCAGGCAAATGAATTACCTATGTGTTACGTTATACAAAATCAGTGCATAGCGTGGATGTTTCTATCGTTATCTTTGATATCGGTGTCCCAAAATTAGGTACCTCTCAAAACATACAAAGCGAGAACAGTGATATGTACGGAATTCTCTAAAAACTGGGTTTGCAGGACTTCACACATTTTTTAAACGTCATTACCATGGTCATCTCGACATCCTGCTGCACTCGTTTCGACATCTCACACCTAACAAGAAATCATTATTTTAACACTGCGGAAAGAAATCCCTATCCGGTTCGCGTTATGTGAGAGGGCCCTAGTACTCGTGCTTAAATAGTGTTTTCTTCAGTGGGGCTGAGATGTCGAGTAGAGTATAGTAGAATTCCAAAATCGCCATGAAAATGATGTAGAGTGGAATATATTTTACATTCTTCAAACTCAATTTCAAGCAACAGGATACTTGGAAATATATGTATTCACTTGTTCTGAGAGGTGCCTAATATATGTACACCTATATTAGCAAAACCTGTTCCAAAAATCAATAGCATTATTAGCATTGCATTAAAAAAACATATTATAAGTAATCCATTTTACCCGAAATTCCGCTGCGAGACGTTCGTGCATCATGGACCTTAGTTTGGAGCATAAGCATGGTGCTTAAAAACTAGGCACTGTTAGGGTGTTAGAAATGAGGCATAAATACTTTATAACCATAGATCAATAAGCATGATATCGATACATCTCAGGAGGGATGCCAAGTCGGTGTTTAGGCATTCCACCCCATTTCACGAAGAATGTCTCTGGACATCAGTCTAACCCTACGTGACCAGCGATTGTACATCCGACTCACCTTCTGGTCAGGCGTCAGGAAGGCCATCAGCTCGCGGGCGATCCGCAAATGGCCCTCCATAAGCAGCTCGTCAACACTCTCTGTGACGGCCGGATCACGGTGCCGCTCCTGTCGAGGCGTCACGTCACGTCACACGGTACACAGACTGCACACGGCGGGGGGACACGGCGGGGGGGCGGGGGCACACGGCGGGGGGGGCACACGGCGGGGGGCACACGGCGGGGGGGCACACGGCGGAGGGCACACAGCGGGAGGCACACGGTACACAGACTGCACACGGTGGGGGGCACACAGTGGGGGGGCATACGGCGGGGGCACACAGCGGGAGGCACACGGTACACAGACTGCACACGGTGGGGGGCATACGGCGGGGGCCACACGGTACACATACTGCACACGGCGGGGGGCACACGGCGGGGGCCACACGGTACACAGACTGCACACAGCGGGGGGGACACGGTACACAGACTGCACACGGCGGGGGGGCACACGGCGGGGGGGCGCACGGCGGGGGCCACACGGTACACAGACTGCACACAGCGGGGGCACACGGGGGTAGCACACGGCGGGGGGCACACGGCGGGGGGCGCACGGTACACAGACTGCACACGGCGGGGGGCACACGGCGGGGGCCACACGGTACACAGACTGCACACAGCGGGGGGCACACGGCGGGGGGCGCACGGTACACAGACTGCACACGGCGGGGGGCGCACGGTACACAGACTGCACACGGCGGGCAGCACACGGCGGGTGGCACACGGTACTCCGTGCCTCAAATGTGGACACACGTTTGGGCACATTCCCACATAAGCAGGGACACACAGCGCCGGGCACACGGTACACCGACGGCACACAGCGGGGAAAATGGCAGCGCAACGACCGATAGGGCTGGTAGGATACGGCGCAAAGCAGCAGATAGGATAGGCTTGCGACATTATCGCAGTTCCGACTGGGTGCATAACCAGCCAAGCCACGCATCACAACCTGAGAAACCAGTTCTTCTGAAGCTTCTTCCTTTAGGGTTCCACGCTACCCTTCCCAAGTAAGAAAGAACCGAGTTTGGAGCAAAATACTTTGGCAAGAACGTATAGAACCTACGGGCACACACTTTCGTCAAGCGTACAAGTGCAACACAGGTGCATCCTTCATGTCGGTCGCAAGCATGTCATGACACCATTCATAACAAGCCACGTTCTAAAGGTCTGGATAACCATCTGATCAGCCAAACATGGCTGCTGATCCAGTTCGTGTTAGCTGTCCAGATCCAAGCTGATCACATTAGGCAACCTGACGTGATTCCAGTCAGCTCGTTTTGTAAATCATTACTACAAATTTTGCACCTAACTGGACCGAAAATTCAGGAAGATTGCACGCCAGGCATACTACCACCAAGGGAATGGTTGTTGGAGTCTCCCGGTAGTGTGTATCCAAATATCCTTGGAAGATCTGTAGATCAGAACCTGCGATTGTGACAATGCTCCGGCCCGAGGATAGCCCGGGTCATTTCACCACTGGGCCACCCACAGCCCGGCCGGTGCGTCTCACTGGGCGCGGCCGACCGGCGGAGGCTCACCTTGACCTGGCGCAGCCAGGCGATCTCGGAGTGCAGCAGCTTGTCCACGCCGGGCACGGTGAGACTGTGGTGGCACGCGCAGTCCAGCAGCCTGCCCAGCAGCTGGTCGGGGTAGAGTCGGTCAGATGGTGGACACCAGCAGGCGGTGATGGCGGTGGTGATGGCGGTGGTGATGGTGGTGGTGATAGTGATGGTATTGGTGTTGGTAGTGATGGTGTGAGACGTTATCACACAGCATCAAATAAACATTATGTGATCATGGGTTGTAGGACTCTAAAATGGTTTAGGTGCATAACCAGGGTAGATTCGTGTACCATTACTGGCATAACAACGGAACATAAGTTAACTCTCAGATGTTGCCAGACGTTCCTACAGCAGCATTCAATAACAACTATTTCTTAAAACCCAAAGCTAACAAAACACAAAGTAAAACAATACCACTTTTACTTACCGAGCATGTAAGGACCAGTCACGCAACAACCAGGGGTCGACATGATTATGGTTACCATGTAAGCGTTATCAATGACAAAAGTACATCAGAAAATTAGCCAATTCAGTCATCATGGATTAGTCAAGCTTCATGGCACTTAGGTTGTCGACGACCATATCGATTCGTAACAATAAGCACAACCATCTCCGGCACCCACGCATACTGCATCCCACCTGGAAGTACTCTTGCGAGTTGGACGCGTTGTCCTTGACTGTGCAGTTCAGGATAGAGAAGAGGAGATTGATGAAGAAGACGAGTCCGCTGCTGCTGTTGCTGCATCGCATGGCTATCAGGGAGAACTGGTCGGCTGCACACACACGCACCACGCTGAAAACACAAAAAAAAACACCCTGCACACACAACCCAATCCAAGCACTTAGCCTGCCAGAACACAACAAAACAAAAACAACACAACAACAACAAAACAACAACAGAACACAATCAGGTCATTTACATCACATCATTTACATGCTATCACTTACATACTACCATTTACAAGTTCATAAAACAAGTTTACTGTTGCACTCGTCTGCACAAGTTGCGCACCGACCCAAATTGTATGGCTTCGATATATCCAGTATATCACAACACGCAGATGCAGATTGGGCTAAAGGTGTGATGTGATGTGGTGACGCCAACTATATACCAGACGAGGCCCAGGGTCACAGTGGTGGAAGTGGCGTGATTACTTTGCAATCCGCTCAAGGGCTCATTCATTCATTACCTTTGTTTCATATTTCAAGGATCAGCATATTTTTTATCATGGACGATTTGTTTCATCATGGAACTTCATTTTTTCCCGACCTGAGACATTGTGCCATTATTTTCCTTCTATAATCTACTCATTACATTTTCACTGCTCAGGTAGATCCCCATACGATGAAAACTTCCACAGCTCAAGTGTGCATTTTGGCGCAAATGGCCAAATACTAGTGGAAGCGCCTTAAATCACAAACAACAACCAAACAAACAAATTCTGAGGAAACATCTCACTAACATTCCCTTCACTGGTGCCTTATTAGTACTTTCAGAAACGACTTTTTTCCGGTTTCCGCAATCGCAGTGATAAGTTATTTGTGAAATGGGCTCAAAACAAACGGAAAACGTGTACGTACGTGCACGCTACTGTATCAGAACTTATCAGTTATGTTAAATGGCATGGTTTCCACACTGTATTTCGACATCCTTCTGTATTCGTTTTGACATCTCACACCTGATGAAAAACCATTATTTTAAACTGCGCAAGAGCATGCTCGCGCAGGTAGCTGAAGCGACGGATGGTCAAGCTCGCAACATACCAACCAGCTTGTCTTATATTTACCAGTGATGCTTCGTGACCTCTGCTGGAACATTGCCAACGTTTTCACCCATCTATCGCAAAGGACGAGTTCTTGACGCAAGAAGAGTGAAGCAGACAATAGCAAATGCATTCCCCTCACTGAGGTAGCCAGCCCCTGGTGGTTGGTTGGTAATTTTGGTTTTAGGGCGCATCGACCAGATTTGGTCATTTACCGCTCAGGCCCCGATGCCAAAACATATTGCTACTGAGATATTTCTCACCGGTTCTTGCAGATGAGCACGAGGTCAATGATGAAGTCCCGAAAGTAGTCCTCCTTGGTGAGCGCCTCCAGAATATCGGGTCGCAAGCAGAGCGCCACTGACAGCGTCTCCAGCCCCTCGCGACACACTGCAATAGGGATTGGCTTACAGTCAGGCACCGACCGACCGACCAACCACATGCTCAGGGCCCAATGGCGCCAACACTAGTGCTGATATTCGGAGCACTGTAAACCTGTCGAAAAGCCGAAATTGATCGCCTTTGAAGTTTAAACCGGAACGATGCCAGTCAGCCCATTCGCGACCAAACACCGAACGGAGAGCCCACATCACAACCAGTGGCAAACATAGCATTATTTATTTATTTATTTATTTATTTAACAATACATGTTCTCCACGTGCAGTGGCTGTTACGGACAGTCTGGGTTGAACTCACAGATATTTACAAAGAAAGGATAGATGTGTGGTCAATAGTGGGAGCAGATGCGCAACAAACATTCGTACGCCAACATAATACAATATCCATATCACTTTCCACACTGCATACACCGTACTTGCAACACGAGCTATACACGAGTGGCTTGTATAAGTGATAGGAAAGCGATGGCCTAAAGGTGACTTCGTAGTGTACACATATCCATGGTGTAAGTTTTTTTGTGGGACTAGTGTTGTTCGTGGAGATACGCTAGTGCATGCTTCTTGAAGTTAGACAGCCTCGATGTTTTTGTTTCAGTAGGAAGTTTGTTGTAGTGGAAGACAGACGAGTAGATAAATCTCCTGCGGCCAGCCTCTCTGTGTATGGCTGGCAGGAGCAGATGGTCGTCTGCACGTGTGTGAGCATAATCGATGCACATCCACCATCCATGTACGGGCCGACCAAAGTGGTGCAGCACAGCTGTTCTCCGCCGACGGCCACCGCTGTAACAGAGCATGACCAGGCACCGCAGATCGTACCAGCGAGGTCGTGCTGGTCGCACGCGCTGCCGGTGTCGGTGTCTGCCTCCAGCAGCTGCCGCAGCTGCGCCGGCTGTCGGTCGGTGGCCTGCAGCTGGCCGCAGCATGACGCCCACACCAGCTTCATCACGTGCTGGATGTGGCCCAGCTCGGGGATGACGGACGTGATCTGTCGGCCGCCAGATACCAGTTATGGGCAGCTGGTGGGACGGACAACGGTGGCGGGCGCAGACAGACAACCCGACCAGTCGGCAATAACGCATGGCGCACAAGGTCGCTGCCGGTGTACAGGCTGCAGAGTAGTGAGGGACGTGGGCTGCGTATCCTTGGCGTTTTAGTCGTACCAATATTCCGCAAAATCGCCATCTTAACCGTACATGGTCGCCTAGGTGCTGGACCACCTGAGTGCCTAGCTAAGCTGGCATAAGCTCACGCCAGTAGAGTGCTGTCCGTTCAGCTGCCCACCAAGGAGAGAGGGCATGGTGTCAACGCATGTTGAGTGTCGCTGCCCGGTTAACAAGTCACATATCGTAAACATAATTCGCTAACATAATTTGTTTACCCTTTTTTCTTTCAGAAGTGTTCTTGAGACAGAACGACGTGTTCTCCAGACAAGCTGAAACCACAACACGAAAATAATTCAGTGTGAAGCAATCTCAATGTTGGAAATATAGCCAATTTTGTTACTTTGACCATCCAAAGAAGCATACACTCCAAAAAAAAGTTCCACTCATTATAGTGCGAGATGTCATAAAAAGCCTTGCTTGACCAGCAATCCCAACTAGCTGTCATAATCCAATAGTATCATTGGATTGCGATGAAGAAGAGGGAGCAGCACGCTCCAAGGGCCTGTAACATATGGTAGTAACCTATGACTGATAATGAAATCCACTTCTAGTACCGGTGCTTTTCATCTTGGCTAGCCATATTGTGCCCTTGTCGCAGTAACTTAGCAACACCATTACGCATAACGCACGTTTGTTATTTCAGTCGATCATAAGAGCTACAGTAACATTACAAGAGGACGTAGGAGCGGAACAGAAAATGTGATGCCAGCAAGACTGGAAGGGTGCCAGCTTGCTAGCATGCACAACAGATGACACCAGATGCTGAAGTCTAGAGCACACTGCAGTCTACATACAAAATAAATACCAATGTGCATGCTCCATGCAATGGTGTGGTTAGTGTGTAATTGTCTTGTACATGTGAATTAACCAACAGCGATGCCTTCATGTGTACATTATTCACATGTGGAAAATGCTCGGACCAGTAGTGTTTGGAAGAATACAAGGCCATAGATAGAACCAGGTAACTAGAGTATCCCCTATCCAACTGGCAAAGCACGAAAGCAATCACGTCCCCAAAATACTTGTGAACACAAACTCTGTTGGTCGTGGCATATGAATGTTCAAGAAGTCAGAGGGACAAAAAAGCCAACGAATGGAGAGTTAAGTGGGAGACGCGGTAGGGTACACCTAACAATTTCCTGAAACATGTCATGAGAGCAGGAACAATGCTTGCGAGTTCCTGCACGTGTGCACTGAAGAGGACCAATCGCTTATTGCTGAAAAAGTGTTGTAAGAAAATGAAAGCTTTATTCCCCAAAAACAAAGCAAAACAACCAGACAGTTTTGCCCATACCAGCACCACACATTAAGAACACGCTTATGAAAACGCTAATCCTAGGTCATGGGTGTTGCTTTCTGAAAATTACTCCGGGGGAGGCAAAATAAAATAAAGGGAATCGGCAGGGCCAAATTGATAGGTGGGGTGCACCCTCCATAGGATCCCACATGAACAATTCAAATTATTGAGAACGCAAAGCCGACATTGAGGGCACACTGCTCCCTCAAAAGTACATAAAACAACAACTGTCCTAGTTGTACTACTAGGTGCATGTGCACCCACAGAGGTATACAGGTGTGCACCCCTGCAAGATACAAGAAATAACAATTTCGCTATGGCTGCCCATACTTCTCAACACCAAGCTGGATGTTCATGCATCATTTTAACCACCTAGATTTGTGCTTCAGCACAGAAGTTTATACCAACGGGAGGAATTCAATGATAACAACCTTCAATTGAGCCTAATTATCTACGTTGGCCGACACTACACCGGATTAATTAATAAAATATTCGAGGCAGAACACCGGTTGGCGAAATCATCGACAAATAACGAACGTCTTATGTACGGTGGTATATCGGCGTCAATATCATTAACCATCATGGCGAACAGGGTAACGCTGAGGACACTGCCCTATGGAACACCACTGGTTTGCTGGAACGATTCAGATAGCTCGTGTCCTATCCGGACGCGAAAGAAACGTTCACTCAAAAAGTTGCGGATGAAAATGAGCAGATGCTCACGGATTCAAGACGTTTGAGCCTCATCAAAATACCGTGGCGTCAGGTGGTATCATACGCTCCTCCCAGGTCGAAAAAGATAGCTCCAGTGTGTCGTCTTTCCTAAAATTCTACACGTATAGCAGTGTCAAGTGTTAGGAGATGATCAGTTGTCCCACGGTACTTTCTAAGACCACACTGGGAGTTTGTTTTAAAAAAAGCCTTGCGTTCCTAAAAACCATGCAAGTCGCACATTTACCATTTTGCCAATAATTTACACAAGCACGAGGTAAGGGCGATGGGCCGGTAGTGTAGAGGATCGAGCCCACTTTTGCCGGGTTTCAAGACCGGGATCACTGTGGATTCGGGATCACTGTTGACGGAAATTGGCCTTCCTCCCATAGCGTATTGAAAGTTGTGGAGTATCTGCAGTACTCGTGTTGGGAGATGCTTTAGCATCTCGTTGTGGATGCGGTCAGGCCCCTCTGCCACACTTTTCAGGTTCTAAATTGCCAACCATAATTCCGCTGTGGTGAAGAGCTTGTTGTAGGAGAAGGTGGTCGGACGTGAAAGTCAACCGTTTGGTTTTCCAAGAGAGCCTTCCAGAGTTAAAATAATGGTTTTTCGTTAGGTGTGAAAAGTCGAAACGAGCACAGTAGGATGTCGAAATTTTCCATATAATTAAGTGTCATTCAAAATGCTTTTCATGCCTCAGACTTAAATTCGAGCTGATGGGTAAGGTTCCAAGGAGTAGGATGTCGATACTTCTTTGAGAATGATGTCGATCGAGATGCCTGGCCACGTGCTACCAGTGTTCGACCGATGGAGTTTACCACATCGGCAGGGTGATTAATCTCTGCACCGGCTATTCGGAGCACTGGGAGTGGGACGGAATTAAATTTGTCGGCTATGCGTTTCATTCGAGACCACACCTGTGCCATTGGCGTGGATCGGTTCAGTGTGGCAAGGTAAACCCTCCACGATTTGCGCTTAGCCTGTCTAAATGTTTGTCGCGCGGCGGCTCTCGATTTTTGGTAGGCTACTAGGTTATCTGAAGAGCAATTTTTGATAAATTTTCTTAAAGCTCGTTTGCGTTCACGTATGGCGTCCCGACATGCCACGGACCACCATGGTACTGGAGTGCGGCGTGGAATGCCAGACGTCCGCGGGATGCACGCATCGGCCGATTGCAAGAGCAGGGTGGATAATTGCTGTATTGACATAGTGGTGTCCTCGGCATCGTCTCCGAAGGACGCTTGTACCCCCGTTTCAAACTTTTCCCAGTCCGCCTTCTTAAAATTCCACATCTGAGGTCTCGAACCAAGCGTAGCCCGATCCACATATTCGAGCAGCACCGGAAAATGGTCACTGCCCAGAGAATCGTCACGGACTGTCCAGGTAAAACATTGCGATAAATGTGGGCTTGCAAGGCTAATATATATTGCAGATTAAAAAAAAAAATTAATTTATTTAAAAAACAGAGGGATTCATCGTGAATAAAACTCTCCATAGCGCGGCCCCGAGGATTGGTGCAGTCGCATCCTCACGCTACGTGGTGCGCGTTAAAGTCGACAAGGAGCATAATGGGGGGGGGGGGGGAGGAAGTTCCAAAGCTAGCCGTCTTAGCTCGACGGAAGGCAACGCAGTTGCCGGCGAGAGATATACGGAACACAGTGTAATTGTGCGGAAGCCAACGCCAACTTTAGCTGCAACGGCTTGGAGAGGAGTGATAAGGGTGACCTCGCATGGGGCGCTATGGCTCACAGCCAACATAACTCCTCCGTGTGCGACTGCACCCGATGGCATGTTTTTTTTTGTCAGCACGGTGTAGCCTTTGAGACCAAATGAAGACTGAAAAGGTAGCTTAGTTTCCTGGAGGCATATGGCAGTTGGACATTGCGTCCTAAGGAATATTTCCAGTTCCGCCATATTGAAACGAATCCCTCTGCAGTTCCATTGTAAAAGAAATGGAGTCATGTTAGGTACTAAAACAGGTTACGCGGCAAATGTGCCGTGGTGAACCAGAGTTGACTATGGTGCGAGAACTAAGAGTGGTTATGATAGTTAAAAAATATCAAAACGCTGGTTCTGTCCTCCGCCCAAGAGAGGGGACCGTTGGGGAGGTTTCTGCTCCACCCGGCCATAGGGACTGGGTCCTCGGGAGGGAACTTGGTAACCCGTCCCCTGTGGGAGAGCCTGATGGTGGTAGGCCTCGTTTCTGAGGCCCCAGACGGGGCGGAGGCGGGGGAGGGTCCATCTCGTTGGCAGATGGGGCCGGTCTCTCCACCCGCCGACGTGGCGACGGGGTGGCCGGCCTCCGAGGAGGAGCCATCTCAGCTCCTTGGTGACTCCTCTCGCGGGCCCTTTCCATCTAGACAAGCCGCGCTCTCTTTTCCTCGCGGGCGCATCTCTCGGCTTCCTGATAGTGGATGTTCGGGATTTTAATTGGTCGTCGGGACGGAGATGTAGGCGCGGAAGTGGGAGTCGAGGGTGGGGGCGAGGCCTGGCTCACGGGAAGGGGAGGAGGTTCAGGTAGGGAGGAAGGAGAGGAGGTTCAAGTAGGGAGGAAGTGGAGAGGAGGGATTTGGGGGTGGTGCTGGGGAATGAGGGGGCGAGGGGGCGTTGAGGGGTTGGTGGGACATTGGAGGTGGGGATTTCGAGGTAGATGATTAGGTAGATGGGGAGGACCTTGGAGTTGGTTGGGTGGACTGAGGCGGCCTCCTGGTCCGTTGGACCAGGGTCAACTCCCCACCCTCGAGGATTGATCTGGGAGGGGCCTCAGATGGACGAGCGGGGCATCCACTCGTGGTGGGTGGGACCTCGATCGCCTCGTCGTGTTGGATTGGCTTCCTGTGCTTCTTGGGCGACGACAGGGACATTCCAAAAGACCGCAAAAGTGGTCATGAGTTGAGCAACTAGCTCAGAGGCCATGTCAGGCTGTGTGTATGTGTGGCCAGTGAGATGTTTAGCGTGAGTCTGTTGTGTGGTTGTAAAGTTCGGTTGTGCCATTGCTGCATATGATATCCTTCGGTGGGCTGCCTCATATGACTCACGTGCCTCCAGAAATGTGATTTTTTAAAGAAAATTTGATCGCGACTATCTCCTTCTCTTTTATAAAAATCGGACAAGACCGGTCATAGAGAGTGTGAGGGTTTTGGTCGGGGCCACAGCTAGAGGACTTGGGGCATTCTGCTTCGCATTTGTCCCTGATATGCTCTGTTGCACCACATCTTCCACACGTCTCGCGATTTCTGCAGTGCTGTGACGTGTGGCCAAAACGGGAACATCTAAGCATCGCATTGGGTTGGGGACAAATACACGAACTTTTACTCGAACGTATCCGGCAAAGATGAACTCGGGGAGGTCCGTTGTGTGGAATGTTAATATGACGTTGTCCGTTCTTTGCGTTTCTTATCCTTTCCTGATCGTGATTCTTCTCGCCTCTACCACACCCCACTCTGCCAATCCATCCACAATGTCAGCGTCCGACACATCTCTCAGGTCATAGCAATTGATTACGCCTTTAGATAATTTTTCGTATTATGGGGAAAGACCTTGATATTTACGATGACCGTTCGCCTGCTGCTTTCATTTCGTATAGTGTACTTTAGTTCCGTTGTTTCCATCGCCCTCATTGCGTCATCTGTAGTTTTAAATTCAACCTCTAGGCCACCATCTCTAAGTTGTTGGCACCTCAGTATCTCCCCCATCCTGTCGCACGCTTCTTTTCGTTGAAATGGGGTAAGCGAGGTCAAACTTTTGCCTTCTTCTGCCGACTTGATGAGAATACGGGGTGCGGGAAGGTGAGAATCCCTGCTGGTCTGTCCCCTACTAGAGGGAACGTGGGAACGCGGACGTCCCACCACACTGTGACCCTACTGCGGGGGGCACCTGTGCCCCAACAACGGGAGGACACCAGACGTTCATGGAGCTATACGGGACAGGCGACGCCATCATCAGGCCGGGAGAGAGGCTCACCACCAGTGTTGGATTTTCACTTCTCGGTCTTGGATTCGGAGTGTATAATTTTTTGGCTTGCCAAGGTATGGAGTGTATAATCTTGAGAAGCACTATGTTATGGGGTGTATAATTTCCCAGTTTGCCAAATTATGGGGTGTATGTTGAAGCACCAAGTAACGGAGCATATACATTTTATATATAACGAAGTGTATAAATTTGGAAAAATGCAGCGATGTCTCCTGGAATGAAGAATAAAAACCCAGGGGCCTCGGTAGCTTAGATGGTGGAGCGTGGGGCTCGAATCCGCAAAATAACCCGATAATTCGTCTTCCTCAAGAATAAAACACCTTTAAGTCATTTGTTAGGTTCTTATCCTAGTGTCTCAGACAACCAGACGGGGTCCACCACACATCGACGTCTGAAGTCATCCACGTTACGTGAATGACTTATAAGGCAACTTCCTGAGCAATGGTAGAGAAAATGATCACAAATGTATACTTAATCGATGTCAACCAAGTTTATATAGCAATACCTGCCACTCCTAGCATAGGTACCAACACCGCACAACTAATACAAATTCACAACATACCTCGAGGGCAGGACGTTCGTGCACCGCTGGGTCTAAAATGGGAGGGTCTAAAATGTTACTTCGGGATATGGGTTTCGGAATATATAATGGTTCAAGGAAAGTTATACTAAAACAATCCGTCTAAAATCTTTTATTCTCTCCACGATGAAATTTTCTTTTTTCAAATGAGAAAGCTGAAAAAAAATATTGAAGTCAATCCTTATTAATATTAAATGTATTTCAATGCACTTTTTCCCGTCTTTTTGTCATGTTCATGTCTGGAATGTTTAGTTGAAGCAAGGAATGACTTGGAAGGATGAAAAGCGACTAGACGGGTGGGGAAATTGACGCTATAAAACCGACTATCGTCACGGACGAGCGGAAATTAGTGTCTCCTTAAGCACCATGATTTCTGTGAAATACCAAGAAATGAAAATAAGTTCGAGGAAACTCCAAAGAGAATTACAGGATACTTTTTTCTCAATTAATAATAATCAGGATTATGGGAAGAAATTAATCCTTGGATCAGAATGAGGCTTATAAGAGTGTAAAGGATTAGGTCAACACACGTAAATCTGAATTTGTCCGGAGTGGGGAAACCTCGCGGTCGGAGTGGCATGAATGCAACTATTCCCGCTTGTTGATGAAATTCGGAAACAATATAAGTCATGAAATCGAAAGAAGGTGACATTTCTGGTTCTATGGGTCTTCATTTTGGAGCAAAGTGTTAGCAGGTTTTAGGAACGTTTTGGTACCATTCAGGCAATTTTCATGGGGAAAATCCTTCCGATATCTTTTATGTATATCGCTCCTGACTGCTTAATAATATAAATATGAACGGTTTTATCCATCCCAATTGATGCAGAACATATCACTCTCCAAGAAACCAAGAAGAAATGCATTATCCATGGCTTTTCGTGGCAATGGTTCAAATAGCTCCGGCCGGAGTGGGATATGGAGAGCGGTGAACTCATTGAATCCAAGAACGCGGTCGGGCTGAAGGTGCATTCCTATATTTGGTAAGCGGAGCGTAGTGGTTTTTTTTTATTCAACGAAAGATTTTCTTTAAAGCTCTGCGCTGCTATCCGGATGGAATTGACTGGGTGTTTGGCTCGAGGTATGGGAGGTTGTATTATCTGACTATGTAGGTGCCTACCTACTTACCTATATCAAATAGCTTCGCGGTAATTCGAGTTATTGATTTGGATAAACCAAGGCTGTAATCTTGTGTTGTGTGAAGGGATATCTTCAGATAATACAAGGAGCAGGACACGATAATATTAATTGCTGCGATGTTTTGCCGACAAGCGTAGAAACGGACAAAACTGATTGTTTTGCTTTTGTCTGGAAAATCTTGTTTTCACGTACCACATTTTAAAGCGTGAATGTTTTTCTTTCAAAATGGGGGCTGGGCCTCTTCAGTGCACATTGACTGCAGATATTATAGATATGCATGCATTCAAGCATTATTTGTGCATTCATGAAATGTTCAGGAATTATTAGGTGCATCCTGTTCCCATTCTCCATTGAATACCATTATACTTTTAACATTTCTGGTCTGTGACTTTCTGAATGGACAAATTTGCAGTTTAAGGTGATTTGATTTCTTGAAATTTATTTTTCGTGCAATGATTATGAATGTGTTCATAATGTAGGTACATACATGATGTGACCACACAGTTTTTTGGCAAGTGCAGTTGGGTAGCAAAATGACACCAAAAAAGTGGCTCGGGTTTGGTTGGGAAATATACCATGAAATGTGATGTTAAAAATGAAGAAAAAGCTGCCTAACTGGATGCAAGAAATACTTTTTTAAATAAAAATTATCTAAGCAATTTTTTCGTTTAACAAATTAAAGGTAAATGGTCTATTCTAACCAAACAGCCTATGCTAGCCTGAGTGTTTTTTTTTTAATTCAAAAACTTTTTTTTTATAATCCTGAATGATTCCGAAAGGAATTTGATAAATGGATAACTTACAAAAAAAATAATATAGCATAACTTAGCCAAACCTAATACCTTTGTGTGCTTCATGGAGGCAAAATGTGTGTAAAACACGTGTGGAAAAGTAATAGTGCCCATTACAATTCCTATGCTGTAGCAAAACATGGCTCATATCCACCAGTATTTTGGAGATTTGGGGGAAGTGCTACACTTTGTGGCTTACCGGTTGTGTGGATGCCACTCTACCTCTTGGTGTTCATCCATACATTCTTCTGGGCACATCTGGACTCTGTTCTGACGTTTGTCCACAAATGGAGAACATACACATGAATGCATTGGTGGCTGTGTATTAATTCACCTGCACCTCACCAGAAATCGCACATGCACAAATGGAATGTTATGGAATAATATGGAAGATGGAATGTGAAATATGGAATTTTCAGTGGAATTAAGATCATATTCAGACTGCAGTGATCCATATTTTGCCATCCATTGACATATGTTGTACTTGTGCATGCTAGCAAACTGACATTCTTCCAATGTGGCTGGCATCTCATTTTCGGCTCCACTCCTGCCTCCTCTTGGAATGTGCCTACAGATGACCCAAAATAACAAATGTGTATTATCCTCAATTATACTGGAAACTTCACGTGGTAGGGGACCCAGTATGACTGAATCTTCCTCTCCACCAAAGTTATCACTATTGTATAATGACATCTAGCTGTCTTGCTAGTTAAGTATGTCTTCATCCAGCAATGCAAGGAGTGTATTTTTTTCCGGAGTGTATAATTCTTTGGATTCCAAAAGTTCCAAAAAAGGGCCACTTTTCCAACGCTGCTCACCACCCAGACCGGAATCCAGCACCGCCCACCCCTTGACCCCGGCCGGCCGGGCCAGCGGGCACCGGGAAGGGTCCCAGGCCCCCGGCCCGAGGCCACCAGCCACTTGGCCCACGTGAGGCCCCACGGGCCCGCCCGCCCCTCCGGGATATCAGGACCCAAGAGGTGTGTTGGTCCCCCGTCACAACTAGCACCGTGCGACGGGGGACCTCAATCTCCAGGACTCCGTCAACCCCGGGGGCGGGCCGAGGGGGCGCGGCTACCCTGATGAAACTGAGCGGACGGATAGACCAGGGGAAGCTGACTTACCTGCTCGTGACAAGGGAGGGGTTGGTGTTGCAGGGTTGGATGGAAGACATTCAAAGGGACGTAGACACTGGGTGGATACTGGGAAGGAAGAGAGGGAGGTGGGGACTACGTGAGTCCCCGGAATCACCTCCGTGCTTCCAAGCCCCTTATCGGGGCAGCTGTGGTGACCCGAGGAAGCGCCATTTCCCTAGCCAGCCGTGTAACGAGGCTGGCCCCACTGCGGGGGGCTTCAACTCCGGGAAAACGGAAATTTAGCTGTGGTGTTGTGTTAAGAAAAAGAAGTATAAATCCTTGTTGGGGTGGATTTATCTACCAGGGTCCTATTACTTAGCATATCTTTTTGCGTGAACCCTGGCTCCACCACCCGATCCATGGATTCCGGTTCAACGGCAGTATTTTGACCGATAGTTTGTGTCGCACTTTCTATGCACCGACACGGCCACCCGAATAGCTTGTCCTTGGTCTTGACGAGTCAAACATGTGAGGCATGCATGTTTCATTGCTTCAGAACAAGATGAACGTGCGGCAATAAGTGCTTATGCCACTCCGTCAACTAGTATTTCCCACTCGGGGGAAATCGAAATATAGCTGTGCAGTTCTAATACAATGGAAAATGAGTGCTGGTTAAGCGCCGCTCACTGGTCTATTGTTAACTCCAGCTGACAGTAGGGCGGCTACTGATTGGCTTAGTGAGTTAAACCCATCCAATGGGATGAAACCGGTGTTGTACAAACGTAAGGAGCAACTTGTATCGAGTGCGTCATTTTTGTGACAATAGAACAAGCCGCTGACTACCTTGGCGGTCGTCCTGATGGTCAAGGTCTCCACGGCCGTAACGAGCCAACATGTCAACCGTAATTTCCAAACATTGGAATACAAATACTAATAAGATTGATATTGATCAGTTAATATTTTAAAACGAAAATGCTGCGTTACTGCGAAAAAAAGCAAATTCAATATTTATTAATTGACACTATATTGTTATTTTATATTCGGGAAAATCTTGATAAGGAACTCATTGTTTTGTCTGTTTGTTTTTGTTGTTTTTGCAATTATCCAAGGCCGTGATAAACACCGTGTACATTTTACTGTGTTTTACCTCGTGCGAGGCGGGGATCCCTCTTTCTTCCACACGCCATTTCGTTAATTTGGAAGCATGTAACGCAGGAACACGACTGCGGGCAGAAAGACCACGTGCAACCGCACACTCCTGAACGGCTTGAAGTGCCCGAAAACCACCGCGTCCACCGGGGCGGACACGCTGGCGCCGCATGTCCTCACACTGCACCAGTTGTAGGACTTCGCGCGTGCTCACACGCACCAGCGCACCACGCTGCATGGATCGATGGCCCGCGGCACGACGTACGAAACGGATAGCGGCGTTTCAGCCGACAGCAACGCCGGTTCTTCTGAGGCCTCGTACCCTCCGAAGATTAACAATGTGTTGGGAGAGGCGGTGATCCCGTTCTCCGTCAAACTAGACGATACGACGGCCGCGCGCATCTGCTGCCGCCGTGCACTGTGTGCTTCGACGGCTGGACTTCGCGTGAGGACAAGCACATGAACATCTTCATCATCTGAGACGGGAAGTCCTATAACTGCAAGAGCTCCCGGCGAGCGAGCACCAGACCGCGGAGATCCTGAAGAAATTGATGTACGAGGCGAATGAAGTTGTTGACCTTTTGAAGGGCGCCATGAAGGCGGTCTGTTGCGACAACCTCTCTGGGTACATTTCGCGATGGATGGGTTCGGCCAGGAGAACCAGCTCATTCTGCGCTTCAAATGTTTGGCCCATTCCGTGCAGCTGCTCGACAAGGACCTTTTCACGCCGCCTCCGATACAGTCTGTCGTGGAGACCATCATTCCTCGGAACACTGAACACTGGAAGTGCCAGGACAACCGCAAGAAGCTGGAGGAACTTCAGGTGTCGTCTGGAACTGCGGAGAATTGGTGCATGGAGGCCAAGAACCCCAACACGACGGGCTGGCTGTCCACGAATGGCACTGTCGACAGCAACCAAGTTATGAATCCCTACAACTCTCTGAGCGGCTTGCACCTCATGATAGAGTACGTCAGAGTGGAGTTCTCCAGAAGAGCCTGGGCATGACCACTAACCGCATCCAGGACACCTCCACGGTGGTTGACGGCACCAAGCTATGGAAGGACCTCGACAAACACATCAAGGACGTGAAGCAGGCCACCCCAGGTGTTTACCAGTTCTTTCAGCGCGTCGCGGTCATGGTTCGCAAGTGCACTGACAAGCTCGTGGAGATCGCCTTAAGCATGAAAACGGTTATGTTCATAGTCCCGGAGGCGGATCGTGACGCCATCGAGCACGAGGGATCCGTGGACTGGCCGAAGCGCCCAAAAGCCCAAATAACTAGCGAGGAGTCGGTGGAGATCATGAGCCGCACACTAGGCTTCTTCAAGCGCTGCCTTGTGGCCATCAGGTTCGATGAAAATACGGTGGCGGTCAAGTATTGCATGGTCGAGCCGAAGTGTGGCGTGTTCATCCAGGCCATCGGCGTCTGAAATGCTGAGAACTAAAATCGTTCCCAAGTACTGGAACCGCCGCACACTCTAAGCGCCAGACTTTAGCCACGGTGTGACGTTCCTGCTGCCCACACACTCCACGGAGGCCTGCGTCGAGCGGGGTTGCTCAAATTAGGTACACAGCATGGAACACCTTTATGACAGGCTCTCCGACAAGTCTGTCGAGTCCCTGATGAACCTGCGGTTCATCTACGGCACGGTCACGGAGGCCGACGAGTTCTACCGCATGCACAAGGAGCACGACAATAAGGGTAATGCCGTCGAGATCGACAGCGGCGTGCAAGACAATCTGCTAGTTGCGTTGGCCGTGCCGTTCATCCAGCCGCCCTCGTGCCGATCGATGAAGAGCACGAGGATGGCCTGCACATTCGTAACGCTCAGTGAAACGCTAGGGCCGTCACACTGTTGCAACCATGTTTGCATTGTGCAGTTGTTCATTACGGTTCGTTCAAACGTTAAATTTATTTCAGGAATCAGACGTTAATTCATATTTAAATCTTGAAATTAGTTCAGGTCAACATATTGATTACATATTCCGTAGGATTGCCGGACTGTTCAAGTCTGGTGAATGTACATTAAAATGCACTAATAAACCACACAGAAGTTAAATTCATCTTCTGATGTGTCAGATGCGACTGTGAAGTGTTTACGTGTGATTGATAAAACAAAACTGAAATATAACTGATGTTATCAATTTAGCGCATGTAGGGATTTGCAGTCATAGCCGAATGGAAAACGGATTGGATTTATGCATCCCAAATCCACGGATCAAAAACTTGTGCATGCGTTCAACAGTCCCTTCCCCACGGCAGACTAACCGGGTCGGCTAGCCGCCCCACAGCTAGCCGATCGATCGGTGGCTGGCCGGATAGCCGGCTAGCCGGGCACCAACCTTGTCGTTTGTAGGAATTATGTTTACTCTTCTCGTTCTGCCGATGATATTGCGCGAATATGGCTGACTGATATTGATGCTGGCTTTCGGCCTGTTTACACGCGGCAGAAACTCAGCAGACTCCCGGCAGAATCATGACGTGGGCAGGACAGAGCAGGACCCAGCAGAACCGAGCAGAATCGATCAGAACTCGACGTCGATGTCGTCCACAGCGTCTGACGTCACAGCATAAATGGATGACGTCACGCAATGCATTAGTCATAGCAATTATAATATAATAGCTTTGTCAGTCAGTCAGTCAGGCAGCCCCAGACTATGGCCGCGTCATAGCCTCGCTTCCATCAAGAGTTCGGCAACTTTTAGTGGGAACAGGGAGGTGGGAACCTGAACCCTTCCAGCGTGAAAACGAATTCCATTTGGAAGCGGCCCGAAGGCTGGGGAAATTGTGGAACTTCTTTGCAGATCTTGTAGGTCTGGCCCCTCCACCGCGTAGAGGTAAAGTTCTCGTTGAGAGGGAACTAGCTTTGTCTAGTAGCTTTGTCCACGTCGGCAACGTCGGGGGCAGACAATTATAAATATTTTTGTTATATTATTAGTTTATAAGTTATCTGCCGCGTTCTGACGTCGGACGGTTTCTGTGGTTGTCGTTTGGCCCTTCGGTAGCTCTATTTTAAGGCAATTAATACTGTGAGTGTCATCGATACATATATTGGTCAGTAAATTGTGCTTTCCGTTGTACTTTGCAATATACTTTGTGGTGCAATACAAACCAATGCAAAAGACGGTACACCTAATTAATGGGATACTTTTTTGTGTGGGGGTGGTGGGTGGGGGTGGGGGAGTGTGGGGGAGGGAGGGGAGGTTCATGTCAGCAAATGGAGTATGTTCAGGGGTGGAACTTTGCATAGTTTTGGTGTTGCTAATCCATCACCACTTCACAAGTTAAATATTAGGCCTTTGTTGCTGCATGCAATGAATGAACTAGAACTTTAGAAAGTCGATACAATTCTGGGGATGCAAATCATGACAAGGCAATCTCAATGAATATCTCACGTAGGAAAAGGAAGCCAACCACCCTCTTGGTAACAATAAATACATTTCAATAATGAATTTCATATATGCGGCCCACTTAGCTTCTCCTCTCCCTCACACTGGAAGGCGGGACGCAACACACAATGAAAATAATTGTTCTCGTTCATGTTAAGTTCTTTCTTACGCTGGTACCTGCTCCAAAGGTTACCACATTCACCACATTTACTCAGGGAGTGCCTGTTGCGCCGCAGTTGCACCTGTGTCACTTGGGGGTATCGCTAACATGTTCGTGCTGAGGGTTACAATTACATACAGCTTGAACTAATGTAGCGACCATCGTGTTCATCTCATAGAGTGATAGGTGAGGGTCCATGCTGCGCAAAGCCAGGACCAAGCAGATCCAGCCGCAAGACATTTTGTTTCGCCTTTCTCCGCCGACATCACTAGGTTTTTTCTTCAAACTTTTCTTCGACATGTTTTTACCGGAACAGTGGAGGCTCGCGGTTTTATTTCAATAAACAGGAAGAAGCGCATCCATCTCGCTTTTAGTATGTTTGAAAATTGCACCTTTCTGCGATATAAGGTGACTGGCCAGAGACATCACGCCACAGCTATGTCGGGAGGTATTCCGGACCTGACATCCAACAGCCTCAACGAAAAGGTTGTCATGAAATACTGTTGGATGATATGCGCAAGGAAAATGGTTAACCTTATCTGAGAACTCATCAATAATCCCGAGGCCAAACAGCGGGTATTTTGTGCGTTGTGTGAAGTACCCGTACACCGGTGATGCTTCTCGACTCCGGTTCGTCAGCAAAGAAAAACGGAGACGACCTGTAGCCCAGCCTCCACTTCAACTCATCCCCATCCCGGCGCGCTCTTGAATGGCGGAACCAATCCATCAAAGACGCCGGGAATTATTTGCGCCCTTGACATCGGCTCAATCGGTTACATAATACTATCAGGTAGAAGATCACCACCAAGTAGAGCACCAGTTCACGTTTCCCGTTCGTTCTTCGGTCTTATCATTTTCCCTGGCAACTAAAGAGAGACTATCGGCCTCGGTAGTAATCTGGACACAAAGTACAAAGCAGCCGTCGTCGAAGACGCTTCGCAAACCGACGTCGCCAGTTCATTTCATCAGCCCCGCACTGGTCACTTAACGCACTGCCAGCGACAAATATCTCCAAAACTAAAATATCTTGGTGTAATCAATGCTTAAAATTGAACGGACGTTCAATGGCAGGCAGTTCAAATTAGCGTAGGATGGCCTCTAACTGCATCAGGTTTTTTTATCTCGAGATGAGAACATGATTGCAATGCTCGACGCTTCGGTATCATATCTTCTGCAAGAACCACAAAACTCGCTAACATTTTGCAATACACATTGCAGTCATACTCTCTGTAATCATCATAATACACATTGTAATCATGTTCTCATCTTGAGGTTAAACACGAATACAGTTTAGTCCATTCTACGATAATTGTGAATTAGGTGCATTAACTGGACAGCCGAACGCGACGGGCTGTCAACTCACCGAGTCGCCCATCTTCTGCGCCACAGCGATGGTCACGTTCCGCAAAATGCACTCGGAGCTGGGAAGGATCACAGCCTGCAACGGGTACAAAGCCGAGCTCAGACAACAGCGCCGACGCAACATCAGCACGCCAGACCACACGCCACGCGGCGCGTCTTGATCGAATGTAAAGCACACACTATGTCTCATCCAAACCAGAACGCCATCACTACACTAAACAGTAGCTAAGCACCACAAGCTCTGCCAGTTACAAGTAGCGTGACCACTGAGAAGGTTGGCATTTCAGCCTGCTAAAGTAACTTGCTGTCATTTGCTGTTTTGAATTGACATAATCAGGTCCAAAGGTACATGCAAAAACAACATAAACAAAGAACAGCATTCGCACTTTGAATTGCATGTATCATTCGCCAGTTCTGGTACACAGGCGTAGTAGGCAGCTAATGGCAATCATACACCATGTTGGTAGTAATATGATCACTGGGCAAAGCTAACAATGTTCAAGACAATTGGTAATTCTGTAAATAGCGCATAGCAATCGAACAACAGGCGATCAGCAGTGAAGATGGAAAGCGATGGGACAAACATCGAAATATGCTGGGTAGTAGAGTGAAAGCGATGCCAAATTACAAATTGACGCGACTCTCCTATTAGTCATGCATATTTTATCTGCTGGTTGTTTCAGTGACGTCACACGCGTTTCTACAATATCAATGTGACGCTCATATTGACGAATCAGGAAAATCTACTGTCTAAGAGGGTATTTGCATCGTCTGCACATGGATTCTACAGAGAGTAAGTAATCAGGGCAGACGGCAGTGCCTGCGCCGGGGTCGCAGTCGCGTCCGTGTTGGTGTCGGCTACCACCGGCAACACCTTGACACGGGCGCCGGGGAGGAGCCGGCGCGGCCACCCGCTGGCCAACGTCACCGGCGAGCACCCACCTGCTGCAGCGCCGTGTCGCCAGTCTCGCCGGTCAGCTGGGCAGAGGCGAACCCCACCGTGGCCAGCACCAGCTTGGCGAGCCGCAGCACCGTCAGAAACGCCAGCCTGCAACAAGTGCCGGCACCGGTCACACCGCACCACACGGGTGCAGTAGGACGTCGCGGCGTGGTACGTCACGGCACGGCGCGGTACGTCACGGCACGGCGCGCACAGCCGCCGGAGTAGCCGACGGCCAGACGGCAGCTCGCCACACGAGCCGACACCCAGCATGTCCACCACTCACGCCGGCACCTGACCCACAGACCAGTGCTAAGATTCTGGTTTTTCGCTAAGTGTGATATTTCGAATTGAGTACCGTACGATGTCGAAATTTGCCACAGAAGCATGTCGTTTAAAATATCGTCTAAGTCCTTTGGACGAAATTTTAAGCTAATAGCGCACTAATATGTGTGTTTATATTTGTGAGGCATCCACCATAAGAATACATATATTACTGATAATGATGCCAAATACCACCAATAAATGATATCACGTAACAGATCACATCGTAGCTTTAGACACCGTCGGAGGGGCCGTGGGAGGGTCGGCAGCTGGCCACACACGCGGAAATCCGCCCTGGGGCGCCGTGGCAGACACCCATAGACACCGTCGGAGGGGCCGTGGGAGGGTCGGCAGCTGGCCACACACGGAAATCCGGCCTGGGGCGCCGTGGCAGACACACGCAGCCAGTGTCTCGTAAGTGATAAATATCGTAAAAGGAAAGATTACACATAGTGATGCTGAAAAATATTCAACCCACACTCCTATATTTTGACGCCCATTTGCTTACCTAACACGCACGCAATTATTGAATGTCATGCATCTCCTTCGATTTTTAATCGTAAAGGTCACAAACTATATCAACAGCTGTTATTTTAAAGCATGCAATTTCCGCGCAAGGGGCCATTCACAAGCGCTTGACGTTTACACTCGATATCTCGGCCACATGCGATTCTGCAGCAATGCTCGCTTGGACAATCGACTAGTGCGGATGGTTTGGGACTCAATGGGCGGCCACATAATGAACAGTCTGACTCTAACGGAGACGAGCGAAATGGAAACAACAGAGAAGAGGATGGGACGGTACTTACCTCTTTGTGGCCAGGTCGGCACCCGACAAGAAGTTGTTTTTGTTTAGCATGTCGAGCACAACGGTGCCCCCGCCACTCTTGAAGAACTGCCGGTGAAAGTCGCAGCACTTCTCCGACAGCGGGTCGTCAGCCGGCATCAGCTGGCTGTACAGAACCTGAGGACGGCGATACACAGTCAGACGGCCGACATCAGCTGGCTGTACAGCACCTGAGGACGGCGACACACACTGTCAGACGGCCGACATCAGCTGGCTGTACAGAACCTGAGGACGGCGACACACGCAGTCAGACGGCCGACATCAGCTGGCTGTACAGCACCTGAGGACGGCCATACACTGTCAGACGGCCGACATCAGCTGGCTCTACAGCACCTGAGGACGGCGACACACTGTCAGACGGCCGACATCAGCTGACTGTACAGAACCTGAGGACGGCGACACACACAGTCAGACGGCCGACACCAGCTGACTGTACAGCACCTGAGGACGGCGACACACACTGTCAGACGGCCGACATCAGCTGACTGTACAGAACCTGAGGACGGCGACACACACAGTCAGACGGCCGACACCAGCTGACTGTACAGCACCTGAGGACGGCGACACACACAGTCAGACGGCCGACACCAGCTGGCTGTACAGCACCTGAGGACGGCGACACACACTGTCAGACGGCCGACATCAGCTGGCTGTACAGAACCTGAGGACGGCGACACACGCAGTCAGACGGCCGACACCAGCTGACTGTACAGCACCTGAGGACGGCGACACACACAGTCAGACGGCCGACATCAGAATAACTTGAAGAACAAGAACAGTTCTGAGTAGCATTGCATAACATCAGTTTCAAACTACTTGAGACTTCGTTCATTCGTGAGGGGGCAGATGGTACAAATCTCACCTCCAGAGAGTAGAGGACCTGCGATGGCGAAGGCGAGAAGAAGATGGCCTCGAGGGTCCAGGGCGTGGCACCGGGACAGTGCTCGCCGTTCTCCTGACAGGCGCTGTGCAGTTGTTCCACTGTCCGGGACACCATTCGTCACAGCCGACACATCCACACCCGTTGCCGAACATCGGAGAACAGTCGAATCGACACAGGATGCTACACTCGAGCGCTCACATTTTTAAGTAGACAGCGCTCACATACTTAAATAACCTTCTTGTAGCCGGCAAAAGCGGCTTCTATGCATTCAGTCCACGACACCAACGCGACGATGTGTTCTCATTTAAATTTATTCAGCTTGCTGCTAACAGCACATTCGAGATTATGTCCTAGAGGCAACAAGTTGGTGGTGAATGCACAACACGCAACGGAAATTGTTATAAACGTACCCAACACATTACACGCCGCACACATGAGATTGTGTGGTGCGCAAGAAGCGTGCTGGTGGCTCGGCGCCCGTGGGATTGTATGGTGCGTCGGTGACATGGGGGTGGCTCGGCACCCGCGGGATTGTGTGGTGCGTCGGTGACATGGGGGGTGGCTCGGCACCCGCGGGATTGTGTGGTGCGTCAGTGACGTGCGGGTGGCTCGGCACCCGCGGGATTGTGGTGTGCGACAGTGACATGGGGGTGGCTCGGCACCCGCGGGATTGTGTGGTGCGCCAGAGGCGTGCGGGTGGCTCGGCACCCGCGGGATTGTGTGGTGCGCCAGAGGCGTGCGGGTGGCTCGGCACCCGCGGGATTGTGTGGTGCGACAGTGACACGGGGGTGGCTCGGCACCCGCGGGATTGTGTGGTGCGTCGGTGACATGCGGGTGGCACGGCGCTCGCGGGCTTGTGTTGTGCGTCAGTAACGTGCGGATGGTGTCATAGCAGTCGCTTTACCGGTGCTGCGGCCGGCCGGCGTCATCTCCAGGACACTGCGGGCGGCGTCTCGCAGCGGCGCGTGCCCGATCCGGCAACCCAGGTCGGCCAGACGCAGCAAAAACTCCACGTACTTCTCCTGTTGCGAAAGGATCTGCAGCACGCACGCACAAACCTTACGTCAGCTAGTTACAGCCGACATCACTTCGAGGCTTGCGCAAGACCTCGATGCCACGTCACGCTGCCTCGTATCGGCATATGCGGATATGTGAAGAGAGCAACATCGAAAGTGAGCCACCGTTTTCACCTCAACTCATACCTAACGCCAAGGGGTCGCACAATGTCAAGCATTGAAAGTGTGCCACCGTTTTCAGTTCAACTCTACCCAACGCCACCGTATCGCACAGTAGTACAGCGTCGAAAGTGACACTGCTTTCAGCTCAACTCTACCCAACGCCGACGGGCCGCACAATGGTGCCCTTGATGACAGTGAATGTTAACTTGAAAAGCATCTTTACTCCTACTGACCACTAACTTTGAATATAAAAAGCAACACAAGACGATCATCCTCCCCGCCTCGATCACACCAGATCTGGTACTGTGGTCAACACTGGAACAGGACCACCGACCCTACCAGATCCCATCCTCCGACCTCACCAGGCCGGCGGTCTGACTCCGTCACAGCTGGCCAGCTGGCCATCACTCACCACACCCGGCAGCACGTTCTCGGCGTCCAAGTTGGGGCCATCACACGGGTGCTGGGGAGACGGCGCTGAGCTATCCGAGCTGCTGTCAGGCGACGAGGGCATGTTGGCGCCGCCGGTGCCGCCGCCTCCGCCGCCGGCGCCCGTTGTACCCGCCCCGCTCGTCGAGCACAACTTGGCCGTCATCACCTGAGTTGGCGGCGGCCGGTCAGCACGGCACACGCCAGTCTCACCATGGGTACACATCACAGACACGGTGTCGCAAGATGCCGACATTCTCGATAACACAAAGTTCACACATTGCTCACACCCCCGGATGCCTCACAATCCCGCAATGACTGTATTAGGTGAATTCAGAACCTAGTCTCAAAACCTCGACAATTCAACACTACTACATTTTGTACGTCACTGGGCTGGCACATGCCTGGATCGGGTCCCATCTCACACGATGCCGGCGAATCGCGTTAGACGGAAAGCACTCCGACTGGACACGAATCGTTGTTGCTATTAGGGTTTAGGGACACATCAACTGCATGGGTTATACAGCGCTCCTAATGGACTCCGATCCTATCAGAGGTTAGTTAGTTATTTGGGCTTTAGGGCGCATCGACCAGGGTTGATCATTCGCGCCCATCCTATCAGAGGTTCCAACAGTTCGTATATGTGGGTTTCTTTCCCTCATATGTTATACAGCAGAACTTCCTTGTCTCCTCTGAACAAATCGCATTATGCACGCTTATCACATCAAGCTGGTTCACCGAATTAAGGAGACATTGCTGGCCTTCAGGCCGACATGATTTGCTTCGCCGCTTGGTGGCACATTTAGCACCTTAGAAAAATACGAAACACAATGTAATCACATTTTTACACGTACTTCGCCAATTCAGGCCACATACGAGAATACACTAGAGGCCTTCGACTTGAACGCCGCATTGGGATACACGAGCTGGGGGTCATCATCGATACCAAGGTCATCGTTTTACCTCATATCGACGCAACCGCTGCCAAGACAAATCGCATGCCACGATTGCTTATTAGAAGTATGCATCGGCAAGCACGCAACTGTTCCGAACCCCAAGAGGCATTCGTCTCAATCACAGTTCCATAACTTGCGCCTAGGTTGCGTCCGCGCACATGCCATACTGGAATACGATCCCACTACATGGGCGGGGGCAGCTCAAACCAACTTCAAACACCTAGAGTGCATTCAGAATTAGCTTTGAATGTAGTTAGCTGTGAGGTTCGACAAATCTCACCATATAATGGACTACGACGGCTCCCTAGCTCATTGTAACACGTGTTTCATCAAGTACTGGCTTGATGAAAGACTCTTGAACTATTGACCGCCTTTGGACTCTGTGTTCCGACGCGTGCTACAAGGGCTTCGTCAATCTTGGCAGTGTCACGTGCTATTGAACACAGCTCTGCAGTCCATTTGGTCATGCTTCTTGGCTGTGCAGCACTTAACCTAATACTCACCGTCCAGTGGACTTCTTACGACGCATTTAACTGCCAGGACACAATGAGCCGCCAACCCCTAACCTCGACTGGTCGTTGTTGCTGTTGTCCTTCCGGTCTTGGACTGTGTCCGTATCGGGGGCATCAGACACCCCAGTCACCCTAGGAACATCACTGCGTCTGCGTCGGCGAAGATCTCCGTCAGAGACAGGTCGTGGCGGCCGAAGATGTGCTGGAGTCCAGCCGTGGCTGGGCATTTCGTCATGTGGTCGACATTGTCTGGCTCCCCGTTATCGCAACCAGTGCAGGCAGGATCGTCCTCCAGGCCGACCCGGTGTCGGTACACCCTCACCAGTGTGGAGTGGCCCGTCCTCAGGCGGGCCAGGACCACCCCTCGGTCCTGTTGAGGCCAAGCATGTCTCTTAGTCGGATCTTGCCCGGGCCCACGATGTTAAAGTGTCGCGTCCCGCGGTTGCTCTCAGCTCACTCCCGTCCTGGGTGCAACTTGAGCTGGGCTTTCACGGCACTGAGGTTGATGGGCGTATGGTCTTGACTCAGTACGGCCGCCCGCCTTGCCAATTCGTCAGCTATTTCGCCACACGGAATGCCGGCGTGCCGCGGGACCCACTGGACGTCTATACGATGTCTGTGGCCGACTCCCTTCATGCGCGTGCAGATCTCGTCCGGTGGCGGGTCCGTCTGGCTGCCTTCAGGTTGGACCTGTCTTCAGGCGCATGAGGGCGGGCTGGGAGTCGATGCAGATGAGGATGTTTTAGGGGTCTCGAAGGCGGGCTCCCACTGGTACAAGTGTTTCAGCGCTTCGTTGAGGACGTGCAGTTCTGTGACATAGCTTGTGGTGCATTTGCCGGCGGGAGTCGGCATCCTCTCAGCTTCCTCCGGTCCATACTACACAATTCCGGCTCCTCCGTCCTCTAATTTTGCAGTGGCCGAGCAGTACGTGAAAACTAAGATATCGGCTTTTAGGAGTCGGGGTAGGGTTTCCTCGGCGGCCATGCACTGCTCTTCTGCCGGTCCGTCCCGAGGCAGGGTTCTGGCCAGGCTGGTGTGGACGTTGACGTTCGCTGGTGTAAACTCCCGCGGAGGGGTGCTAACCGCGATTTTCGGCGGTTCCCTGGGGAAGGCGTCGAGCCTCGTTGCTGTGGTCGTCTCCAGGCCCGTCATCGCCAAGTCTTGATCATGATGGAGGCGGCTCCGTGGCCTATGCTCAGGCCGGAGGAGGTCCTAGATCGGATTACCGGTAAATTTCGCGAGTGCTTCTCGACTGCAATCGCGGCCAGTGCCTGACCCAGGGAGGTGAAGGGCTTCAGGTCGGCTTCTCTGGAGAGAGCACCCGTAGGGGTGGACCTTAAGCATCCTGCTATCGCGCGGAGGGCCTGCCGCTGTGCGATCTCCAACTCATTGATGCTGATGTTACTGACGCTCCGCAGCTATACTTCTGCCGCACGGTCGGCGCACACCCTGGAGGAGGCCACGTAGACGCTGCGCACGTCTGACGGCGCGCATTAACACGTGGTCCTGCTCACTGCCCCCAAGATGCCATTTCGCTGCTTCATCCGTCCCTTGGTCTGGATTCGGTGGTTGAAGGCCATGGTGCGATCCAGTGACTCCCAGAAAGGTGGGCAAGGATGTACGGCTGATCGGCCGCTGCTGAAAGAAGTGGGTCACTTCTTTCTTGGCCTCGCTTGGATCCAGCGTGAATATCGATCAAGCTTCTCCGGCGCCTCCTGCAGTGTCGCGCCCTATGTCACGCTGATGTCTTGGTTGCGACTGTGGACCGCCAGGTCGTCGGCGAAGAGTGACGTATTCACCTCTGCTGGGAATTACTCGCAAGGTCTATGTACTGCACACACGCAATCACATGACGGGGACTGGTCGCAAGTGGACCCCGTAATCTCGCCGGTTGCGGAATTCGGTCCGAAGCTCCTATGACTAAAAGTTCGACGCCTAGGAACTAACTTACCACGAGCCCAATGGTGGCATCTGAGTGCCCAGAATAGATGGCTGCAGCGAATACAGTTGCAGCTTGAAGTCCTTAAATGCTTAGCAAGTGTTATGGGCAGCTACATATTTGTTCGCGTCGATCCCACTTCCAGTTGGCTGCTCGTCACGCCACCAGGAGCTTTGGAGGCAGCTGCCGTTGTCAGCAGACGGCTGCCGCTGTCAGCAGAAGGCTGTCACTATCGGTCGACAGCTGCAACTGTCAGTCGAAAGCTGCCGCGGTCAGCGGACGGCTGCCGCCGACAATCGACAGCTGCCGCTGTCAGTGAATGGCTGCCGCTATCAGTGGACAGCTGCCGCTGTCAGTAGACAGCTGCCGCCGTCAGTAGACAGCTGCCGCTGTCAGCGAATGACTGTCGCTATCAGCAGACGGCTCCCGCTGTCAGCAGACGGCTGCCACTGTCAGTAGACTGCTGGTTCGCACTTACCGTCTCGTCCCTGATGGCCGGTATTTCGCAGACGCACTTCTTGTCGTCAGCGTGGTCGAGCGTGTCACCGTTCACGTACAGCTCCACCTTGAACGCCTGCGCGTTGGCCTTGACCTTGCCCAGCACATGCCGACGCACGGACGCCAGCGTGTCCTGCGTGTGCGACTCGATGGTAAAGTCGTAGTTGCGGCTCTGCGTCAGCAGTCGGATGGCCAAGTTCAGGTGCTTGCCGCGGTACGCCCTGCCAACACCACGACGACGTCAGCAACACGGCTGGGCTTCAGTCGCCAGCCTAGACTGGCACACTGAAATCGTTAGTTATTTGAGCTTTGGGGCGCATCGACCATGTTGATTATGTAGCGCCCATAACAGCATTTTTATCCAGGTTTCAGCTTTCGGCCACCTTAGCTTCTAAGTGCAAGGGACATTCGCTGTGCACAAAACAAAGCAATGTCTGTCTCTCTGGGTAGACAACAGACCGTACTTGCGAGAAACTCGAATAATCGTCCAGTCTGAATCACGCGTAACCCATCGCCTAGAACTGTCATCGTCAACGTAGACACCTCTCTTCCCCAAAGGATCATCTTCGCTGGGATGAGAAGCGAGGGCACATCAGAAGAACGTGCCTCACTGTCAGTGGGATATCATAAGTACACATTGGTCTGTCTTCACTCAGCAGTAGGTAGCAGTTGGTGGCATAGGTGTGGCCTATCTCGGCTCGGGCGGTACCGCCGTCGGACCACCCAGACAGTGAGGACATGGAGTCGCGGATCGTGTCGAGTACACCCACAATCAGAGCCTTAATATGGGGCCAAATAAACCTACACGGAACTACGTTCGCGCATACACATATACGAAATGCACGTTACCACAGATGGAGAGTATAGTACTGCAAGCGTCTCAGCTGTAATTACAGACTCATCTAAATTTACGTAATGACAAGCAATAGCGAAGCTCGATTGTCTAATCTAGCGCATACGGTATAACAGTTCATATCAATGGCTCGACCTGACCGTCGAGTTCCTGAAACCGAAATAACTTGTTTGTTACAGTGCTTCGTGTTGTTGTTATTGGTTTTACGACACGTCGACCGTTCAGTTACGTAGCGTTGCCAATCTCTCACGCCAACAGCGCTTCGTGTTCTAGCTTCTTAACGCAGTTAAATATATTCTTGGATTTTCTTTTCACCAGTTTCATCCCAACGAACACCACCACGAAGTGCTAATATTTGCTCAAAGGATGGTCGCGGCAGCATTTCGGTTCTGGCGAAACTTTCAACAGTACTTCAAGTTCTAACACATCATTTCAAGCTTCACTGTTAACATTCGGAGAATGTTCTCAAGTTCATTTTGGATACGTGTACGATGTAGGAAATATGGTAACAAATGTTGCATGGGAGTACTTTGACATAAATGTTGGGACTCATGAAACGCTGTATCACAGCTTCAACTGAAATGTTGTGCTGCGGAACTGTTGCTTTGATTACAGGAGGAATCATTGATAGGTCTAAAAAAAACAGGTAAGTTTTTCGAATGTAAGGTCTACAGTTCAAGGATGAATACTACATGATACTGTCCTCTACCACCCATGCACACAATACACTGGGTCAGGATACCCAATAAAATGAATACATTTTGCACAGGAAACGACTATCTGGCACACAGTGTGGCACGGTTAAGTAATTCCCGACCACGAGTTTCGAAGTTGACCCGGAAACATTAGATGTTATGTTCAAAAGGTCTGGGACACTCCCTTGGTGATTTTGGTCGCATGCGGTAGAAATTGTTGTCAAACAATGTTCGCAGGCAATCTTGAACATTCGCTTCGTGTGGCCTTCTATCCGTAGGCGTAAACAAAAAGTACTCAAGGCCGGCAAATACAAAACCTGTTCAATGTCAGGAAGGACTGGACATGGCACTTGTTGTTTGTTTATTGGTTGGTTCACAACACACTTTATGCACATTCACGGCTAATGGCGCCGCCCACACTGTTTCGCCGGTGGGCCGCGGGATTGGGAAATGTCCTGAGTGGCGCGAGAGTCGAAACCGGGACCTTTGATACCCATAACTCAACACCTTAACCACTCGGCCATCCCCGCCCCTGGACATGGCACTTGCCGGCAGACCATGGGGATATTCAGACAAATCATGCCAGCGAATCATACCTCATAGAGGCTCAGAAAGGTCTGCGCTCACCTTTGCAACAAAAACGGCAGACTTTCTTATGTTGAGTGATCTACAGGTTTCGGATTGGAACGCATGGTCTCAATGCATTCTCAATGCCTTTGATGCATGTTTTATATTGTGTTTGTTGAAAGTGTTGTGGTCTCTGAATGGTAGAGTTGCATTGCCCGTGGCATGCCCCATGCTTCGTACAGGTGGCACGCATATCTTTCTTTGTGCAGCAGGGCTAGCATACCCAATTGTATTTACACCAAGTGCATAGCAGCATTATACAGACTTTAGCCTCCAAGCTTGATGTCAGCTGCATCAAAATGGACCATTATGGCTCATATGCAAGCTAGATGAAAGCTAGCTAGATATACAATTCATTGAACTATGTAAAAAAAACCTATCATGACATGTTGTCCACGTGACTCCTAGACTCGGAGGCCATCGTACTGAGCACATCGAAAATGAAAACACATTTGTTCGTTTGATCTGTGAGCATTGCAAATAGCTTTGAAAACTTCACCATTCAACACAACTTTCCAGAGATAGTCATCTCCCCAGTCAGATTACGCTTTCAGAACACTGGTCACATCGACACAAAACGCCCCAGGTGCACCTCTATAGTCAAACACCCCATAGGCATCGGCCAGACGAGCAGACAACGGCCCGTTAGTTGGGCGGCATCCCAGCGGCCGCCGGCGACCCACCTGAAGAGCGGCAGGTGCACGCGCTCGTCGCCGTACTCGCGGTCGCACTCGGCGATGTACTCGCGCAGCACTTTCAGCACACGGCAGAGGGACGTGGCGACGCGCAGTCGCGCCGGCGAGTCGCGCTCACGCTCCAGCACCGACATGGTGTCGTGGCTGGCGCGCAGCCGGTCCATGCAGTTGCTGATAAAGTCGGCGTGGATGCTCTTCTGCAGGGGACGGGTCACTGAATCAGCGGCGGATGGTGGCCAGGGCACGGGTCAGCACCCGCCGCTGAATCCGGTCAGCGCAGGTCTGGCGATAGTGGATGGCCGGACCTGCTACTCAGCTGATGGCCATCTAGGCGAATTAGTGGTTCTGGTCCGAGCATTCATGACCAGAAAAGGTAAAAACCGTCATAACAATTGCTCAGTAAGCGAACGAATCTAGAGTAAGACCAAGTCTTGTTGACAAATGCAATCAAACGCACTCAACCCCGATCAAGTTCATGTGTATATTGTTCTAAACATTCAGGGCGGGGAAATAAAAAATGTACGATATAAATTGTTAAAAAGGAGATACATCAACAAAAGTAATAAATATACACATGAAACAAAATAGTTGGAGCCATATAATTTAGAACAGCTGGAGACAGCCGCCGTCACAGATAAATGCACTCATGATCAAACTGGAATTAACTCTAGCATCTGGCACCCAGCACATACTGAGGGAACACAACAGCTGACATTCAGTTTCACGCATTGAGTTCCATTGAGTTCCACAGCTCCCGCACGATAATTCTCCTCGCAGTCCCGAGACAAGGCAATCACAGATTTCCTCTGGCATAGTTAGTTATTTGTGGCTTTAGGGCGCGTCGACCGCTGTGGTCACTTCCCGCCCATAACCCTTGGAGTTAACGAAGTGCAGTAGTATCAAGCTTCACATCGTGGGGAGCCGTCCACCTGGTCCTTTTGTGGAACAAAGTTTGTATGCGTTGTACATCAGCGAGTATATTGTTGAGAACGACACATCTGATAAAAACCCTTCAAACATCCCGATTGAACAGTGGAAGAGTTGTCCGACAGAATATCTGAGGGAAGCCACCTGGGAAGACCCATGATAGCGTTTACGTTCGTAAGCATAACAAGGGCACGAGATGAGACCATGGCGAACTGTCAGTTGTGCCCCACATCTTGGGCACTACGGTTTGTCGTCACCGTATAGCAAATACTTGTGTGTGACACAAGTGTGCCCTATGCGGAGGCGGCAAACCTCTTCCTGTCTAGATTTACGGCAGGCCCAGCTTCACAGACACAGACGTCGCTTGTTGGCTCTCAACTTATTCAACGGCGTCGCATCCCGCACTGCCTGCCGTTTGTCTTGGACAAAAATAGACACTTCTCGGTAATGTTCCGTGGCAGGGAGTGGTAATGACCGAGTGCACGAAGATGTGCTGCTCGCTACGCTGCAGCATCCGCCAACTCATTCCCATAAATTTCCACATTGCTAGGGAGCCAACATAGAATCAAGTGTAGTCCTAGGCGTTGCATACTGGTAAGAGACACAAAATATCACGCAGAATGGGGTTAGATGGATAAAGCGTTTGCTGTCGCCCAGTCGTTTACTCTACCCGACGTATGCGTCCGATGCATACGTCGGGAGAGTAAATAAGTGGGCGACAGATCCGCAAAAAATGCGCTGACCACACCGTCCTCTGTTAGAGAGCCGTCAGTACATGTTGCCACTTAATCCTGGAATGTTTCAATATGTTCCAGCGCAAGTGCACGAAATTCTGCTGCAGGGACATCGACATTTCCGATTTTGCGCGAGGGATATATCCACCCCCGGTGCAATCAGCTGCCATGGGGGTGCTTCCATGTCATGGACTCCCCGAATTCCCTTAAGTTGAACTCGACTACTTTGGAAAAGCTTCCGTGTTCGCACACCGAACAGGGCGACATTCAGATTCCATTCCCCTGAAGAGTCCGTAGTCGACGCGAAAAGACATGCGGGCAAGCCGGATTTACGAGGAAACTGGTGGAGCTTGCAGGTGTACCACATTCCAACCTTTCTCTGCGCAGACATAGAGGCGGCTCGTATGCTTCCACCAGAAGGCTCACGGTGGGTGACGTGCGAAATGCTCCGGTCGCGATACGGATAGCGGTGTGGTAGTGTTCAATGCTCGTTTGGTGGAACTACGTGCTCCGTCGTTAAAAAAAAACAAGCGTAGTCTAGTTTAGATCATATCCGTGAGCGATACAACAGGATCAGCGAATGTCTGTTTGCTCTATAGCTAGTACGGGAAACACTAATATGTTGAGCGATTTCAAATACTTGTCGCGGAGTGTTCTAAAATGTTCTTTGTGACTAAGACATGAATAAATTGTATGCAGATGGACGGGCAGGCCTTTTCTCGCTGGGCCTGGACCCACTCTCCTTGAGGAGTCGCTTCACGGTTCTCAGTTTGAGGACTCTCACATCACCTCTGGTGAGAGGACAAAGCTCTTTCTCCGATCGGTGTGCAATCGATACCAAAGGCAAGCATCAGGGCACTGAGTTGTGCTATAAGGTGAGATGCATTTATGTGCGTGCGGTTGCATCGGGGACTTGTGTAATGTTGGAGTTCAGCTTTACCTTTGCAGCATACGACGTTATCAGATGAGCTTCTTCATAAACCTCACGTGCCTCACGAAATGTGATCCTTTTGAATTTATGCATTGCATCTATTTCCTTTTCTTTCAAGCAAATATGACAAGAACGATCATAGGCGGTATGGGGTTCTTGGCCTGGCCCGCAGTTGGAACAGTGTGGACCCTCCGCTTCACATTTATGTTGCATATGCTCTGCTGGTCCACACCGCACACATGTCTCGCGGTTTCGACAATGATGTGACGGGTAACCAAAACGGGAGGAACCGGAAACACGTTATCGGATTAGGTACAAACACGCAAACTTTCACGCTGACATACCCGACGAACATATATTCAGGAAGATCTGTCATGCGAAAAGTTAAGATGGTGTTTGTTCGTTGTATTCCTTGCCCTTTTCTAATATAATTTATTTGGGCCTCTACTACCCCACTCTGGTAGGCCATCCACAATGTCGGCGTCTGAAAAAACTCGTAAGTCGTAGGAGTTAATAACTCCTTTGGAGTTATTTTTGGTGCTGTGGGGCTAAATCTGGATGCGTACGGTGACTTGCCTGTTGGTTTCATGTCGTATAGTGTATGTTAATTCTGTTGGATTCATCGCCCTTCTACCATCCTAAGCGACTTTAAATTCTACTTCAAGCCCACAGTCTCAGCTTTTCGCACCTCAGTACTGATCCCAGCTTGTCACAAGCTTCCTTTTGAACGGGGTAAGCAGTGAAAGCTTCAGGTTCTCTTCGAGTGATCCCAAGACCAGAATATGACGCGCAGGCAAACCAGCTTGGAGGCCGGGTCCTTCATGCACTAAGTTGGGTTGCCTGTCCTCTGCTGGAGGGGGCAGGGTTTTTGTATTGGAAGTTGTCATGTAAATGTTTTGGCTTCAACTCCTCGGGCGCCCCACAACATAGGTGCCATACTGAAGGGGACGCCTGGGTCCCGCGGACAGGAGGACGCCAGGCACCCGAGGAGCTATACGGGGCAGGCGGCGCCTTTTCCCGACCGGGAGAGAGACTCGCCACCCCGGTCGGGATCCAGCGGCGCCCACCCCTTAACCCCAGCCGGCTGGGCCGGCAAACCCTGGGAAGAATCTCAAGTACCCGGCCCGAGGCGACCAGCCACTTGGCTAGCGTGAGGCCCCGCGGGCCCGCCCGCCCTCCGGGATATCGGAATCAAAGAGGCGTGTTGCTCCCCGTCGCAACTAGCACCGTACGACAGGGGAACTCAGCCTCACGGACTTCGCCAACCACGGGGAACAGGCCGAGGGGGCGCGACTACCCCGATAAAACTGAGCTGGAGGGCAGGACCTGGGAAGGTGTCTTCCTCGCTCGTAATATGGAGAGTTGGTGTTGCAGAGCTAGGTGAAGGACATGGATGTTGGGCTGGGGTGGGCATTGGAATGGGAGCATATGGATGGAAGGACGAGTGAGGCACTCTCAGTCTGGCCCATCCTCGGCTTCCTGGTGGAATGGCCAGGAAGCCGAGGAAGCCCCCACCACCACGTAAAGGTGGTGCTTCGTCGGAGGACCTCTCTGGCATAGGTGATCGGGTACCTCCGACTGCGTTCTCGCACCATCTGTCCATATCAGCCACCAGATCACAACATGAGCACAGCCAAGCCCAAACACGGCGCAGGCGTTACGGGACGACACCCTCTGGCGGCGCGACACTTACCTGCTGCGTCTGCAGCTGAGGTCCCAGGTTCGTGTACGTCTCCCGCAGCAACTCGATAGCTTTGTTGGCGATCTCGTCGCTACCGTTCATCACAACCTGAGGCAGAGGAGCCTCATCAACAAGGGCACGAGACGTTCAGATCGTGCTGACACCAAATGATTACTCTGCGACAGGAAACTATCAGGCAACAGCAACACAATGCATTCGCATCGTGCGGACACAGTAAGATCGAGCCTTCATTAGCCTTCAGACAAACATCAGACATTCATATTGCACCAATGGCATACGACTAAACTGTAGATGGGAGGCGATCGTATTTTCCGAAGCTCACAATTTTCAACATCCATAAATTTCAAATTGGAAGCTTACTTTCAAAATTGGAAGTGAACTTCCAAAAGTCAGAAGGTTAGGCTATGTTAAGGCTAATGGTTAAATTATGCTATATTAGGCTAGGTGAGGCTTGGTTCGTATTCAGGCCACTTTGGAAATTCACTTATTTTTACGTCAACGTGCAATTTGGAAGCTGACACGGAAATGTTGGAACTTGAGCTTTGGAAAAGAATACGCCATCCTGAAGATAACCTTTTTCTTTTCGAGTTGTGACAGGCGCTATACCGATGAAACCATACGAAAGAGAATGAAGAGAAAAGCTCCATGCCCCGTCCCCTCACACGCACATACTTTTCCCTGCCTTTCGTTATCTGGAATATTAGCCCTGTAGGATAAAATGACACTGGTTGCTCCACCTTTCGCATTTGTAACTACGCCTATGTACAAAACCGACCAGACACGGAAGGGCACTGATAAACTACTCGTGAAATAGGGTGGAATATACCACTTTCTGAGCACTGAATATACATACTTTCCAAGGACGTATGGGCATATTCGACATCTCACGCCGAACTAAAAATTATTATCTTAAAACTGCGACAGGGCCCTACCCCTCCTCTACCGATATGACCGGCTCTCCAGTCTCGACCACTTCACAAACCTCGGCCACAACACGCTATAAAAAAATCGCCAAATGTTGAACTGTCAACGACTGCCCACGTTGAATCACCCTGCTGCACGAGTACTACGACCGCCATGGTGCGCTTGCAATACCAACCGGATATACCACTGGTAATACGGCACTTCCACTGCCATTACCATCACGGCGCCGTATTGAGCGACCGTCAGCGGACCACACCGACAGCACGCCCAGCTGGATGGATCAGCAATGTGACATACCCGCCAGATGTAGTCGAGGCCGATCAGCTCTTCATCCTCCATCAGAAACGTGCGCCGCTTGGGCACCAGCTTCCCCGCCTTCTGGTTGACCGCCTTGAAGAACTTGTCGAAGCACCTGTCGGCATCACGGCACCGTGTGGGTGGCATCGCCAGGCGTGGGTTGAGTCGGCGACGGCTGGCACCAGGCGAGTCAGCGGAACACTCCCTCTCCAAGTGGCGCACACTTCGGGCTGTTAAATACCAACTCGGCCCAGCTGATGCGACTGGAATCCAGTCCCAGCGTTCCAGCGTCCACACAGATACAGCGTCGAATTCCGAAACTCGAAATGTAGTCAGAACATAGCTTTTAGAGGATATGATAGCACTGTAGTGTATTACTGCAAACTCAAGTTGACGGCACAATATGTAGACAAGTGAATGAGCCTGCATGACAGGGAGAAGGCGGATATCTTGGGTTTCACGGTAGACACCAGGTCATTGTAAGTAATTACAAAGGAACAAAATGGCAACAGTTCAAAACGTTCTCATTCCTCAGCATCGGCAACTAACATGCCGGGTTCGTGAGCGGATAGCCCGTCGGCCATAGAACAAGACCAAGCTACAATACCGTGCCAGGCCCGCACAAAGAGCAACACAGAGCCACAACATTTGACAAGGTCCGCGCAACATGCACAACGTCCTAGTAAAGATACAATCAGATTATCGCTCTCATTGGCACCTCTGGAGCCCCAGAATACAAGATAGACACTAAAGGAGATGCCATGAGAACAAGAAACCAACGTTCCAGATCTCAGAGGCCATCTTCACTCCCTGCAACCGCTTATGAAGACCTCCCAGACTAACAGTCCCACGATCGATCAGCGGTCCCCAAGTCACACTGGCTAAACCCACTTGATGCCGCTCTCGGTGAGCAGGGTGGGGTCGAGCTGCAGGATGTTTTGCTTGAAGAACTCCTGGTTGATGTTGGGGTCGAGGTCGGGCTCCTCGCCCATCAGCTTGCTGAACCACTTGAAGCAGACCTCGCGGTCGGTGGAGAACACGGCCCGCTCCGCCAGACACGACCAGATCTGGTGAGCCTGCGGCGCGCACAGCCACAGCTGGCCGTCCTGCCGGCAGACACGAGCAGCCGCGTCACGCCAGTCCGACCAGCACCACAGTCGGCACACGCCGGCAGAGATGGGACCACTGTCCCGCGCCCAGAGTCGGCACACACCGGCAGAGATGTGACCACTGTCCCGCGCCCAGAGTCGGCACACGCCGGCAGAGATGTGACCACTGTCCCGCGCCCAGAGTCGGCACACACCGGCAGAGATGTGACCACTGTCCCGCGCCCAGAGTCGGCACACGCCGGCAGAGATGTGACCACTGTCCCGCGCCCAGAGTCGGCACACGCCGGCAGAAATGTGACCACTGTCCCGCGCCCAGAGTCGGCACACGCCGGCAGAGATGTGACCATTGCCCCGTCCCAGAGTCGGCACACGCCGGCAGAGGTGTGACCATTGCCCCGTCCCAGAGTCGGCACACGCCGGCAGAGATAGGACCATTCTCCTGCCCCAGAGTCGGCACACACCGGCAGAGATGTGACCACTGGCCCGCGCCCAGAGTCGGCACACGCCGGCAGAGACAGGACCATTCTCCTGCCCCAGAGTCGGCACACGCCGGCAGAGATGTGACCACTGTCCCGCGCCCAGAGTCGGCACACGCCGGCAGAGATGTGACCATTGCCCCGTCCCAGAGTCGGCACACGCCGGCAGAGATGTGACCATTGCCCCGTCCCAGAGTCGGCACACACCGGCAGAGATAGGACCATTCTCCTGCCCCAGAGTCGGCACACGCCGGCAGAGATGTGACCACTGGTGAGCCCCAGAGTCGGCACACGCCGGCAGAGATGTGACCACTGTCCCGCGCCCAGAGTCGGCACACACAGAGACAGGACCACTGTCCTGCCCCAGAGTCGGCACACGCCGGCAGAGATGTGACCATTCTCCTGCCCCAGAGTCGGCACACGCCGGCAGAGATGTGACCACTGTCCCGCGCCAGAGTCGGCACACACCGGCAGAGATGTGACCATTCTCCTGCCCCCGAGTCGGCACACGCCGGCAGAGATGTCACCACTGGTGAGCCCCAGAGTCGGCACACGCAGAGACAGGACCACTGTCCTGTCCCAGAGTCGGCACACACAGAGACAGGACCATTCTCCTGCCCCAGAGTCGGCACACGCCGGCAGAGATGTGACCACTGTCCCGCCCCAGAGTCGGCACACGCCGGCAGAGATAGGACCATTCTCCTGCCCCAGAGTCGGCACACGCCGGCAGAGATAGGACCATTCTCCTGCCCCAGAGTCGGCACACGCCGGCAGAGATGTGACCACTGGTCCGCGCCCAGAGTCGGCACACGCCGGCAGAGATGGGACCACTGTCCCGCGCCCAGAGTCGGCACACGCCGGCAGAGATGTGACCACTGTCCCGCCCCAGAGTCGGCTCACGCCGGCAGAGATGTGACCACTGTCCCGCCCCAGAGTCGGCACACATAGAGACAGGACCACTGTCCTGCCCAGAGTCGGCACACGCCGGCAGAGATGTGACCACTGGTCCGCGCCCAGAGTCGGCACACGCCGGCAGAGATAGGACCATTCTCCTGCCCCAGAGTCGGCACACACCGGCAGAGATAGGACCATTCTCCTGCCCCAGAGTCGGCACACGCCGGCAGAGATGTGACCACTGGTCCGCGCCCAGAGTCGGCACACGCCGGCAGAGATAGGACCATTCTCCTGCCCCAGAGTCGGCACACACTGGCGGAGATAGGACCATTCTCCTGCCCCAGAGTCGGCACACACTGGCAGAGATAAGACCACTGGTGAGCCCCAGAGTCGGCACACAGAGACAGGACCACTGTCCTGCCCCAGAGTCGGCACACACACTGTCCTGCCAGTATCAGCATATATGACGCTTATCCTCTCCGCAGTGTACGCTACCGAGCCAGTGATGTAAACAGCACACAAAACAGAAATAACTGAGCTAATCAACCGACCACATTAACACGCGCTCTGGAGGGGGGGGGGGCGAAATCCGCCCACCCCTCCGGTTTTTCGTAAATAACTCCAGATTTTACCGGACGATATATACCATTGTTTGTGTACCTGGTTATAAATGACCGGCGCGTTGCTTAGAGCAAGAAAGATGAAAATTCCAGGCCAATTTTCGAGTTAGAGGTCGCTGAAATAAAAAATAAAAATTATCAGCGCCAGACCACAAAAATCGGCGCTGATGCGCTTCCCGTATATTGGCAAAAGGGAAGTGTTCTTGACACCACTAGAGACTTGTTTCATGCATATTGTCATGCTGTATAATTTCAGTCATGTTAGGTCGCCGAGGTCAAGTCAGGTCAAGTTCATGACAGGCTAATGGAACCAAACTTGCCTAACTGGAATGTTGTCATAAATGTAAATGACTCATGCGGTTGATGACTCCAAGAAGGCGTTGCGTGACTCCAAGAAGGCGTCTTCGAGAATCGGCGAGCAGGGGACAGGATATCAGAACGTGTCGTACCGACAGTGGTGCGTAACATCGAGGGCAGCTTGGCCTGTTCTCCCCACACAGCAGATGGTGGTGCGTTGGGTAGGCGTGCCTCAGCCTGAGGCGGCAGAGCACGACCTCGTCCCGCCTCGTCCTACGGTAAGACGAGGGACATTCCCCAAGACGTGGCTTGATCGCTCGCAGTTTATTTTCCTGCAGTATGTCCCAGTTAGACTGCCATTTCTTAAAAACAAAGGTTGCGATAGAACGGTCATATTCCCTCACGGGGAGCGGCATAGATCGCATATAGGGGGCTTGAGCTGCTCTCTCCGCAGCAGCATCCGCTGCCTCGTTCCCCACGATGTCGACATGGCTCGGGATCCAACAGAGGACAGTAGCCTTTCCATCTTGAGCCAGCAGTCTAAGACGCCGTACAACATCTTGCACAAAGGGGTCAGGTGGGTTAAACTGCCTTAGCGCCCAAAGACTGCTGAGGGAATCAGTAAAAATGACATGCGAGGTCTCCCGCCCTACTTCGATAAAACTGAGGGCCTCCGTGATGGCAACCAGATCCGATGTGATACCGTCGCATGTGGAGGTAGGGAAAAGATCTTGATAGAGATCTAGAAACAAATGCACTGCCCACACCTGCATCAGTCTTAGATTCGTCTGTATATATCGGGACATATCCCTCGAACGAGGCTATGTGTTCCAGGGCACGTGACAGACAGTCTTGTGGCGTATCATCCTCCTTCCTCACCGAAGAAAGCGACATGTCTATTTTCGGAGTGGTCACTTGCCATGGTGGCGTCTGCGTAAAATTGGACCGCATGATTCCCTTCAGTCGAATCCCACTGTCCTCAAAGATCATACGCATCCTAACGCAAAATGGGATGGAATGCATAGTGCGTCCTCGACAGAATGATGCGACTAGGCGACGAGAGAAAACGTGCGCATATGTAGGATAGTCGGGAAATTGACGCAGCTGATAGTGGATAGTGGTCTGGGAATTGACGCAGCTACACATCCCGGAATCTACTGTTTGTCATTGTGTGCCTAAGCATCTCCATACTTTATTCGTGTATTTCACTCCTTTCTTTGCGAAGCCGATTGTGCCGAGCCGCCCAACAGAGCAGGTAACTGGAGCAGGTAATGACCTGATAGTGCTCCTATATAGGTGACCTGAGGTCAAATGGCGAATCTGGCATCTGTAATTGCATCATTAGTAATGTCCAAAACATCATTAATGCCAATTTTGGAGCACTTAAACACAAGCACAGCGATCCATAACAATGATAAGCCAAGCCACGCAAAACCAGAACATTTTGTTATTTTGACCTCATTTGACCTTGACGATATTGACCTAAGGTCATGAAATTTGCACACAATAGAGTTCACCATCGTGCCCATCCACCCTGCGAATGTCGTTGCTCTAGCCTTAATAGGAGCCGATATCTTAGGGGGGGGGGGGGCGGAATCTGCCCCCCTCCAGTCGCGTAATTTTCAGAGGCCCTCCAAGGCGTGTTAACTGGAAACATTAACTGCTGGCGTCCGTGGCAACAATGTCACAGAACCTAAGTTCACCAGGTACCATAGATTAAAGACGAGTTGACTGCATAACCGCAGTCGAAGACTCGAGCCCATTAGTAGTCTAAAGTTGAGACTCGGGGAGATGAAGTAACTGCCCCTTTTCATTGGTCGGTGTGTAAAGAAGTGATCCTTCGGTCACGAAGCACCATTTACACGTCAACCAGAGCACTCCAGCCTACATCGCAGGCGTTGCAATAGCACACTCCGGCACGCCACCGGCCGAATCCGGCCAGCACGGCCACCCCCACCCACCCATCGGCAGTCCAGCCCACCTTGAGCAGGAAGCGCAGGAAGTTGAGGCGCTCCTGGATCTGCTGCTGATGGTTGTACCGGCCGTCCGGACAGTACGTGTCCACGTCGATGTTGTTGTTGGCTGCGGACAGAGGACATGGTCGGGAGCTGGCGGTGACGATGACGGCAGACCTCACGGCGAGACGGATCAGCCAGTGGCCGGCCAGCGCCGTCCGGGTCGACTGCCGGCCTGGCGGCGGTGTGTCACCATGCGGCACGGTCACAGAGCGGAAACACTCAGCTCGTGCCGAACGGCCAAGGCCAAGTAGGAACTCCCCATATGCCCGAAAGTGTGGAAAGTATACGACAGGAAAACATGATTACGCCTACAAAAATCCCAACCTGAAGAGGCATACACGTGCTCGCCATACAATAAAAAGCACGACGCGGGTAAGCCAGGGAATTAAGCATGTGATGCTGCTATGCTACCTTGCATCGGTTAATGCAAGGTAGCGAACAAAGAAGGAACCGAATTGTATCGGCGCCAGCATTTGATTCGTACATTCGACTTCTGGATTTCGAGAGCATCATTTTTGGGCCACCAAGTTTTAAGATGATAACGTTGTTTTTGACATTCACAAAAAGAAGTTTTGGTAGTTCCGGAGATTGGTGGACTAGTTTTGATATTTAACTTATGAATGATGACCGATGGGATTATGGGATTACACATGGGACACAAATCCGATAACACAAGATGCGACGGTGCCTTCCTTGATTTATTACACAACATGCTCCTAGTGTTGCTGTTGTTATTGGGGTTTTGGGGCGCATCAACTGCAAAGGTTATACAGCGCCCATATATATATGCTCCTAGTGAAATTAAAACGATGGTTTCAGAGCCCAGCGACCGGAGTATATTGATCACATCTAAAAGTGTGCATGAGTTCCTTGTTAAACAGCTCTTTTTGTCCAGTTGGGACAAGAGGAGAGGCAGGCAATGAAAATGTTCAGACGATGAAAATCAAAGATATTTCTCAACCATACTTGGTATGCGGCTGACTGCAAATGTGTGTGACACCAGTACACTAGCACCCGAGGTAGTCCTGAGGGATCGGCTCGTGATAACAGTTGTAGTGACACAGCGTGCAACGAACCATCTGCCAATCAGTCAGCTAAGCTCAAACAAAGCACTAATGCGAGAGGAAGTAACGGCTTCCTTTAACGGACATTTGCCTCAGCAATGCTTTGTTCATGCATGAACGGACTACGCACCGGTCATCTGCCTAATCGTTCCCAAAATCTGGTCGCAAGGTTGAGTGGCGTAGTCTGGCCCCCTTGACGTAATGCTGGCGAACTTATACACTGAGGCGTCCCAGGACAACTCTACCAGGCACCCCCATCCCCCACCAAATTAACACACCATTCTCTCAGATTGTTAAGAAATTTGGTTCTCAGCGTCGTCCACAGCCGGTATTTTTAGTTCCGTTTTCACTTGCTCTGAACAACGTGTTTGGCTAGCGTTAGATTTTCATATAATTAACCACTGTTTGCCGAAACGTCTATTAAAGAACTTTAAAACAGGCTTATTTACCAATTGTTCAATAAACACAGATATTTGTAATAAGGATGAGCTGTCGCAACTTTCACAGTACCGAGTATATTTTTATTCGCAAACGTATTTCCATTCAATGAATCCCGAATCTCCGAGGTGTCTTGCTGCACGGTTAATTTAGAGTCAGGATGATGGCGACGGACAACGATCACCTATGACGCTTTCTTTATAGCAGAAATGACATATGAACTGGCTCGGACATCCTCCTCCATTTCGGAAAATCGTTCTTAAGAAAATCGTGGATAATTTCTGCCAGCCCAGGGCGACAATTTCCGACGAGGGCGATTTCGGTCGTCATACCGTGAGTGTCAGGTGAAATATACAACATCGAACATAAAACAATAATAATTGTCTTCATTGACATCGACTGAGGACACAATGACAACATTTTAACCGTTTGTGAATCACTAGCCATATTCGGAAAACTTCGCCCCAAACCTAGGCTGTAAGGCCAATTTTAGACAACAAAAAAAGAGGGAAATGCGCAGTGAAAAGTTGCGCCAATTCATCCCACATACAAGATACACTTTTTTAACTTCCGCTCATTGGTCCCTGAAATATTGTAAGTAATTTCATACCAGTGTTAGCAAAATGGGCAATTTATAAATTATGATCGCTCTAGCCCCAACAAAACAATTTGTTTGTCAGATCGAGCTGAAAGTAGCAAATCTGAAATTGATGTAATAGAATGCACCTAAAGCGAACAATGATCAACCTAAATTACATTAAAATATAAATTACGGTGTCCTACCGCCTGGTCGATCTCACGTGGAACGCTCCAACTGGAGCAACTCGGAAAAGATGGCATGCATGTTCTGCTTAGCTAGAAATCCCAACATATGCATGCTCCTGCTGTGGTTGGTTATTGGTTGATTATCGGTTTTAAGACACATCGACCGTTGAGTCATGTAGCGTCGTGAATCTCTCACGCTGATTGGTCCCGGGCAAAGAGTAGCGACAGGCGAGACTCGAACCCACAACCTTTCGATTGTGAGACGACCAACCTACCACTAGGCTATTCGTCCCCATGCTCCCGCTGTGAAATGCGTCCCAGACATTCACTATGCAATGTATAACACCACGAGAGCGGGCATGCTGCCAAGCACCTTCATACAACACGCGACACCATGCAGCCGGCAGTTGGCCGAGCGAAGCACGAGACCTGGCTAAGGGACACTCACTGGCTGCCAGAGCACGGATCTTGTCGATGTAGTTGGTGAGGTTGTCAGTGATGACGATGACTAGCGAGTGCTGGTTCTGCAGCTGGTTGATGATCTCGTGCCTGAAGAGACGCGAGGTCACACGGTAATCCAGGAGCCACCGGCCATCACATCCTATCCATAGCTCACTTCGGACATGGTCAGGCCTTGCGGCGACTCCTCCCCCAGGCCGCAGCTTCAGTCGGTTAATGTTAGCGGGCCTGGGCACGACTGCGCATCCGCTCCGAAACGCACCGCAACACACGGCCCGTCACACCAATGGAACCACTGGTCCCGCCGATATTATCGACATTATAATCAGAGCATCTGGCCTGCGCGCCAGCTCCAGGTTAAGTTATGTTAGGTTCCGTTAAATTCGGCTAGGTGCGGCTAGGTTCGGCTAGATTCGGCTTCGTTAAGTTCGGTTACGTTTGGTTAGGTTCGGTTCGACTCGGTGAGGCTAAATCAGGCTAAGCGCAAGTCTAGCTCCGGGCAGACGCCAGAACTTAAAACCCTACACCACAAAAATGGTCATACACGTTTCAAAATCGTGATAGTCGGATTGGGTTCGGCCGGATCGGATCGGATCGGATCTGGTCCGGTCGGGTGGTACTGGGTTTGGCCAGTTGATGGATCGGCGCACCTGTGCGAGCCGTGCTGCGAGTTGCGCTGGGTGTGTGTGTAGCTTGGCGGCGCCTCCTGGTACAGGCAGCAAATGTCGCGGATCTGCTTCAGCGTGGGCAGCACCCACTTGTCCGACTTGAGCTCTTCCACGCAGCGATCCAGCCAGATGGTCTTCTGCGCATCGCGGTCCTGTCGACCGACACCGGATCAGCCGAGTACAACGCGCCACCGCACTGGACGGCGGGCAATAGCAACCCAGGGACACTGCCACACATCAGCCGATACGACAGTCCGTTCGGGCAGACCCCTCCACGGCAGACTAATGGACGGCTGTTGGTGCGATGAACGTGCGTTGAACTGCCGTGACTGATCCATGACAATATTGCGACCGTTCGGGCGCCCGTCGCACCTTGGTCTGCGCATGTCTCGGGTGGCTTTGTTGGCTTTTGTCTGGCTTTACGACCCAGCGCAGTATGTACCATACTGCGCATACCGGTGCAAACAAATGCACGTTTGGGGAAATGCACGAATCAGTGAACATATGTATAACCACAAAAAGAACATTGGCCCTTTAAGACGCAATTAACGGCTAGGTCACATAGTGACCACGCTCTGAGAACGAACTCACCTGTGAGCAGCCATAAACCGGCGGCGGACCCACCCGAGACCAGCCGTTAACTGGTGGTGGACCCACCCGCGACCAGCAAGAAACCGGCGGCGGACCCACCGGCGACCAGCCACATGCAGGCAGTGTGCCCACCTGTGAGCAGCTGTAGTCGAGGATCTTCATGTGGGCGCTCAGTGCCTGGTCCATAATCTCGGTGGGCACATCGTCCGAGTGTGCCAGACTCCAGAGCAGGTTGAGCACCTTGTGCGCCATCACGCCGTCTTTGTCGTCCTCGGCCAGCCGCCGGATGAGCTCCAGCAGACGCTCGCGCTGCTTCTTGGTCGCGTTCGCCCACGACGCCTGCCCGACATTGTCGCGTCACAACGAGCGCAGTAAATGGCTGCAGACTGTGGTGACAAATGTACATCTTTCTAGTTCATTGGTGTAAAGAGCATGACTTACGTATCCTTAGTCCGAAGGACGTGCTGCCCCAAGTTGGGAGTACATATGTTTGCTGCCTAAAATGATACATGTTGTAGTCGGCACGAGACTATGCTATGTGTGACAAAGGGCCGCGGAAACTCAGTCGGTAGGGAATTGGACTTAGCAGTAAGATCGCGGGTTCAAATGCCGCAACCGGCGGGATTTGATCCAATCACGTTATTTCTGTAATTCCCGTAATAGTACGTCACTATATCTTACTGCACTAAAAACTTGCCGCGATAAAAACATGGTTGGATCTCACGCAGCTCGGTTTTCGATCACTTGCAATGTGGCTTAACACACAAAAATCAAGCTCTCCAACCAACGAATAAATAAATGAACTCCAATTCCAAAGAGACTACAAAATCTACTTTCCATGTTCGGTACCGATAAATTTTCCAAATTACGAGCAATTAGAGGTACGCATCCACAAAATCCACAAATCCCACTTCGACCGGATATCCCGTAATTGGATGAGAATCCGGCACTATCAGGCACGCAACTCCATCTTCCGCACCAGCCCGTACATGACACTGATAAAGAGCCGGGATACTATAATTGCCAGACATCAAAATGCCATTATTGTCGGCACCTATGTACGGCCTAATGCCACGGCCAAAGAATGTGATAAGAACACACGCCCGGACCTGTTTCCGGTTCATTTCGTGCTGCTGATCGAACGTAAACGTGACTCGAAACGCTGGGCATGTATCGACGTGACTCGTCGATACATTCCCAGCGTTCCAAAATCTATCTTGCGTTTGGGAATCACAGTGGAAGAGTATTCTCAAAGTGGAATAGTAGAAAATAAATTAAAGAAAAATTAGAATATAGGATTTCAAAGCAAAGGATAATTTCCTAGGGAGGATCTATTTTAAGAATTTAAAATCTATATTTATCGTTATTTTAACGTAACTTAAAATCACGGATAACACAAAACAATGCCAATTCCTAATTCTCAGATGTTTTTGGTTTTATTGCAATTTTGAGAGTAGACGAAGGAAGAGATGAGAGTGGATGATTATAGAAAATATTTCGACATGAGTGTTATTTACAGGGGCGTGCCATAATTTGATACACTACACATACCGGTGTGATGCACTTCTACGATACAATATGTTGATAAATTTGCATGTATTCAATGGCAATACACATCTGTGTGCCTCACTGGATCACATACACACACTTCAAACACAAACATAGCAGCAAATGACAGCAACATCCGCAGGAGTAAATCATCGCCATCGCGCCGACAGTACTTGCCTGAAACCTGCCGAACAGGTGGTCCAGCTGTTCAGGCGAGAAGTCCCACGCCAGCTTAGCCAGCAGGTCGTGCACGTTTTTAACAATTGCCTCGTGCTTGCCTGACTGGGCCGCCCATAGTGAATCCAGGTCTTCCAGGGTCATTGCCTTCTCTTTGATTATGAACCTGCACATGCGGGTGGGCGAAGTGTGTTACATTGCCGGCTAGTTATTGAGATTTTATGGTGCGTTGACACAAACGTCATATTGTACCCACAGCAAACGTAATAATAATGCATCACAATATAAATGCACGATGTGTGATTATCTGGAGGAGAAACAGGCAAGCAAGTTGTATATATAATTATAGAAAATCGCATCCACGCATGAAGGCAAAAACCTTCCGATTCTGAACGAAGCCAGTCATCGTTTTGCGTTATAATTATTCACCATCAGTGTTCGCATCGAGTCCAAAATGACATCCGAGTTATCTGGCATGTTCTAGGGTACACTGCGAAAGCATGACGATCAGTCAGCGCTGTATCCGATCGAGAGATTCGACTCGAATGTATCCCACTTTCACAGTATGTACTTTCAAAACGACACTCCTTACACTGATTCGGAACTTTGATTAAACGTTCATGAATTATTCGAGGATATGACATACGTGCAATCAAAATTCGGAATCATAGTACGGAGTGTAATTTTGAAGTGCACATTGTGTTCATTATGCCTCGCATCTAGCAAGCAATGAACGACATAAGCTCTCCATTTAGGTCTCCATCACCACGCAATAGTTGTGGCAAGCACGAGCCCAACCCTAAGCGATAGGGCGTCTCTCCCTCAGACTGCTTGAAGGACGATGGCTACAGAAACGGCTTAATTTTTTGCTTCTCACCTCTGCTAAATTCTGAATGAGACCAAATTACAAATTACGCTGACTAATTCCTTGCCAACCAGCAACTATTGAAACTCCAACACATGACCAGTCTATGGGCTGACGACTGGTGGCCACCACAACGGGGATACGTCCGCAGATGCTCCTCACACAAAAAAAATAGCAAAGGGAAAGTAAAATACAGCGAAAGCATAAGCGATAGACAATTCTCCGGGCCTTGCTTGTTGACAGGCCGACAGACATTCACCTAGAAACTGATTCAGACGTCCAATAAATGTCCCGTTTCTTTTTTAGGTAACTACCTTCCAGGATGTTGGATTCACTAATAAGTTGAATTAAAAGCTTGGGTTAACGCATGAAAGGCCGAATAACTCACCTAATAATCTTTTCCAGCTTCTCTACATACTGCGGCTGGTGCAGTGAATCACGTAAAACAATCTGAAGCACTTTGTTCTCCTTAATCCATTCCTGAAAACAACAGTATGTGTCAAGGCACACATACACGCCCATACACACACCCTACCCACAGTGCTGCAAATATTGGCTGGGTCCCGTTACCAATGGCATTATCCCTTACCGCCTATCTCCCTTCCTCTCCAGACACCACACTGATCGCGTTCGCTTTGAACACACATATTATAATAAACGTAGATGGTATAGTAAAGAGGATGCAAGTTGCTGTAGCTCTTGTGCCACAACCGGACCAGCACACCAGTGGCCTGTTGTACCGCCGCTCTGTAGTCGCGACAGTACGGCACAGCAGCATAACATTCAGCCAGAGAAGGCTGCTGAGACAGAGGAGGGTGGTTGGGTCTGAACATACGCGTCTCCATAGCCTTTGCTTGGCTTCTCTTTAACTCTTGAGCGTGATGCTACGTAATCCCACCATTCTTAACAATCAACTTAGCGCCGTCACCACGCCGTGTTGGTGCACTTCCTCCCCATCCGAGATGTCTGCCGCCGAAACTGCATCCGAGATGCCGAGCGAGCTGGGGAAGTTCACACGCGCTGACGCCGGCCAATACGCCGATATGTCATTATCAGCGATCAGCTGGTCCGGGGACAGCCGGCCAGGCCGAGGTGAACAGTGCGGCAGATGTGGCCGGTACGTACCGCCATCTTGTCGGCCGTCAGCCACTCGTCGTCATCGCCAACGCCGCGGCCGTGTGAAAAGTAGGTCATGTTGCCGATCACCTTGTTCACTTCGTTCAGCGCGTTCATCTTGCCGTTGAACGACGAGATTTGCAGCAACCTGACGGAATGAAACACATATTCGACGGGACTGGGGACGTACACAACCCGATATAGGGTGCTCAATGTCCTCTTGGTGCAGCCCACAAGCGTTCGCAATCAATGTGGCATAACACAGCCAGATTGAGCTTCACCTTTTGGTTTCATTTTTCAAAATGCATTTCCAATGAACCTTCTGCTCCAACTTTTGTTGACACTGATGGAGAGTGTATATATGTATGTATGTATGTATGTATGTATGTATGTATGTATGTATGCACACACACATATATATATATATATATGTCGAACACCGTATTCCTGGTGTGCCAGACGCTCAGCTTAACAAATAAGCTTCGACACCCTAGGCCAGCGCTATAACCAACTGAGCTACCTGGGTGGCGAATGTTCTAATACACTGTAAACTGAGCGCTGGTTAAAAGCCACTTACTGGTCTTTCGCTAACTCCAGGTGACAGCAGGCAGCATGCTGATTGGCTTAGTGATTCGAACCCAGGCAATGGAATGAAACGGTGTTGTCAAAGGTAAAAGAGCAATCTTTTTTTGTTGTGCCAAACGAACACAAACCGCTGACGGCATTCACAATCGTCTCGGCGGCCAAGATGCGAAGCCAGACGGTAGGAAGAAGCCGTTGCTTTTTATCTGCTTTCGTTCTCCTCAGTTAGTTAGTTATTTGAGTTTGAGGGTGCTTCGACCAAAACGTGATCATTTAGCGCCAATTTTCGTTCTTCTCCGGTTTGCGTCTCGGGAAGGGTCGGTGCTGCTCTAGTATCGTCTGTGACGCCTATAATATAACATACCTGTTGTAGGCATTCTGATTTTTCTTCTCTTTCTGCCGATGCTATAGCGGCGAATATGGCTTATTGACATTGATGCTGGCTTATGATGGGTGACAGTCGGAACATGTTAATCACGGGTGGAAATGTTTTCTGTGATCCAGCATCAGGAGGCCAACCTGGGCTTTGTGGGATGAAACACCTGCAATGTATGCCCCCTGAATGGAAAAACAAGACTTGTCATTCCCTCGTCTCAGCAAGATGTATGCACCCCATTCTTACTCAATGTTATTCACTCCGTAATTGCATGAACTCAAGGATTATGCATATTCCAAATCCAAGAATGAGAAGGGACAATCCAACAATGCTCGTGACCGGTATGGGTGATGCATCATTAAGCTTGCATTATTTATCACTCACATACAATTTCAATGAATTGTGTAGCTCCCACAAACTCACGATGGTGAGCATATGTGAAATGGCAAGAGGCCTCCACAAATGTGTTGGTTCACCATGTTATTTAGTTTGGCTTTCTGTGCTGTCTTGGTGTGGCTAATGAAGCACCTAAGCGTGGCAAAAATCCCCACAGATTTGGCGGATCGCAGACATTTTTAACTATTGGTTCATAACTTACGTATGCAGGACCCAAAGTTCGGCAACGTCTCCGAACATTGAGTGAGCTGCTATTTAACGTTTCGGTTTCTGTGCAATACATGCTGTTATGTACCTACGCCTTATCTTAGTTAGTTATTGGAGTTTAAGGGTGCACCGACTGCGTCGGTCATGCAGCGCCCAGCTACGCCTAATCTATTTCCATATGAATTTGACAAATGTTTCTGTTGGAAAGATTTACCACCTCCACTGTGCACGCTGCACAAGTGCCAAACATACACCAATCCTCGGTAGAACATTTAACCACCACCTGAATGGCTAACCGGTCATTGACGTGCCTCACCTGAGAATCATCTTGAGCCGGAACATCTCCAGAGACTTGACCGTATCTTCCTGGCCCGGCGCGCGTCCCGCCAGACCCTTGAGCAGCTTCACAATCGACGAGAGTGCGTCATTTTTCGACTCGTTTTTCGCCTCTTTCTTCAGCTCTTCATCCGAAAGCTTCTCAAGAAATGTGGGCACAATCTCCTGTGAACGTGGCAACTTTGATTATTGTTCGCCTCAAGCAAAAAAAAAAACATAAGAGCAGGACCGGTTATCTGGGTGTCACATTTGATTGGATGAGCAAGCTTGCGCATGTACATTAGCATACCTGGTGAAAAATTGCAAAACACCGATCACATTTTGGTTCTTGTCTCGGCTTTTACTGGTTTCTTATTAGCCTAACACAATATTCAACGACGTCTCTTGATTGTGCAGATGCCCCTCACCTTCTAACTCTTAAATATTGCATATGGACCCCATAGATACTCTAAGCTTAGCCTTACATCAGCCTGTGTCACCGCCAGGTTGATCTCACTTTTCTTCCATGGTATTCTTTTATCAAGTGTATTTCAAACATAAAACGTCATCCGATATTAACTCGGACGAACGGCCTCCACTGCCGACCACCATCCATCCATCCATCTTCCAGCTCATCCGCGTAATAAACTTAGAATATGTAACAACCAACTAAAATATTGATGTGTGCTCAGTAAGTACAAGGAATTAAGGAGCATGCATTCCCTGATCACCAATAGCTGTTCATTCTGTGAAACTGGGACTATCAGATGTAAATTGATACGACTCGATACCGGAACGAGAAGTTCCGCGAACAACCAGCACAGCTTTGGCAGAACGCTCGTCTCCAACGACAATGAATGGGATTAGCTCAATATTCAATGGCGCTGCATAGAAGGAATGAACTTCAAGATAACTGGTTCTTGTCCCGCTCTCTCCACACCCACACACACACGCACACCCTATGGTCCCTGTTGTGCATAGATCTGCCTAGCGCCCGGACTTTTCACATCATTTAACCCTCACCGGACTGCGGGTGGTCGACTACCCCTCCGGGTTCTTCTGCGGCAGTCGACAAACGAGTGCCCAAAGTATGCTCAAATTTAGCACAGCTTATTATAAATTTGGCATGTCTTGCAACAGGAAGTTATCCAAGATCACGCAAGATTACTGGCCGTGGTCAGATTACATGCTTGCTAAAATTCAAGAATGCGGCCTCCGTGGTTCGTTAGCAATTTGTTTCCCCAACTATTCATAATGTCCTCGGCTCCGGGTCCGCATCCGCCACCAGTTTGCCGACTGGTTCCGGGAAGTGAACGGGGTGCCGCAGGGCGGTTTGCTTAGTGTGTTTCGGTTTGCACTCAGTATTAAAAACATCACCGACAATTGCCAACATCTATCAGTAGCTCGCTTTTTGGCGACGACTTCGCGATTTGGACATCGAGCACTTCAGTGTCGATATTACAAAGGCAGCTTCAGCTTGCTGTTTCCAGTTTCGAGCGATGGACAAATGCGAGTAGTTGGTCGCCACGCATTTCTGTCGGCGCCAGGTGTGCAAATATGGAAATGGTGTTATACAAGTCACCAATTCCTACGAAGCCGGTGGTCAGGTTTCTTCGTGTCCTCTTTGTCCGCCGCTTGACGTATCCGGACCATTTTAAGATGCCAATTTGGCATCTTAAAATTTGGGTTTTAGGGCGCTTCGACCAGTTTTGATCATTCGCGAATATTCTTAAGGCGGCTGCAAGTAGATCATATTGTCGAACGCTACTGCTCCTATATAAATATTTAATCCGCTCTAAATTGAACTACGTGTGTTTCGTGTATGACGGTCCATGTGCAACAACAAAGTGAACACTGGACATCATTCACCACGCTTCCTTTCGCACGTCACCGGCGGTGAGTCTTTTAGTAGTAGCCAACAAAAGGTGCTATGCGTAGTCAATTGCTTAGAATGCGCTATTTCTCCGACCATCCCATCTATCAGCGGTGTTCTCCCGACGTACCCTGGCAACCTTTCCGGTTCACATTTAGCCACATTTCCCAGTGCAGGGGGCTGCAAACCTCCCTCTTCCGAGCATTTCCAAATGGAGTGCTAGCGACATGCAATGGAAAATTCCGGGGTATTGCAATGATACTTCGGGGTTGACAACATATTTTTTTTTGCTTCCGTGTTACTTTTTTTGCACAGAAATTGAGCGGAGAGAAAATCTTATAAATAAAGAAATTCTTGCTCGGGTGGCAACGTGAACCATGTAACAAAATTATGTCGTTAATGCACCGACAAGGCCGCACCGGTAACCCACTTCCGGCCTCATCGAGCCAGCTGCCAACCGACTCTCCCAACCCAAATGCGAGCGCGTGAACGACTCGAAGGCTGTCGTGCTAGGACTGGAGAGACCAACACAGGCCAGCGTTCTAACCAACCGGGCTGCATAGTTCGCCTTCCAGGTCAGCGTACAGACCAATTTCTCGCAAAAATCGTGAATTTAAACGCTTCAATTCCTGTATAAAAACAATAAGCGATTCGCACCTCAAATGATCAACATAGCATTGTCAACTATCTGAATATACTCACAGGGCATAATATGTTACATTTCGACTCATGGGTCAAGGGTATGAAGTTGAATACATCACGTAAATGGAGCAACAGCATAGTATACAATACATGAGCTATACAGGATGGAAATTGACACCAAATTCTAATTCAGGCTAGAGCAGGCAAGTTAAAGAGACCTTTGCAAAACGGTTTACAGGCTCCACAGACAACAGTGATCATGCACACTCATGGGACAGCCAATGTAGTGTATATATTCAACTTCCCTGATCATTGGCATAGTCAGTTCACTACAATTTACTCTTGGTCAGTTTCCAGCCTGCGGACGTGGCAGAACTTTGCTGATACAGCTCTGAGTGCTCCAAAAATGCATCACTTTGACATGGGAAAAAAAGGCTGCAAGTAAACCCATTATTTCAAACTAGACACCATTTTGATATGAACGTGATATCAGCCTGCTGTATTGATTAAACTAAAAGACCACGACCCAGGGGGACAAGACACCAGGGTTGGATTTTGTTTTGGTGGTCCCAGATTTGTGGAGGAAAATTTGTGGGTGTTCTAGATCTGAAAAGATAATCTGTTGTCTGTTTTTATATGCAAAGCTCATTTTTGCACTTTTTGTCAGTTTTCAGCATGATTATGAGACAGTAAGGAGGCTGCGGTCATTTGCAAGCAACTAAATCTTTTTCGGGAAAAAAGGAGTGAACAATTTCCCGGAGAGCAAGATGTTCAGGATGACAAGCATTCAGAAAACGGTCATGTTTCTAACCCTGCAAGACACCCACCTGCAAGACTCTATGCCACTGTTGTACCAGTAAACTGGCATGTCTACCAATCTCCCTTTAGTAACGACCCCAGGCCCACAGCTTGAGCCAAGCCATCTGTCATACTCACCACAATGGGCAGGATGTACTTTTCGATGGTGTGCACGGTCAGCAGCTCGTAGCACATGCCGACCGGCCGGATCAGCGCGTAGATGGTCACCACGGTCAAGTCCTTGCCGCTCTGGAAGCGCTCCAGAAGCAACCGAAACCCACCCAGGGCGCCGAACCTGCAGCGCGCGCCATGTTACGCCACGCCAGGTACGCTCACGTCGCGTGGGCAGACAGGAGTCGCACACTACAGACAGATCGAGCACCAGATCAAGCTGTAATGGAACGCTACACAAGAGGCCTGACGTGGCGGCAAAAGGAAAAGGAAACGGACTGAAAGACATCACGCATGCAATCGGAAACTAATTGAAAGCGTCGCGGACAAGGTCGAAAACGCACTGATATACATTGGAACAAGTGAATGACGAGGGAACAAGTCTACACAAGACTGTCGACCAGACAGCTTAACCGAACACGCTTCACCATATCATACCTGGCCACGCCACACCAGCAAACTGGCGAATGCACACATGGACCGGACCTGCCTACCCAAGCCCGGAGCCGAGAACGTTACGTACATGTTTATCAGGTCGACCAGCCAGCCGCGGGGCACGCGCGGGTCGGGCGGCCGAGCGAACAGAGCGTCGTCAGCCACGCCGCCGGCCGGCGGGGCCGTCTCCGAGGAGCGCGTGCTGTTGAACGTGTGGAACCTGGCGACAGATAGGGTACCAGGTCACCACGCGGTCAGCACGCGACGGCTTCAGCCACTACTCACAGCCCAGGCAGCAGTGGTACCCGTCCAGATCGGTAATGCATAGTGCACTTGGAAGTGTACAAATGTAGCAGGTGTTAGGTAGGTCCATTTTATGAGCATGTGACATGAGTGCACAGGATACTTCCTAACATCTTGAAGGCTAATTCTGTGAACGCTGTCATGCATCAATCCAGCATTCTGGTCTGGCCAAACAGAGTTCCTCCATGTCACATCGCTTATACAGCACATTCTGGTTGAAAGCCCAGTTGATGTGGAACCTGAATTAAGCTAATGAAAATACTGATCACACTCCACACATATATTCCTACCAGCAAATACAGCACAACTTACTTACTATTAATTAGCTGCATAATAACGTGCCATGCTACATATAGTTTTCATTTAAACAGTGTTATAATGCATACAATGATATTGGCAGCCCTCCCGGTAACCCCGGTCCTCACTTGTTCTGCGGGTTGAACACCATTGCGAGCAGTTCCAAAAGACAGAACCAGTCCTCGCCGAGCTTGGTCACACACAGCTCTATCAGCCGTTCACAGTTTTTGTTGATGCATTTCTGAAATGTGTCAGGCGGGGCAGCGTGAATCGAACGGCAGCGGCGGGGAATCCAGCTCGAGCTCTCACCTGCTGACAGGCCACCGCCAGTCGACACGCATGCGTTCTCAGCTGACGTACGTCGCTGAACACGACGAACTATGAACACCCTGCACAGAACAACTCCGTGGTGCATCTGTGGCATCTCAGGCAGCCGCCCCGAAATGCTCAGTTGGAACAACAGCCCGCAATGGCCCACGTTCACGCCCCTCAAAAGGTTCAGGGTTCAACACTAGCACCACCCGGGACGTTTCCAAATTCCAAGGCCCACCGGCGAAACAGTGTGGGCAGGGCCAATGGCCGTGATCGTGCATAAAGTGCGTCGAGAACCACCCAACAAACAAACATCCCTCACGTCCACTCACATGAATTTCGAACTTCCAGCCGCCGACTGCGTCGTCTGTGAGGATTTTCGTGAACGAGGTGGTGAGGCCATCCCTGAAGAAGCGCTGACACGGTTCGCTGCGAGTGTCCTGACCTACGACACGTGAGGACACCACGTCACACCAGAGGGGAACGACGGTGGGCGGCAAAGGTCATGTCGTAGCCCGCAGGCCATATCAGAGGACAAGTCACGGGGCCGCACAAGCCATGTCAGTCAGTAGGGAACATTCAAGATGGCGCGTGCTAGACATTAAGTTAGCGGACACAGGCCGCAAGTGAGCTCACAGGGCGCGAGCCAGGTCAGTGTACAGATCACCACCAGACGCATCAGAATGCACAAATGTCACCGGCCACGGGCGTCGGCGACAGAGGAGCCTCCTCGGTCAGCCACAGCCAGCCATGCCGCACGGCCATCACAATAATGTTCGCCGCCAGTGGCCGGACAGCCGGTCGTCAGCCGGTTCGACGGCCGAGGCCGGCACGGACGACACGGCCGTTCTGACCTGCCGCGGTCGAGACGGCCCGGCGGGGGTGGGCCCCGGCCGGCCTCAGCCGCGGTCGGGGCGACTCGAGGGTGGGCCCCGGCCGGCCGGCCGGCCGACCCCACCCCGCAATCGAACGTGTCAGCGTGCAGACGGAGCGGCCGTCACGCCCACCGCGCCAGCCGACGACGGCCGACGACGGCCGACCGCACGGCGGCGTCACCGCTAGCCGACGCATCGCTCGTCTGGCTCGGACACCCCGCACGAGCCCCGGTCAGTCCGGCACCACGGCGTGACTCAGTGGTCTCAGCATCCGCGGCACATCCGTCGCCGGGGTGTGGCCGAGCCGTCTCACAGGCTGGCGGGACGAGACACACGCCGGCAACACTCCGAGCGGCCCATCAACCGATCAGCCGTCCAGTCAGTCGAGCCGTCATCCTCGCACCACCTACCTCGCTTGCACAGGTCGATGGCGGCGTTGAGCAGAACCTCGAGTTCGCCGCCGGGCAACACCGGTATGACCCAGCGGGGTCGCGAGATCATCTCCTCCAGCCGGGCGAGCTCGGCCAACGGAAACTCTGGCTCGGCAGCCGCGCCGTCAGAGCCATCGCCCGGCGTCGGCGCCGGCGGCGTAGGCGCCGGCGCGTCGCCCTCGCCGCCCTGCAACACACCACGTCAGCACGCTTGCTCGGCCAGTAGTGGCGACGCCCGCACACTCCACTAGCGACCATCAAGGCCGCCCGGACGCGATCGCCACGAGCTGACGGCATTCAAGACTTTGAATAGAACAGACTACACAAAATACGCCAGCACTCAGCCCCGCAGCGATCACCGCATAGACACTGAGGCATCACACAACAAGAAGATGAAACAAAACACATAGCCGCACCGACGCATCCTCCGACATGTGTGGGCAAAACAGCACAGATCACACGGCGGCTGCCGCAGCGGCAGTGTGCTGGCCACCATGAAGCACGGCCACGTGCTAAGTCGCACCGTCACCCACCCACCGTATTGTTGTTGGCCACGTTGGCGGGGTCCGGCACCTGCGGCTCAGCAGGTCCGCCCCGCATGGCGATGGTCATTCTGTTGGTGAGTCGTGCCAGTTGGTGTCAGAGCGGGCGCCGCGGCGCAGCAGCACGCCCGCCGCGCCTGCCGGCAGACACCACCGTCACAGGCGCAACCGCAACACACCGCACCCACACACACACACCAGGGAAGATGGTCGCGGATTTGTTGGGCTTTGGTTAGCTAGCTGTGCTTAGATGTGCTTGGCGTTGTACCGCTTCTGAACACCAAGCGGACCGTCGTCTCCAGCCGCCTAAGAACATTCAGTTATCTTACGATGCGCCAGCGTCGGCACTGTCCCTGGCCGGTTGGTCGTGGCGACAATGAAACCCTAAGCGACTGGCAAGATCCAAACCAACGTCCACATAGTCGAAAAAATAGCCTCGCTATATATATATACTAGGCTTGCAGTTTCCATCCACGATACCACTGTTACAGCGGAAGTAGCAGTAGCACCGTGGCACCCACGGTACGTGAGGGCATCTACACCCACACTGCCATGCGACAGTGCACGTGTCAAAAATAGGTTGTTAGGTGTTCGCTTGGCTGATCCGGTGGCATGCGCTGCACAAAGACGGCGCTGTGCGACCGTCATGTCACACCGTGTTGCGGCCCATCGCCAGACCCGGACGGACGGACGCGGCCCATCGCCAGACACGGACGGACGGACGCGGCCCATCGCCAGACACGGACGGACGCGGCCCATCGCCAGACGCGGACGGATGGACGCGGCCCATCGCCAGACACGGACGGATGGACGCGGCCCATCGCCAGACACGGACGGATGGACGCGGCCCATCGCCAGACACGGACGGATGGATGCGGCCCATCGCCAGACACGGACGGATGGACGCGGCCCATCGCCAGACACGGACAGATGGACGCGGCCCATCGCCAGACACGGACGGATGGACGCGGCCCATCGCCAGACACGGACGGACGGACGCGGCCCATCGCCAGACACGGACGGACGGACGCGGCCCATCGCCAGACACGGACGGACGGACGCGGCCCATCGCCAGCCGCCTCAGAGACGGACGGATGGACGCGGCTCATCGCCAGATTGGTGTGTGCTCAGATTGGAGAAACGTTTGGCGGGACCGGGGTCAATCAGCTTTGGCAGTCAACTCCTGAACCGAAAAACTGCCCGGTCGATTTGGGCACCAACAAGCAAGGCACAACTAACGAATGAGCAGCCATCCTGGGACCAGCATATTGGCAACCCTTCCGGAATCGACACAATAAAAGTCCGTTTCGCACCAACCTGCCGTGGTCGGCCGTAGTTCGGCGTTCGGCCCAGGGAGTGCTCAAGGTGCCCGTGCACTGTAGCATCACTAATAAACATAATTGTGTTGAGCAAACACCCATGCAAATAAACGACCAACACTATGGTCGGTGCACCCTCAAGTCCTCAACAACACACCAAACTGAAAATCTTAATTTGGGTGACCACGTGACTGCCTAAGATCGTAGGATTTAAAAAGAATATTTTCACGTCTCATTCATTGCCATTTAAGAAAAGAAGCGGCGAACATCTCAGATGGACCTCACTACCCCATCTAAGGAGTAGTGGTCAGAGGAAGTGTACGAAATCTCAAGTCCATGTCCCAGAAAAGTATCGAACTTATGACCGATCGAAGGTCAAAGGTGATCGGTTAGCGTGGGATTGTTTTCATCGTTAGGCCTTTGCACCGGATGTCCTCCGATTTCACGTAGTTCTCCACTCGTCTCGTTATTCACTGGCGTCATGGGTGGAGGCTCCTGGGTTGGGCTGGACCCCATCTCCACCCCCAGGTAACTCCTGAGCCAAAAATAAATGTTTAATTTATGGCACACATTAGATACCTTGAAGTTCTATGGATCCCGAAACACAATGTAGATCCATACTTCTAAAACGGTCTCGAGAAATCGTCCTGAAGATATGCATCGCACAACTTCATAACACTAATACAAATGCAAACCTTTTTACCTTGACCTTGGCCTTCACCTGACCAGAACTGTGAATTATGACAGAAGTCAAAGGTAGCCAGAGTAGCCTAACTTGATCAGTATAGACATTCCAGAGATATCCAGTTGAGTGAGACAAAATATACACTTTCTCACCAGGACAGAGGAAGAGCACAGCTCGAGCTCCCAGCAGAACATGGGCTAATAGTTCCCTCTTCTGATGGAAGTCAGAGACCGGACAAAAACCCAATCACCAATAGGCATAAATTATTGTGGCCCACATTGTATGCAAACATCATTACCTCCTCTTTGCTTTGTGCTACTTCACTCTGTACATTCATGCATTGCATACACACTTGACAAGCTTGCAATGTATGTACCGAATCTACAGCAATCTGTTCTGGTGTGGTATACCAAAATTATCATACTGGTTTGACAGCCAGGTTGGCATACTGGTGATTAGTCCATTTCTGGTCTTGACTGTTGAGAGTACCTCACACTGCAGTGACGGGCTGCCAACTAAAGGACTGGTGGCAGCTGACATGACAATGCTGGCAGGCTGCAGCAGTGGGGTGTTGCATCTAGGCATTGGTGCATGCTTAACTCTCAATTGAACCTCTCAGTTGAAACTCTCATTGAATTAAAACTTTTGGACAGGGTGGATGGTTTGGCAGGGGCATCACCAGAATTGTTTGCCAGAGAGAGCAGGTGTAACTGCTGTCAGGGGGGCTATTTCACGTAGCCACCATCGATTCCCATGCAAAAGCTGAAAGTCCCAGATGGACCAGACCAGGGGAATGGCTCTCCTGCCCCCCCCCCCCTCCCCCAATGATGCCCCTGGCTCAGGATGGGCACAAGAACTGAACCTTGAGCCAACAGAACCTCCATTGGATGTCTGGATAAAACAGGAAATAAAAAACTGTGACTTCATACATAAAACAATATGATACTTTGCAACAGACCAGGAATGGTTGTGGTATGTGGAAAATTATATCATACATACAAAACATTGTGAAGTTCCTATCAGCATTGATGAATGTCAATTTTCCACAGCCAAAATATGAAGTGAAAATTTGCTTTTTGAATTCTGAGGATGCCCCTGGATAACTATATTCTCCATCCATAATCTAAAGCTAAATTAACTACCATGGTGGGTATGCTCCAAACCACTAATTACAAACCTCCTGGCCAAATTTAGCCTTCCTACCAAGCTGCAGTCTGAAAAGTGTTACTGCATTGGCGTCCTCCAGAACCAGTTTCCCACTACTGCAAACAAAGGTTATGCATTGCCAGATCAGAATAGAAGTTTCAGAGATATCCAGGGAAAATAAAGTCATCCCTTAGAAGAACTTGTTTGGTTCAGGACACTGCTATGCACATAACTAGGTTATTTGTTGAGGAATAGCAGTACTTTTAAAAATCACACAAACATTTACTTTGAGGGAAATTGCCACTTCAAGCTAGCCAAACATCTCTTCATTGCTGGATGGCTATTCAATGGTGTTTATCAGCAATACCACTAACCAAAAAACTCAACCTCAATAATGTTGTCAGCTGGCTGTCAACAGCTGTTGTCCAAATTGGTGCATACTTTTTTATAAATAATTTTATTAAAAAAACAATAATTTTTCTTAAAAGTTCGGTTTTCTTTCCAGTACCAATTTCAACTAGCACAAAACTATTGAACATTTGAAAGCATCTACCCATTTTCATGACATTTGAATACCATACCTAACCTACTTGTCCATGATACTAATGTCTATGCTGCTTTCCTCATTCACCTGGGGAATGGCCCCATCATGACATTTGCTCATGCTGTAGTTGCTCTTTTCCATCAGACATACCAGTGATCTAGCAACTGACTGCACCCTGGGGGAGAAAATCCAACTAAGAATGGGGCTACCCATCTCAAAATCCACTAGCTTGTTCAAAATAATGGACTGCTACACTGCTATGGATGTTAGGCATAATCATTGCAAGAATCTCGCACAACACTGCTGTCAAGCTGATGGGCCAGTTGTTCAGTAGACTTTAACATAAGTATTTATGTTGGGATCACCTGTGATAACTTCCATGCACTTCTACTATCTGCTGTGCATAAACAATGCAGATGCTACAGCAAAAAGCTGACATTTCTATTGGGGTTCAAGGACACATCAACTGCAGAGGTCATGCAGCTGATATTTTTATTGAAATGTCCATGTGGCCTCCCAACAGGCATGCCAACTAACCCAATGCTAACTAGTTTACATCCACATTTTTCCAGTATGAATATATGAGTGACAGGGCTTGGGAAGCCTTTAATATCCAATATAAGTCCCATCTTATATTCTGCTTGGGCAAAGGCTATGATCTATGTTCATTTTAGGGGACACAAAAGTATGTTCTATCTTAGTGGGGTAATAACCATGCCACAACCTTGTTTTAGTGCCATAACCTTGCCTTGTTTTAGTTTCAGGCCAACTTGTGCCAGTGCATAAGTTAGTTGGCTTGGTCTGTTATTTCAGATTAAGGCCATATCATTGGTCATGCAATGCCAATTCCTGGCACATGAAGGATAAATTTGCATATCCAAGGGTGCCAGTCAGTTTGATGGAAACTAGACTGCTGCAGGGGTACATTAGCATTCATTAGATGTTTCACACTTGTAATAAGCATATTGTGCACAACATTGACACTGATGAAATTCAGCTCAAAATCACAATCAATTTTCTGGAGCTGAACTTTAATACAATAGCAATAGTACCCATCTTTGTGGCACAACAATATTGAATAATTATGTTCAGGATTAGTTCTGCTACACCAAGCAAACAAAACTTGTCGGAAGCACCACCACCTTCTCTATTTGATGGACTGCAGAACTGAAAACAAGGTCCAGGGTATGGCATTAACAAGGGAATGTGACCTCTGTTACCCACTAAATAAAACCATGGAAAGTGAACAAGTTGACAAATTGGCACCTAGGGGAGACATTCTCCTTGTAATGTCTGAAAGTGCATTAAGACAGGTTCCATACTTTAGAGCCATGTTTGATATAAATCTGACTCCAGAACTTTTTCCAGCCAGCTCTTACTCAGAAGTTAGCAATGACTGGGAAGTATTTGTCATGCTGCAGGACTGACACCGACCAACCAGCATTGGGTTCACAACCCATGGCATTGGGTTCATAAGCATGATCAACCTTTAAGCATTCTTCAGCATGATGGTACACCAAAAGGGCTCTTGCCATAGGAGCACTCCTCTGTTCACCACATCCAATACCAGGATAGACCAACATGTGCAGGTGTGCTGGCTGGTATCTGAGAGCAAGTAAATGAAGAGTGCTGATCATATGATCATCCTCTAATGTCCTACTTGTGACCTGGCCTTTATATGCATATTTTTTATAAAATGGAGAGGTGAGTTATGTACTCCATGAAAACCAATCTTCTTTTCCCTTCTCACTGCTTGCAATCTTGCCTTCCCATCCCTTGTCCATACTAGGGTGAGTTTTTAGAAAATCCTGCATTTGAATATTTTTTTTTGCAATTCCATAATGCATCCTTTTTGTTTGCCTTGTACCAAGCAGCTCTTTTCATACCTTACAGTTTTTTGCAAGTTGATCAGAGGGCAATAAGCTTAGTCATCCTTAAGAACTAACTTTGGTCATCTTTTGGCAAAAAGTAAGATAATGATCTGGATGCCAAACATTGTTTGAAACTCTGGTCAACACCTGTCCATGGTTTGTAGATATGTACCTTGGAGTGCACCTCAACATGCTGAATGATGTTTAAGTATGGTTGGATTTGCTTATTAATCAAAGATTTCAAGCATAATATTTTGAGAAATTCTGGTTGGACAGGAGAGTTCATCCTCAAAATTCAAGAGCTCACTTCTGCAACCATTTTCCAATCATTTTCAGATATTTTCATCAAACAGTAATAAGCATGCAATCATTTTCAAAGAACTCAGTTTGCATTTCACAAAAAAATGAGTGGAAAAATGAATGGACAAGACAATGTCCTAGTTGGCAAACACCCAGGACAAAGACATCATTCCAATGCCATGGTTAAGTGCATCCTGATACTTGGTCACACAAACTATCATAGTTTTACATTTTGCAAAGTTGACTTGGCTAGGTACCTAGTACACAAGAGCCCCACAAAACCATGGAGAGATGGGGAGGTAGGTATCTAGTCACCTACCAGCCTACCTAGGAAGGCCCCCCACCTACCCACCTAGGTGCATAATATGCGGTTCACCCACTTCGATTTGCACCAAGCACAAATCACACAATCAGTAACGAACATTTCTTCACTTTAATGAATGCATGAAACGTTCATCTTACCTTGAATAAAATGTAAACTCAATATAAGCTATAGAATCAAGATAAATGGCAATAGAAACATGAGTCAGCGGGATACGGATACATACCCGGCGCACAAACAATGTGGGTGTACGCCATCAATAAGCACACGACTTACGTTTTCACGTCGCGAAGAGCTAGACGAGAAAAATATTGATGGAAAACAATGCGCTAAGTTGATGCAAAAAGTATCATCTTCACGCAATCTCCCATTCTCCAAATGACTCGCATGCAGGCTATACCCCGCAATGCCGTGTTCGTCTTTGCTGCGGATGCTTACTGTGTATATCGATTGTGATGGATTTTTATGTGGAATGATGAACTTTAATGGACTTGAATCAAATTGGCATTCACGATTTCGATTAAAGTCCTGGTTTTCGCATTTCCCCCTTGCTAGAATTGTGTTGTTCATTTAGAATGCAGGAACTATATTCTTTAAAATATCTGTCAATAGATGGCAGGGATATCGACAACAGGTCGTCCATGGTAAGTGTTAGGGCTTAAGGCAGCCAATTTAGAACACTGTTAAAACATCACAAAGTGCGTAAGATAATGAAATTTTTACTCCAAATATACACGCCAATTGCCTATTCTTTCTACATTTTGACCATACATTATCATTCCAAGACCATTTTCCAATACTATCTTTGACATTAGCGAAGTCAGTTTATGATTATCAGCGCAAGACCAGTACCTACCTACTCAAGTAGTATGGGGGGCTGGCGGCAGGAGGGACCATTCCATCCACCCCACTTTTCGGCCAGCACCATCCTCTGACTGAAAAAAAGATACAACTCAGAATTGAAAAGGCGCCCCTCCAGAATGGACGAGTTCGCCCCTCAATCTTTACAATTTCACTGAAAGGTGCTATTCTGAATACAAACCTTACCCGTACAGCACAGTTCAGTGCATCGCTCTCCCCTTGAATTTTCAGCTAAGTATTGTAGCCAAGGGGACGAAGGGGCACCCCCTCTCCCTCATGGTCCAAGGGGCACGAAATTAGGTTGCTGAGTTTGAAAGGGCCCTTCGGGCGGTCCGTCCGTCAGAGCCCCCTGAACCGAAGTGTAAGGCACCTGGGCCGACGAAGGGGCCCCGAACTGACGGAAAGGGCCCCAGACCGATGAAGAAGGCAAATGAAAGTGTCATCAGGAAGATGTCGAGGACTTCTAAAGGGATAACATGAACGATTTCTAGATCGACGAAGGAGCTCCCGGATAGATGGAATGGCCCCTAGCTGACGGAGAAGGTCCGAGGCAATAGAAAGGGTCCCTGGGCTGCCAGCGGACCCCAAGCCGAGAAAGGGACCCTGACCTGATGGACATCGTTCAAGTGTCTGATAGAGGTATCCGCCTTGCCGGAAAAGGCCCCGTGTCGTCAAAGAAGGCCCCTGAAACGATGAAGGAGGCCCTGGTTGCCGGAGAGGACCTCGGGACCACAGAAAGGAGCCGACAGATATAAGAGCCCTTAGGTCGAAGGATGGGCCCAAGCCGTACAAGGGCCTGATAGAGGGGCCCAAGCTGTTGGGGAAGGACTTCCAGTCTGACATAGGAGGCCCTAGATCATAAAATATGGCCCGGCGCCGACGGAAGGGCCGCCAGCCGTGGGAGGCAGAGAGGCTTGAGGCTCCCGACCGTTAGAGAGGGCCCAGGGTCATTGGAGAGGGCCGAGAGCCGTCGGAGAGGGCCTAGAGCTGGTATGAAGGCTCCCCGGGGCCGATTACGGCGAGAAGCGCACAGGAGAACCCTTGCGTGATAGAGGAGGCTCTAGCTTTTGAAGATGGGATTCCGATCAGACGTAAAGTGTCTTGAACAGTGAAAGAGGATCCCCAGGCCGACGGATTTGGTCATGGGCCGGACATGCAACATCACTGGGTCGACTGTAGCTCACGCTGATGGAGAGGGGTTCACAGCTGACAGTGGGTCTCAGGCAAATAGAGACTCCCGAGCTGCAGAGAAGATCTGGGCTGAAGTGGAGGGATCCCAGTGCTACGTAGTCTAAGCCCATGACGAGGCCGGGCTATTACAAATTAGAGGCGTTTCCAATGGATGAAGGGGCACACGCCTTAATAACCAGTCCGATGGGACCCCCAGGCGACGACCTTGAGGGGCAGAGATGCATCCGAGGAAAAATACAAACGTATCTCACAGCCTGCATGGAAATGGTCTTTGACACGTGAATACTTCCACCTTGAAAGCTAGCAAGGGCTGTGGAGACAGGAGAGGACCACCCGGGAGCTGGAATGCACATACCAACCAGAAACAGCAGTCTCAGCTGGAATAGGTCCCTAACAGCTCAGTAATAAACTGGGCACATGATGGTCAGATAAGGCTGAGATGCTCTTTGGATTTGAAAGGACCCCAGGTCCTGTTCATCCTTCAGGGGCCCTTTCAAGCTACCTAAATGCAAACAACCTGAGAGCTGAAGACGCTATTGAGTGCCTATCTCAGATCTGAAATTTCCCCATGGTGAGAGCTAGACAGGACTATTAAGAACTGTGACTGGTCCCTACAAGCAGGAGAGGACCCTAATGGATGAACAGGATCTCGTGACAGTCAGAGAGGACTGGACTGGGATTGTTCTGAGGTAGAGAGTGACCCCTAATTGAATGGAATAACAAGGTCTCCTGAGAGGTAACAAAATTCCATGTAGGCTGGAAATTGAAGTGAGGAATACCGAGGGGCAACCTCACAACTTGAATGTTCCTGAAACCAGATGAGCTGTCGATAGACAGAAAAGGCCCTATCAGCTTGAAAGAGTCCTTGAAGGCTAACAGAGCCCACTGAGAGCATGTGTATGATATTAGCAACGCATTGGCATTGGCATTCAACATCCTATTCGCATACTTTCCGATTTCGTTAAAAAAAAGTTCAAGATATGATCCTTGTCGCCTGCAAAAGTAAAGCAAAACAATTATTCAGTAGAACGAAAAGTTTCATCTCCAGAGGTCAAGAAAGTACATTCGGGTCAAAAACGGGGTACCGCATAAAATTAGAAGTGTTTCACTTAGCCGAATGATTCCAACGCCTAGATGTCCGCTGTCCATCAAAGATGCAGCACATCGAATTCGTGACCTTCAATGTCACAATTTGACCTCGGACCATCAACGTTGATTTTACTCATGCACTATATCTATTTACGGGGTACCGAATAAAATCATGGTGACAAATTGGATATACCTGGTTTTGCAGGTGATGGTCTACATAACACGTGTATAGAGCACATCGATAAAAATCACCCATTATGGTCACGGATTCATCACCGCTCGCCAAAAAGGCCCAAAAATAGCAAAAATACCCACTCCTTGTGTACCCGACAATTTCAACAAAATTTTACTTAGCACCACGAAGAAAAAAAACACCCAGCCATTAGGTATGGCTCATGGATGCAGCACATCGAAGTGCAAGACCTACAATGCCATGGTTTGACCTATGCTGACACAATATTGTTTTGATCGTTCGCTATTGCCATCTACGGGATGCCGAATAATACCTATGCATTCATCGAATGGGCATTAGCACCAAATAATCTCCCATCACACAAGAAACGAGCACATCCAAGCATGTCACCTTCACGGTCACTATTTGACCTTAGGTCAACGAAGACTTTAACATTACACCCTATGGAAAAATCACAGGGTACCGAATATAGTTTTTCCGAATACATTTATAGGATGGATATTAGTGCCGAATAATCTCCCACCGAGCAAGGAATCTGCACACCAGAGCATGTGACATACAAGGCCAAGTTTAACCTCAGGTCAGGTTTGATGAAATTCAGAAAATGAAAGTGGTCTACTTGGACCACATGTGGGCCAAACGAAGCATTGAATGTAGACTATCTCAACACTGATGCATGCAGTATTAATACAAGAAGCAGCACGCCGCGTAACCGAACGTCTATCGATGGCGCATTTCATCAGGTAGCACCAGCATCTCATTCAGCAACGCATTCAGACACGAATTCACCAATATCCTCTCACTCGTCTGAAAATTTGGCACAACCTTCGCAGGCATACATGTACATGCATCACGAAACGATTTTTTGCAGGTTACATGCTCGGATGTGCTGCTTCCTTGCTCTGTGGGCGATTATTCTTCGCTAATATCCATCCGGTAAATGTATTTCGAAAAATGTTAGTCGGTACCCCGTGATTTTACCATAGGATGTAATGGTAAAGTCAGACCTGGGGTAAAATGGTGACATCGAGTGACCAGTTGACTTTATGTGATGCATGCCATCGAGACAGCGGTGGCACATACGTTTGGATCATTCCAATAAGTCAATTCTCGGCCAAGTTATGTGGTACCCCAAATTTAACCTTGCTGAGCTTTTCGCCTCTGAAAGCGAAATGATACGTCGTAGAGAACAAGTTGTTTGGTGATGCATGTAGGGGTATGCCTCCGAAAGTAGTGTCAAATTTTCAGACGAATCGGAGGGTATTGGTATTGCGTTTCTGAATGCGTTGCTGAATGGGATGTTAGCGTTACCTGATGAGATGCATCATCGGTTGAGGTCAGGTCGCGCGGTGTGCTGCTTCTTGTGTTGATAGTGCACGCATCAGCGTTGTGATAATCCACATTAAATACTTCGCTTGGCCCACATGTGGTACCCCAGTGATTCACTTTCATTTTCTAAATTTCATCAAACGCTGATCTTGCATGTCACATGCTAGGATGTGCTGCTTCCTTGCTCGATTGGCGATTATTCGACGTTAATATCCATCCGATAAATGCATTTTGGAATATGTTATTCTGTATCCCGTGATTTTCCGATAGGGTATAATGTTAAAGTCTTCGTTGACCTGAGATCAAATGGCAACCTCGAGCGACCAGTTGACTTGGTGTGCTGCATGCCACCGTGATAGCGGTGGCACAAGCGTTTGGATCATTTAAATAAGTGAAGTCGCAGCAATTATAATAACTAATACCAAACGCTTCACGAGTGTATCGGTACTCAACCAACCTCACATTTGATAAGCCAATGAGCACATAATGTCACATCTTTAACCACATTTTCGAAAGACAAATCATGTTTCATCCATGCAGTATGATGTCATTGCAACAATATTCACATTCTTCGTGCATTTGTCTATGGACCTGTGTGATCCAAGGAACACTACCCCGTCATCACCAAATGTCCGTTTAGACCACCAATAATGTCAGCATTTCTTATGAGGCACAATGAAACACCACAATCGATCCACTCGCGGCTACTGCATCGATATACTTCCTCAAGCACGAATACTTGTCAGAATCAGGCGTGCCCACCACTAAAAGTATGCACCAGTAGAAGTGTGTATTTGCGGCCATTGAATTTCTCGAAGCATTGGTTTGTGGGGTCATGATGCGGGTAGAGTCAATAGATAAGCTCCGTCCATTTAACACGCGTCCTGGAGGGGGGGGGGCGAAATCCGCCCACCCCTCCGGTTTGTCGTAGATGACTCTAGGTTTTACCGGCAGATATACGTCATTGCTTGTCTACCTGCTTAGAAATGACCTGCGCTTTGCTTAAAGTAAGAAACACGAAAATGGACCGAAAACTTTTCGATTTAGGGGTCGTTAAATTAAGAACAAATTTCAGCGCCAGATCACAAATATCGGCGCTGATGCGGTTCCCGTATATTGGCAAAAAGAAGTGTTCTTAGCAACCCTAGCGTCATGTCATATCACCAGGGTCAAGTCAGGTCAAGTTTATGACAGGCTAACACACACCCTGATGGGGGTAGGGCGAAATCCGCCCACCCCTCAGATTTTTCGTGCATAACTCCATATTGTGCCAGCCGATATACGCCATTTTTCGCATACCTACTTAGAAATTACGGGCGCATTGCGTAAAGTAAGACGAATTAAAATCTGCCAAAAATTATTCAAGTTAGGGGCCGTTAAAGTTAAAACACTCGCAAAGCCAGACCACAAAAATCGGCGCTGATGCGCTTCCCGTATATTGGCAAAAAGGAAGTATTCTTGACAACACTAGCGACTTGTTTGGTGCATATTGCTATGCTATGCAACTTAAAAGTCATGTTAGGTCGCCGAGGTCAAGTCAGGTCAAGTTCATGACAGTCTAATGGAACCAAACTTGGTCAACTGGAACGTTGTCAAAAATGCAAATGACTGTCATGCGATTGATGTCACTTTGCATGCTACTCCCTACACATCCGGAATTGTGCTGTTTGTCATTGTGTGCCTAAGCGTTTCCATACTTTATTCATGTAATTCATTCCTTTCTTTGCGAAGCCGATTGTGCCGAGCCGCCCAACGGAGCAGTCAGGTGGGCAACCCGGTTCCGGTAATTGGAGCAGGTAATGACCTGATAAAGTGCTCCTATATAGGTGACCTGAGGTCAAATGGCGGATCTAGCATCTGTATTGCATCATTAGTAATGTCGGAAACATCATTAATGTCAATTTTGGAGCATTTAAACACAATCAAAGCGATTCATAACAATGATAAGCCAAGCCACGCAAAACGAGAACATTTTGTTATTTTGACCTTATTTGAACTTTAAAATATTGAACTAAGGTCATGAAATAAAAGGGGGCGGAATCCGCCCCCTCCAGTGCGCGCAATTTTCAGAGGCCCTCCAGGGTGCATGTTAATGTCCCCACAAACCCGGTAATATGCACAATTGTGATATCATGATAAAGAACGGTGGTAAATGTCTCTCTGAGATGCTATGGCACGCATCAGAGCCAGGCATATGCCCACCGACACGCTTTGTAGCTTAAACAAATAAGAAGAACTGAAACCTCCACTTACATTTTATGCTTCCACATACCTGGATAGATTCACCTGTCCCCCAAGCCAGATTCCGAAGTATGCGTGCGCGTGTGCGTGTGCATGTGCGTGTGCGTGTGTGTGTGTGTGTGTGTGTGTGTGTGGTGAGTGTGAGTGTGAGTGTGCGTGTGAGTGTGCGTGTGCGTGTGCGTGTGTGTGCGTGTCTGTGTGCGTCTGTATGTGTCTATGTGTCTGTTTGTGTGCGTGTGTGTGTGTGTGTGTGTGTGTGTGTGTGTGTGTGTGTGTGTGTGTGCGTGCGTGTGTGTGTGTGTGTGTCTGTGTGTGTGTGTATGTGTGTGTATGTGTGTGTCTGTGTTTGTGTGTGTGTTTGTGTGTGTGTGTGTGTGTGTGTGTGTGTGTGTCTTTGTGTGTGTGTGTATATATGTGTGTGTGTCTGCGCGTATGTGTGTGTGTGTCTGTGTGCGAGTCTGTGTGTATGTGTCTGTGTGTGTGTGTGTGTGTGTGTGTGTGTGTGTGTGTGTGTGTGTGTGTGTGTGTGTGTGTGTGTGTGTGTGTGTGTGTGTGTGTGTGTGTGTGTGTGTGTGTGTGTGTGTGTGTGTGTGTGTGTGTGTGTGGGACGCTACCTCCTTCGTCCCCGAATTGCCGGGTCCTGGACCACGTTCATATTTGATAATTGATACTGGCGAAATGTAGTGTGCTCTCGCAAAAAAAAAACATATTCCTGTTCGTCATTTGTGTCTGAGGGCGCTTCGACCAGTCATTGAACATTCGCGCCTGTGTGACAATATTGATGTCTAGTCTTGATGGAGAAAACCAGAGATATTAACGACGCACTAACCAAAAACATCGTGCCTCAAGTATAACCACCAGATCGTGCTGCCATACCTATATGACGCTGATGACCTTACGTGTGATATTGCACGAATCGTTCCGAGGTGTTTGTGACCGTTCCTACGATTATGTACAAAATGAATATGAATTAATTAATGCTCTGCTCTTTTAAACTAGCAGATACTGACCGTTCATCGATTTAATTATACTAGTCTAATAATTTACTTTGTAACCGTTGGAATTTCGGAAAAATGTGGAGAGATATATGCTTACTCTAATGCAGATTTGTCTCTTTAATTATTGTTTTGCTATTTGCTGTTATAGGTGAGAGGCGTTAATAATAATTCAAGCTAGTGTACCCGGGTATATCGAGGAAACAACAAGAACAAGAAGATGAAAGACATTTCCGAAACTCCTAACTTACCCTTCGTTTCCTCCATCAACACAGGTAGTTTTAGACATCGCAGCGACAAAGTCCCTGGCTGGTGCACCGGCGGGAAGTTCATGCCCCTGCTGCTACCCGGAACCGCCGCCAAATTTCGCACCGACAATGGTGTCGCTGACAGTAGTCTCAACTGCGAAATTGTTGGCGTGGAAAAATGGTCCAAGGAAGCCATTCATTTCAGCTGACGTCCGTTGGTCCCATGTTGAAACTGAAACCTGCTGGTATGGAGGCTTCCATACGATCTATACTGCATGCACAGAGGCACATCCGAAAGGAGGGGGGCTAGGAGGTCGCCTGAGGAAAAATAAACTGGGTTGAATAATAAATGTTTGGCTTTGCATCACGCCAAACGAAGAATTGAAGATTATCGCCTAGATTATCGCCTAGATTATTTCCGTGAAATTAGATCTATTTTTGGTCGGGCCCCGAAGAAAGCCCTGGATGCGCCCGTGCCCGTGGCCGCAACTGATGGATGGAGTCGATGCAGAGCCGAGCCGATTATGACCAGGCGCGAACCTCCGACTGGGTGGTCGGGTACTTCGTGCTGCCTCCATCAGCGGCGCACTTGTCGCGCGTGCGAGCGTCCGTCTAACGCTCCGGTCCGTTTTATCATGACGTGCACATCATATCATAGCGGCGCGGCGCTCGCGCGCGAGACGGACGCGCCAGATGACGCTGTTTTGGCGCGTGTCTTTGGCAAGCCTTGGCTAATTTAACTGCTGCAGTTTTGCACTGGTTGCACAACGGCTGCCGCCAGCGACGGCAAATGGACGGTCAGTGCAGCTGGGCTGGCAATGCCACCGCCGCCGGCTAGTTCGAAGAGTTCCATACATTGAGACACTACATATGCGGTAATTAGATGCAATGATCGACGCTGGCTCACGGCGTGGGCTGGAGGTGGGTACCGAACGAAGCGTTTAACTATTCGACGTGCCTGACACCGAATTAACGATGTGTTACAAACAGACACAAAATGGCGTTGATTAAAAAAACGGTTTGGGTGCAATATAATTTGCCGCCCCGGTAGCTCAGTTGGTTAGAGCGCTGGCCTGCACTGGTCTCCCTTGTACTGGCAACACAGGGTTCGAGTCGCTTCGCGCGCTCGCATTTAGCCCCCGGCCGGGAGTGTCAGTTGGCAGCTGGCCCAATAAGGCCGGGGACTAGCTACTGGGCGGCCGTGTCGGTGCATTGGCGGCACGTTAAACTTTCGGTCTAAATTCTGCCGTTGAACTGGAGTTCATGGATCGGGTGGTGGGGCCAGGGTTCACACAAAAGCTCTGCTTAGCAATAGAACCCTGGTTCCTCAAGCCACCCCAACAACAATTCGAATTAAATTTTTTTTTATAAAAATAGGCAGGCTCAAATGGATTGAGGTTCCACTCCATAGGTGTTCTGTGTTGAAAGGTAAGATTATTTGGACGGGGCAAGCCGGCATTAAGGGGGCCAAGGATCCCTCGAAAGATGCAAATCGACACTTATGCCCACACAAACACAAACACACACACTCACACACACGCACGCACACTCATCCCCTCTCCACACAGAAATCTTATTCAGTTTCCAAAATATGTTCGCCGGGGACCCTAAATGAACATAGCTTAGCCCCGAATATTCGCTCCGTGATTTGCCAATCGCGTCAGGGTTCCAAAAATCGTTCTGGAGCCCCAGAGATCTCGGCGTCCTAAAAAAGTCGCGTTGGAGGCTTCGATTAAATATCATGGGGCCTTCAGCAAGGGTTAAAAAAATCGCACCGAAATTCCTAAGAATTGCGCTTCGACCTCAACATTCCCCTTGGTGTCCCATCAATTCGCATCGGAGCCCCAGCTAAGTACAGCGGGGCCTTGAGAACTCGAACCGAGGCCCACGAAAAATTGCGCCGGGCACCCATAATCGCGTTTGGCCCCAAAAATGATCGTGTTGGCAATCGGGTGTTACGCACTGAAAGGCGTCAAATGGGGTTACATTTTATAATGATTTGTGCAGATAAAATTTCATTAATGTGACATGACCTACCAAGGGGTACCGGCAACAAAATAAAAATGAACAAGAGAAGGAATTGAAATCCAGTGACCTAGAAACGATGGTAGTATGTTGGGCCCTCCACACAGGAACCTTAAGTTGATCACGAGACATGTTGACTTAAAATAAAAATACAAATGGGCCACTGTGAAAAACACCGGCCGAAATCAGGACACTTTTAATGGGAGTAGGTGGATCCCTCCAAATATGTTTGCCTCCCGACGCAAATCATAGTTACGCCTCAGTGTTGACGTGACGTGAAACGTGCTCCACTATGTAACTGAGGATACTGAGAACCAGCTTTGTTCTTGAACGTTGTACCCCTTCTCTGGAAATTAAGCACCGATCATCACTGGAGTTCCTTTCGCTGCTGGTCAGCAGTGAAGGCAGCGAAGAAGGTAGGATAAACCATATGTAATGACATGTGCTTGCACTTCGTGGATCTTTGGACGATTTGTGATCAAAATTGACGTATATTTACGAAAAGTTACATACAAAGCAAAGGAAAAGTTACGGAGATTCATGGCTGTGCACTACTTCGCTTGGAAGAAATAATTAACTTACGTAATGGGTCGGCAAATGTTGCCCACTTTTCAGGCGGGTCAGCACAAAGTTGCAGATGCTTGAAATTCAAAAATTTCGTTATTAGCACTTCTTTGCCCTCTTCACTATTCCGTTGCAAAAGTGGCGTAGTCAAGCCCTTATACCTCAAAGTTCACGATAGTGCACATGAGAACCACTGAAAATTCGCAGTTCCACACTTGATGGCCAAAATATCCTGGCCACAAAATATGGCGTTTGTGGTTGAGCGGTCAGTTGACCTGGCCTGCCTCGGATACTAGTGGTATCCGTGTCGGAAGGTCTAATATACGCATCTTGTGCCTAACTATCGATGAACATTCCGGCTAGCCTCATGATGATCTGCCTGAGAAGGGATCATCTTAACCTTCTGGCTTTGTGAGGTGCATTGTTATGACGATGGTGTTGAAAGGCTTGGGTTCACTTTTTGGTAAACATGAGAAAGTGGGGATTGGTCACGTGAAAAGTTGGCATAGTAATGGATAATATATAGGCCAAAACTAGAACACGTATAACCCTTGACGAGCACACAAAGCTGAACAGCCTAGCAACTTAAGAAAAAATGTTCTTATACCATACCACACATGCAGTATATTTGACCCACGAGGAGTATGCGCCGATGAGAGGCTTGACTACATGCGATGGGTGAATTTATGAATATGTGAAATAGATATGTGTGTGCATACAAAGTGCATAAATATAGCGTATAATGTATAAATATGTGATTTTTGCGACCACCCATACTTATATTCACGAGTGCAATGTCCTGTCCCAGGGAATTCAGGTTCTCGGCAGTAAGGGGAGGATAGGGAGGCCGCAGACATGTGATGGCGCCACCTTTCAGGCTCAAAGGAGGGTCACGGCCTCCCCAGATCCGTCAGTGCGCTAGGCAAGCATCAAACGGTCAGTGTACACACTTTGGCGGCGCAATCTTCGGCAGATAGCTTATTTTGACCCGCGCAATGCTAGATGTTCAAAATTAGGTATCAACAAACAAAGAGTTGTGCGCATCGCAGCGCTCTTTGACAGGTCGGACTTTCTGACCGCCTTCATGTGGGACTAGTTGACATACTATTTGACATCAAGTTGACATCAAGAAGTTAGCTTATAAGCTGACTTCTTGATTGTTATCATGCATGGTACATTTGGCCAGATATCTCCACTGCTTCCGTCCAGGGCGGTGAATCGGGTCCCTATCACAATCCTTAGCCGGCTTGCCGTTACCAGCAATACCATGAATACACGCGGTAGAGTTAGCGATGCATACGCACCGCTTAGAAGGCACTGCCGGCACACCGAATGACCATACCACGCATGGAATATGGCCACCTCGTGTTTGACGTGGTAATAGATACAAAATAAGCCAGCCGCATAGCAATAGTTAAAGCAATCGTATAAGTCAATTAAACAGAAATGTGAACAACAAAGGAAGTACATAAAGACATCGACATATTTCAAAGTAAATACCATATCAGGAATCAGTTCATGCACAGCTCCCGAATGGTGTGCGTCTCGTCTCGCCTTCGGAGCATTCGGTGTCTTTCTAGCCACATGTGCGCATCTTCTCTTCTCGTCGGTGCGGTGGTGAGCGGTCTGGTGCACTGCGGTACAGTATACCAGGGCTCAGCCAGAGCAGCAGCAGTCGCAAGTCGCCACTAGCGGTCCTGGTCCTCCGCATCTCAATCCACTGTTGGCTGCTTAGGGCGGAGGCCAGATATTTCGATGCCTTGTGGGATATCGTGGATGACGTATGACTATTCAGTCAGGTTTGTGAAGCTTCGAATACCAGTCAGTAGAAAACGAAGGTACATCTGTCTGCAGAATGTTCCATTGGGATGATTCCTCAACAAACTCGAGGATAATTCGCAAGCTTTTTACAGTAGAAACAAGAAGCTCTCTGGGAAAATATATTTCAACTCTTCTCTCAGCCTTGCTCTGCTCCATACAATCACAAAGCTAAGACACTGTATACCATGCGATTAAAAGTGAACATGGTTCACTATTCTAGCCACCAGAGCGCTCGCTGCCAGAGCCTAGGCCTGTAATGTTTCCAGGGCAGCATCCTCTTTCTAGTAAAAGGATGCTGCCCCGGGAGCATTTCGGACACGATAGCTTCGCTAACCTTTGGTAGCGTTCTGTCAAACTAAGATAAAACACGGGGTTCCATACATGTATTATCATCTGAACATCCGCATGGTGAACGTAATCGGGTTGGAGCAGCCACCTGTTAGTACTCCCGCAGCGAGAGCGGAGAACGGAGAGCGGAGAACGGAGAACGGAGAACGAAGAACAAAGAACGGAGAACGGAGAATGGAGAACGGAGAATGGAGAATGAAGAATGAAGAATGGAGAACGGAGAACGGAGAACACTCAAAGCTGAGAGCTGGAGCTGAGAGCTGAGACCTGAGAGCTGAGAGCTAAGAGCTGAGAGCCGAGGGCCGAGAGCTGACTGGCCGACTGGCGGACTGGCCGATAAAGATGGATGGAGAAATAGAGATGAATAGAAATATATATATATATATATATATATATATATATATATATAATAATATATATATATACATATATATATATATAGATATCGACAAAGATACAGATAAAGATAGGTCGATCTTAGTCGTGCGAAACTTCTTACTCTTACTCTTACCAATGCAAGATGTTGGGTTGTTGGCGAGAAATATTTGACTGTCTTTTATCCATCGACAGAATGCTTCTAGGACGCACATGCAGTTTGAGCGATCGGTGTTCTGGGAAGAGTTACAATTAGGGCCGGTGACCTGGCCTGCCGTACGGCTATCGGCGGTCGCAATAACTTCGCCAGCTGCATGATGCTCTATTGCAGACGGCCTGCTCTTGACACGATTCGCGCTTGGGGCTCCTCCCACCCAATCAAGCGCGGGCGTCACTCGAGTGATCTGACCGCGCTGGAGTCCTAGTCATCGAGCGTGGCGACGGCCGGACTCTGTCACGTCTCAGGACGGTGACCCAATTAACGGCGGTGCGGGGCGCGCGCCCCGACACCGGCGCCAGGTCCGGCCTGGCCGTGGGCCTTTCACCGCCCCCCCCGTCGGCATTGCCCCCCGTTTCGGCGGGCCAACCATGGCCGAAAATTGTGCAAGGCTATAAGTGTGGTGGACGAACGGCTGGGCGTCATACACGCGTCCGCCGCGTCCGTGGAGTGAAGGTGCGCGAGCACGGTCTCGGGCGAGTGTCGCGACTGACGGACTCGCATTCCTCTCACCGCCGAGCAACGTGCGCGCGCCTTGTCATCCAGCCGGCGATTCCCCGATTGCGGGGATTGGCGGACATGGTGAGCACCTTGCCCAAAACACACCCGGTGGGCGGCATTGTACACGACAAACATCCCGCCAGCGGTCTGTTTGGCGCCAAAAATACCGGCCGACAGCAGCGTAACTCAGGACGCTTATGGCCTGTTGATAGAAGTTCGGGATTTGAATCTGTTGTTGTTCCTTGGACACCATGCTTTTGACTGGTGCTTTTTTTGGCGTCATGTAATGTAAAGCATTCCCGACGCTGCGTAACGTGTTGCATAACACGATATTTATTGTAACGCGTTGCTTCCAGAAAAGGCGGAAAGTTGTACGAACATGTGTATACGTAAATATACACACACACACACACACACACACACACATATATATATATATATATATGTTGAGTGCATAGGTGTGTGTGTGTGTGTGTGTGTGTGTGTGTGTGTGTGTGTGTGTGTGTGTGTGTGTGTGTGTGTGTGTGTGTGTGTATGTCACGTGTATATATGTGCGTGTGTGCGTGTATGCTCTATCACATAGATCACCGTTTGCCAATTCTCGAAGACCTACTCTAAGTTGCATTGAAGCGTTATCACCAATCCTCAGGTTTTGATTTAAATATTTTGGACGTGTCAGGTGGTCAAGTTGGTTTGGTTCTTGTGGTGGGCTGCACAATAACCGGGACGAAACTGCTTAGTCATGGCTAGGGTTGGATTTGTGCTTTGTAATTCTGGAAGTGGAGAGCAAAATTGTTGGGAAGAAGAATGTGGAGATTATACTTTTCTCCCAACCTATGACATCAGAATTTCACCTTGCACTTTCCAGTGAAACTTGAGCACTTTATCATAAATCAGGTCATTATCAAACATCACCATTCAACTCCGAAATGAGAACATTTCAGGCATCATTTTCTGCAAAGGATGCGGCCCTGGATGTCAAAACCCAGGAAGAGTTTATTTGCACACCCTGGTGATGTCTGGTAAACGGAATATTCATTAGAAATACGGCCTGTCACTAAGGTATAAGTCGATACCGAGCGTCTACTCGGTGCATCACAGCAGTCGTAGCCGGACTGACAAAGGTCAAATTGGCCGTCTGCTGCAGTGGTCGACTTGTAAAAGCAACCAAGACTCGGCATTCCTACTGCAGCTTATTTTCGCAGGAACTAAGCAGTGCTCATCGATACGTTGCCTTCGTAAAGAACGTTCACAGCTCTTACAGCATACATCCGTTCCTGTTTGCCGAGTTCTGGGATGGAAACTGTCACTTTGCGGCTATCAGAGTTGACTGAATTTCCAGAGACCAACACACAGGATGCCATCTCAGTTGTCGCGTGCATTTACATTGGAGGCTTGAGGATGAGGGATACAGAGAAGATACGAGTTAGGTCTATGCAAATTTGGCTGCCCCCCGTTAACTCTATTTTAAACAAGTGTTATGGATGATTCGTCGGCGAATCTACGGACCACGTCGCCATCGCACAGGCTTGCTCTCGACAGGTTTCACCACACAGATGCCCGACATCTGCCGCGACACCGGCCTGTGCCGGCCAGAGCGATGCTCACCATTCCGTAATCGGCGTGGGAGAGTACGAATGGCCGCGTTGGTCGGCGACAGCGTCCCGCTGGGCGGCGGCTCATCTGTCGTCACCGGCATCACTGCGTGGGAGAATCGCGCGTAATGGCCGTCATCGCCTGACTGGCGCCGTGATGCCTTCTGGCCGCGGCCGACCTTGACACGCGTGTCGAAAAACTGACGGCCGAGGCGAGGTCGCCGTGGGGACGGGTCCGGAGGACGGACGCTCGCGTCACGACAACGGGGCATGACACAAGAGTGCCGACAATTGATTATCGGGGACGAAATTGCCCACTTATGATGGTGATAAATGATCCAACATCACATGTGTAATTTGTCTGGTCACCTTGTGAGGCTAATTCGTCAAGCTCTGTGCACAAATTTCGCAATATTCGGTTTGCGGCTTTTGAAGGCAACACGACGCATACTTGTTTAATGTTACTATACTTGTGTTTGTATCCAGTACAGGCCTGTACTGGATACTGCAACGCCCGCGTTGCACAATGGATGCTAATAGTCACGATGTTGAAGCACCCATTTTACTGTGGGCTGGTCAAGCGCATAATATTCATCATCAGGCTTACTCAACATTAATTGGATATTAATTTATAAGTTATGGATGAATATAATTTTAATGTTCGTTATGAAATATAATTCCAAGTTAAATCAATCCAACTTTCAAAGCGGGAGAAACGTTTCTGCAAGCACTAATTTCACTGCTTTGGAGAACGTTGGACATTCCGTTTACAATTCGAATGTGTTGCAATTAAAATTATTTGTTCCCATCCAGCATATCCAAAGGGGCAGGGACCATTCTCCACAGACGTCGGAACACTATGCATCAGTCGGTACACCATCTGCTGGACGGCACATGTCGGTGCACCACGTATTGAAAGGTACGCGCCGGTACTCAATCTGTTGGACAGTACACGTCCGTACAGAGGTGTTGCTTTATATACATTTAAGGGAGAAAGTGCTCCCTGGATGCTGGCTTTGTCCCAATTATTTCAACTTTTAACATCTGACCCAATGACGTGTACCCCCACCCCAATCCATCTCGGCCTGTACATTGTCTTCATGTATTCTACCACCACCCCTAATAATTTTCAGAAATCAACAATCATGCGTCGGTACATACATCGGGCGATACACTTTGGTGCGCCATCCGTTGGACTGAGCCCGCTAGCACAGACATCCGCCCATATTGTATAATATAATTTTTCGGTGTTTCACGAGGCACTTTATGGACAATCACGGCTAATGGCGCCACCCACACTGCTTCGCCCGTGGGCCGCGGAATATATTATAAGTGGTATATATTGAATATACTCTATATTCGATACACGTATGCACATTATCTATTGGATAGTGTCGGTACATCATCTGTTGGACGGTAGACATTGGCACACCACCTCTTGAGTGGTACCGTTCGTGCATCACCTGTTGGACGGTAGACATTGGCACACCACCTCTTGAGTGGTACCGTTCGTGCATCACCTGTTGGACGGTAGACATTGGCACACCACCTCTTGAGTGGTACCGTTCGTGCATCACCTGTTCGACGGTAGACATTGGCACACCACCTCTTGAGTGGTACCATTCGTGCATCATCTGTTGGACGGTAGACATTGGCACACCACCTCTTGAGTGGTACCATTCGTGCATCATCTGTTGGACGGTAGACATTGGCACACCACCTCTTGAGTGGTACCGTTCGTGCATCATCTGTTGGACGGCACACGTTGGTACGGCACAAATAGTGCATTGGTGAATCAGTTCGTCTACGTCATAAATCATTGGAAAATTTCATATCGTGCTCTAGTATGAAGTCTTTAGTGTCAAATGCTGTTGTCAAAGACCACCTGTGAGCTGGTGAAACTTGATGCTGTCAATGTGTGCCGGTGCAGACAAGCCCCGGAAAGGAGTCCGATCCAACAAACGATGGAGTGATATTGTTATTCTACAACTCGTTGTGTTGATGCCGTAAGCGGTCATCACCCGAACAGATCGTTATGCCAGCTCATGTCTATGCAGCATAATTATAGGTGGAATGTGCTTTTTCTCTGAAGAAGCTTGAACCTCCAATATTCGCTTGATGCCCCCAGAAGCTTGAGTGTCTAAAATTGTAACGTAAGAAGAAGCTCTCCAAATTTATATGCTGAAGGTCGTCAACTTCCCAAATTTGATATCGCTATCCCCCTCCAGATTTTGTCAACGCTCTACCCATGAACAGTATGCAAACATGCAACAGTATATGTTTCATTCCCAAAATTGGCAGTGCCTATTTATCGACAGCGCGCTGTAACGACTAGCCGAACATGGATACTCCATGGTCAACAGAAATCACTACATGGTCCAGTCTTCAATAGTTAGTCAGTGCTTTCCTTGGCCGGGACTGTGAGTCACAAGGCTCACATCGACGGACCTTAAAGCCAATCGCGGAAATCAAAGCCGTTACGAGATTCCAAAACCGAGAACCGAGCCGGTGTGCTTTTTTGCAGAGGTCATTGCCGGTGGCCGCGCTGCTGCTCGTCGCCGGCGCAGTCTCGGCGCAACACGTCGCCACCGTCGACCACGTCGACGAGCTGATGGCCTCGTCCACCGGCCACGACGATCTCCTGTCTAAGTCGGCTGGCTGGCCGGACACCGTGCGCCAGCAGACTGCTCCGGCCCAGAGCGGCCTGCAGCAGGATCGCCCGGAGCCGCTCCTGCTGGCTGACCTGACCGACGACGCGTCGGGCGACAGCCAGGACGACACGGCGCCGGACGAGCACCACGTCATCGTCGGCGGCGGCATCGCGCTGTTCTCCGAGCTGGAGCCCAGCGGCGGCATGGTCGGACGGCCGGCCGACACCGCCGAGGTGGCCGCCGCTGAAGCCCAGCCAGAGACGGCCCCTACGCGGGCCATCGTGACGCCGCTGCCGGACGACGGCCCCAGCGTCACCACGTACTCGCCTCGCGTGCGCCACCGGCAGCGGCCCGCTCCCGTCCGGCCGGTCACCAACGACATCGACGGTGACGTGCCGAGCGAGGCCGAGCCCACCCAGCTGGCGCCCGTACACGTGTTCTTCGAGCCGGGCAGGTACGAGGACGAGCTCAGCTTCGAGCAGGTGCGCGAGCCCGAGTGGTACCCGGCCGACGAGGACGGGCCCGAGCCAGCCCGGCGGCCGTACCGCAGGTACCGTGTGTACTACACAGCGCCCCAGGCGCTGGAGGTGGCTCGGCACCGGCCCGTCTCGCGTCTGGCCGTCCCACGCGTGCTGGCGGAGCATCTCCGCGTGCCGCTGCGTCGGCCCGTTCACCGGCCGCGGCAGCATCTCCAGCCACAGTACCAGCACGTGGTGGCGCACGAGCCGGGCGTGCCGTGCAGGCGGTGCCGGCGCCCGCTGTCGACGCCGTCCGACCGCCGGCCGAACCTGGCCGCCGTCGGCTTCCCGCCTGTCGACAGCTTCTGGCAGAACCTGCACACCGATGTCGACTTCCTCGGCGGCGCGTTCGCGGCGCGCGTGGCACGCTCGACGGCGCCGACGCGGCGGCGGCGGTGGCGACGCTCGCCGAACCTGGCGGCGCTGACCGGCGACTCGACGTTATTCCGGACGGAGCCGGCACATGGCACTGCGGGGTCGCCGCACCACGCCGACCGGCTGGCTCTCAGGGGCGAGCACCACGCCGGCTTCACGGTGCACGCCATCGCCGAGGTCAGGGAGCTACACCAACCGGCGCACGCGCCCACCCACATGTCGCACCGCGCTTCCAAACACGTGCCGCACTTCACGCCCGAGCGCATGTCGCATCACGTGCCGACGCGTCGGCTGGACCACATGTCACACCATATGACGCACCACATGCGGAAGCACATGCCGCACGCGAAGTTCGCCGCACCGACGGCGTACCTACCTCCCAAGTCGTCCCACTTCAGAAGCGGTAACGGTGTCTATGACGCATACCCAAATGAACACATAGTCAAGGACTACCTCGTACCTCGGAAGAAATGGGACTACGTGCTGGCCGCTACCGGCCACGCGAAAGGCCACCATGTCACGGGTCACAACAATCACCATGTCAAGGCAACAGGTCACTTAGCGATGTCGCACATGGCGCACGGCCACTCTGCCCATTCTAGCCCGAGGGGCTACAAGGGCGCAATGTCTCACGGGTCCGATCATTATGCTTCCACATCTTACAAGGCGCCCGAATACCATACTCAAGAATACTACGCACCAGATCCGGGATACCATGCACCGGAGCCTGAGTACCACGCACCAGAACCGGAATACCACGTACCAGGACCCGAGTACCATGCACCGGAACCCGAATATCATGCACCAGAACCGAAGTACCATACACCGGAACCCGAGTACCGCGCACCAGAACCGGAGTACCATGTACCGGAACCCGAATATCATGCACCAGAACCGAAGTACCATACACCGGAACCCGAGTACCGCGCACCAGAACCGGAGTACCATGATGCACCAGAACCGAAGTACCATACACCAGAACCTGAGTACCGCGCATCAGAACAGGAGTACCATGCACCGGAACCCAAATATCATGCACCAAAATATGAATACCATGCACCGGAACCGGAATACCATGCACCGAAGCAATTATATCATGCGCCAGAGGCTGCCTATAAAGAGCCAGATTACGATACTCCAGAGTACCACGCCCGAGAGGTGGGCTACAAGGAACCCCAAGCAGTCTACAAGACTCCAGAGTACCACGTTCCAGAGGTGGGCTACAAGGAACCAAAAGCAGTCTACAAAACTCCAGAATACCACGCCCCAGAACCGGAATATACATCATCGCATTATGAAGAGCCGGAATACAACGCCCCAGAACCAGAGTACCATGCTCCAGAATTAGGATATCACATCCCTGAACCCGCATATTACACGCCAAGTCTAGAATATCAGGCTCCTAAAGCTGACTATTATGCTCCAAAGGATGCCTATATGGCACCTGAGTCCGCATACAAGGCCCCTGAGCCTGCGTATAAGGCCCCTGAACTCACATACAAGGCTCCTGAGACAACATACAAGACCCCTGAGCCCGCGTACCATACACCCGAAGCCGCGTACAAGGTCCCCAAACACGCATATTATGCTCCTGAGCCCGCATACAAGGCCCCCGAACCCACGTACAGGGCACCTGAGCCAACATACAAGGCCCCTGAGTCCGCATACAAGGCACCTGAGCCAACGTACAAGGCCCCTGAGTCCGCATACAAGGCACCTGAGCCAACGTACAAGGCCCCTGAGTCCGCATACAAGGCACCTGAGCCAACGTACAAGGCTCCTGAGTCCGCATACAAGGCACCTGAGCCAACGTACAAGGCCCCTGAGCCCGCATACAAGGCACCTGAGCCAACATACAAGGCCCCTGAGTCCGCATACAAGGCACCTGAGCCAACATACAAGGCCCCTGAGTCCGCTTACAGGGCACCTGAGCCAACGTACAAGGCCCCTGAGTCCGCTTACAGGGCACCTGAGCCAACGTACAAGGCACCTGAGCCAACATACCATGCACCAAAGGCCGACTACATGGCGCCCTCCGACTACACGGCGTCCAAGTCGCTAGACTACGTAGCGCCCGTGTACGCGCCCACCCGCAGCTACCTGGGCCCCGTGGCGCACATGGCGAAGGCGGCGCACCGAACGCTGAAGATGCACAGTCAGCACGGCACGTACGAGGGACCGCACGACCACGAGTACATGCCGCCGACCGCGTACGACGCTCCCAAGCCAACCGCCGGCTACTCGGCGGCGACCGCTGGCTACTCGGCGGCGACCGCTGGCTACTCGGCAGCGACAGCCGGCTACTCGACGGCGACCGCCGGCTACTCGGCGCCGACCGCCGGCTACGAGATCGAGTACAAGCCGTACAGGGCGCCGGCGCCGATGCCCCACGCCGACGGCCAGCTGCCGCTCAGAGGCTCGTGGGCGTACACCTACGGACCCAAGAGCCAGCTGGGCTACGTGTCAGGCGGCACGTCCAGCTTCGGCCAGACGGGTGTGCACGTGCCAGTGTTTGCGGACCACGGAGGCCCCACCGTGCGGCCGGCGTACGCTCCAGGCCACTACCTGCCCGGCCTGCTGGCAACGCCACACTTCAACGGCAGACCCAGCTCGACGGTGAGTCCTGACGGGAGCCCGAGCGCTGGCGTTTCATGTGTGTATATATATATACATATATATATATATATATATATATATATATATATATATATATATATATATATATACTATACATGTATATATATATACATGTATATACGTGCATATATATGTATATATACATAAATACATATGTATATACTTATATATATATATTATATATAAGTATATACATATACATACTTATACATTTATATACTTATATAAATATGCATATAATTAAGTATAGCTGCATTCGGTAATTGACGTTACGGATTCAGCAATTAATCAGTTTTCAAAATCACCGCTCTGCACAATGCAAGTACACTTTACAAAATTAATTGACCACTTGCTTCACATGAGCTATTCTTGCAACATCATCTCGCATCTCGTCATTTCCTGAAGGGTCACTCACAAAATAAATATATTATCAGCTGAACTATTTATAATAACCATGGAGCACTGGACTGTATGTACATCCCGACGTCCCCACCCCCTTCGTCATTTCTGGTCATGCATTATTCCAGAGTGACAACGTGACGTGTGTGCTGACTAAATAATTTTTGGTGTGTGTTCATGAATGTACAAAGACTCGAGCACCATGAGGCGTGGTCAGTCCGATAAAAACATAATGATGGTGGTGTTGCTGGTAAGGTGTTCTCGTGTAAGCGGTGTTTGGTGGCAGTTCATATGTGTTCTTTTGGTGCTCCATCTCTGAGGTGCATCGTTAGTCTTTTGGAACTGAAGATTGTGGCGGCACCAATGTAGCTTACTAGACGAAGCCAAGTCTTCGTATGTGCATGCAAATTTGCAAACCATATTGGTACGTTTTGGTTTTCTCTGTTGGTCTAAGGGTTGTTTTTAATCACAAGGTTACAGCTTTTCATGTTTTGTATAGTTAACGACGAATTTTCTGCGATCTTTGTTTCTGGTGCACGTGATGTTGTTTGTCATAATGTTCTGTATGACTCTCCCATCCGCCTTATAAGCGGGGCGGTCTAAATGCCCACTATTTTGCCCGATGGACGATCTCAGTAATTACGAAGTGGATTTCGACGAAATGTTCAGCAATATATGTCTTTTAATTCATATGGTGGTATTCACCTACAAACCGTAATAAATATTTTCCCATAAATGGCTTTACATCGCCCCCAATAGCGTTGAAACAATATAATCACAATAGCAAATGCCCGATGGACGATCTCAGTAACTACTGCACCAAATTTTGTGAAAGTGACTCTAAAATGAACTTCGTCATCGATTTTGAGCTATTTGAGTCATTTTCAGCCGATATAAATTGGTAGAAAGCCACAAACACAGGGATTGACATTCGAGATTTTCCCGATGGACGATCTACGAAAGTAACATACCGAATTGCGCCAAACACACACTGGTCGATGTCTTTTCACCGTATTAGATGAATTGAGGTAGTTGAGATAAAATTAACATATGAAATGTAGAAATCTATCACATCACAATTCAGGATGACTGAAAGCTTGATCCGCGGCTGTACTGACGTCCGTGTGAAGAGTCTGTTTCATATTTCCTATGCTAATTTATCTCTCGACTGCCTCAACTAATCTAATACGGAAAAAGGGCATTGATTATCTGGCGCGATTCTGTAAATTAATTTCGTAGATCGTCCATGGGGGAAATCGAATTTCAATCCCTCATTTCGTGGCTTTCTGCCTAATTATATCTGACTGGAAATGACACATTGGGCACAAAATCGATGTACAAGTTTATTTGAGTCATTTTCATGACAATCGGTGCAGTAGTTACTGAGGTCTATCGGGGAAAAAGTGGGCATTTCGGACCCTTCCCTTATAAGCAAAGTTCATACAATTTTGATAGTAGAGATGGATGGTGTTTGTTCTGTCTATATGTGTCCGGTTGGTGTTCCTGTTCACATGCTTCTTGATTTTGTCATCAAACTGTTTGTTTGTGTAGCCATCGTTTACTAAAAATCTGCTTTTACGTGTCACTTTTTACCATTCACTTTAACCACCACTCAATTTAACCGTCACTCACTCACATTATCACTCACTTCAAACACTCACTTTTTCCGTTCATAGCTAAGCCAGTGTTGGGCTGTTTTCGGTATAATGAGGCACACAACTTTTGATCAGTGGGGTCTACAAGTACATCTAAGAATGGAATCTTCCGATCGATTGGTGTTTCAGATGTGAAATATAGAACTGAGTATTCTACTAAAAATATCAGCTTAACTAATTTTGAGATGAGTTCACGGGGGTGGTCCCTGTCCCGTACATCAACAAACCATTATTGAAGTGCCTGAAGTATTCATGACGCGCAACAGACGGGTCAGACAAAACATTGTTTTCCAGGTTGCACATGTGAAAGCCGGAAAAATGGTGCCCTCATGGGCATGTGATGTTCTTTGTATAATGTCCCATATGACTAACTCATCCACTTTATAAGCAGATTTCATATAACATGTACGCTCCCGGATATGCATATGAAAATGTGATTACTCATACAATTGGCAACTCATTGAAGCCTGGAATTCATCAGGTCATAGCCATGCACTATACACTAGCCAAACGACTCAATAGTCAATTCAAACTGTACGTACCCGCCAAACACTGCATTGACTTTGTCGAGGAGTTTATCGACATTTTAGGGGCTAAATCCCCACATGGACAGCTCGCAACCATTGACATTAAAAAAGTTTTTCACCAACGTGCCAATTGAGACAACCATCAAGATCATTATCGAGCAGGTCTATGTCAATCCCAATTTGACTATGCCCCCGCTACAGTTGTCACCTAACATTCTCGAGACACCTCTGTGAGTGCACCATTACTAAGTCTCCCCTTCTTGGACCAGATGGTGAGCTGACCCGGTAAAATGAAGGCGTAGCTATGGGCTCGTCATTATGTCCCCCTTTTGCCAGAAAGAAGATATTCTGCCAAAAAAATAAATACACACGCACACGCACGCACACACACACACACACACACACACACACACACACACACACAACACACAAAACACACATATACATATATACATACATACACATATACAACATATTACTATATATATATATATATATATATATATATATATATATATATGTATTTATATATGTATATATTCTATATAGTATATAACACATGCATATGTAATATCATGTTCACATTTTGACACTTTATTGTGAAGGTCGAGGCCGTTTCTGACTTGCCGAAGAATGCGAGGGCCATGGCATCTTGCAATAATATGAAATAATATGTTTCGCCCAAAGCGTAGTCATAAGATATGGCCAATAGAACTGTATAATTCATGAGATCTCCACTAGAACTACATTGTTCGAATTCAACGTTTCGTTGCGTTGCGTAACATCTTCAGGAGCAAAAACAGTAAAGCAATGGCGATACAAAAACAAATAGTTACACATCATTCCTACAGTGACTGAAAACACACGGATGGAAGACGAAGCACGATCCATGTCATTTACCAATCCCCCTTGAACTAAATTACCTATTGCAAAACTAAAACTAAACTACCCATTTAGGCTAGTATTTAGGCTGTGGCGCTGGTCATGTATGTACAAAGACTCCATGATACGGAGTTCGACGATCGAATTACACCGGGACAACATTGAAAAGTTGTCAATGGAAAAGTGTGCATGACACGCAAAAGAGTGTTCTCTGCAGAGGACACGCTGGGTGCGATCTGATCTCCCTAAAAACTGTTGTACCATACAGCATAGACTACACAGGGTTGACCCCACGCACGATGCCTCACACGAAGCAAACTGAAGCGATATGCTACTGAGTATAAATAACATTTAGGAATCCTGTCCTTTAATTATTTCACAACAGGCTCCTTATTCCGATATAAGGACATGATTTCTAAATGTTGTTTATCCCCAGCAGTATATCGCTTCAGTTGTGCCTGGTATGAGGCATAGTGCGTGTCTACTCTACGTAGCCTAGCTGTAGGGCACAGCAGCATTTAGGGAGATTAGATCGCACTCAGCGTGTCATCTGCAACGACGACCTGTCATCAGTCAGAGAACACTCTTTTGCGTGTGATACACACTTCTCTACTTTTCTCTACTTTTGTGTGACTTTTGAATCTTGTCCCGGTGTAATTCGATCTTCGACCTCCGCATTATGCAGTCTTTGTACATACATAAACAACGCCCCAACTCAAATACTATGGTATCATCTTTCCGTCAAAAATTGCGCAATATGTTCCAGCTGGCGGTAGGGATTGATAGATGTAGCGAATCGTGCTTCATCCTGAATCCATGTATTTTCAGTCCCTGCACGAATGATGTGTAACTCTGTGTTTTTGCATCACCATTGTTTTACTGTTGTGCCCCTGAAGATGTTTCGCAATGCTACCGAAACGTTGAGTTCGAACAATGTAGTTTCAATGAAGATATCATGATCCATGTAGCTCTATTGGGCATCATATTTATCCTACAACCAATCTTTGGGCGAAAAACATTGTTTCATGTTGCATATGATATTATATATATATATACATATATATGTACGTATACATATGCTGGCTCGCATGTGTATATGTGCATGTGTATATGTGCATGCGTGGATGTGTGTATGCATGCAGTCCAACATTCAGGAAAACTATCCACATGAAACCACGTCCACATAAAAGCAGGTAACCATCATTCACGCATCCCTTCAGCGGGCTTCAGATCTGTCGGCGATTGACGTCATCACGCTGAAAACACCGAACTGCGTCATGATTCACACGCGATCACTCAGGCGTCTCCGTCGTCACCGGCTATTACGGCTGCAGACACAGCAATTCTCAAAGGACAGCACGATGCTGCATTATCACTGCGACACGCTCGAGCACAGCGGAGGAACGTCCAATTGCCTGAGAAACTCGCCAGCATTGCCGTTGGCGCGCTCTTTCGCACAACATATTTGGCACCCGAGTACACACAGCTGGCACGCTGACGGCGGTGCCACCACTGACACCAGCTCTCACCGTGTCTGGATGTGGCGATTGTCAGATACCGGTGGCTTGCTGTAGCACAACGGAGCCCACCACCCCTGCTCAGCTTGGCGATCGTCTGATATCAGTGGCTTGCTGTAACACGACGGAGCCCAGCACCCCTGCTCAGCTTGGAGATTGTCCTGCATCAGTGGCTTGCTGTAGCACGACGGAGCCCACCACCCCTGCTGTACCTCAGCCCACCACCCCTGCTCAGCTTGGAGATTGTCCTGCATCAGTGGCTTGCTGTAACACGACGGAGCCCACCACCCCTGCTGTACCTCAGCCCACCACCCCTGCTCAGCTTAGAGATTGTCCGGAATCAGTGGCTTGCTGTAACACGATGGAGCCCACCACCCTTGCTCAGCTTGGAGATTGCCCGGAATCAGTGGCTTGCTGTAGCATGACGGAGCCCACCACCCCTGCTCAGCTTGGAAATTTTCCGGTATCAGTGGCTTGCTGTAACACGACGGAGCCCACCACCCCTGTTCAAATAGCCGCATAAATTGATGACACGACTAGCTCACGCCATCTTGTGTGTACCACGGAAATGACGCCATTGTGATCTTCCGATTTCGGTAAAGACGAATTGGTTTGCTCTTCCAAACCAGTTCTATGCTTATTTTTCGTAGATTTACTATTTTAAAGAAATTTTGGGCTGAATACCTAGGAAGAATTTGCCGCTAAATAGCACAGTGAAACTCACATGTGTTTATATTCAGATGGCAATACTATCCCCCGTGCAATGCTTGACATGGTGTGCGAAAAAGGAGACGTCTGAATACGTTGACATTGGCATGCTCGCGTTAAATCAGTGACACTTGCTGCTTAAACCCGACGCTAACCACGTCATGGCTCAGATGGGTCGCTGCCTCGAGTGGCGTCGGGCTACGGGTCGCTCGTGGAGATGGCAGCACCACGTGCGGTGTCAGCTCACGGGTCGCCAGAGGAGTCTGCAGCACCACGTGCGGTGTCAGCTCACGGGTCGCTCGTGGTGGCTGTAGCACCACATGCGTGTCAGCTCACGGTACACCACGCAGCTCACGGGTCGCGACTACCCATGGTGTCAGCTCACGGGTCGCTCGGCCTACACCACGTGTGGTGTCAGCTCACGGGTCGCTCGAGGTCGCAGCACCAGTGCGGTGTCAGCTCACGGGTCGCTCGTGGTGACCGTAGCACCACGTGCGGTGTCAGCTCACGGCCTCGAGGAGACCGTACACTTCACGGGTCGCTCGTGGTGACTGTAGCACCACGTGCGGTGTCAGCTCACGGGTCGCTCGTGGTGACTGTAGCACCACGTGCGGTGTCAGCTCACGGGTCGCTCGTGGAGACTGTAGCACCACGTGCGGTGTCAGCTCACGGGTCGCTCGTGGAGACATTGCACCGACCGTCCTCGTGGTGCACCACGTGCGATGTCACCTCACGGGTCGCTCGTAAACGGCGTGTGTACCTCACGTAGGCCGGTGAATACTTGGAGCCGTCCCAGACTTATTTCATGCATATATTTATACGTTCCAAAAGCAAATTATCAGTTCTTCGCAGAATTTACACTTGGAAAAATTATATGACTTTTGTTTTCATCTTGTAGAACGATACCATTGTGACAATTTTCGTTTATCTTCATCTTTCTTTTACATCTTCTACGGTATCTTTTCATTTGTACCGATTAACCACGCATTTTTTTGTAATATTTACTCGTAGAGGGCATTGAAATTGTGCTACGTGGTCTGCAACTTCTACTGAAAATATCACACAAATTGCACAACGCAGTCAATACACTAACCGGCGGGCAGGCTTGAGGTCAATCCAGGGATCTAGCTGAGTTATCACCAGCTTGCAGCATTGTCGGCTATTCACTGTGTCGATGCGCACCACGACGAGCTGACCTTTGCGGCGCAGACCTGTCGCCACGGGTGTTTACTTCTGGTAATTATTTGTGGGGGGGGGGGGAATACATGAAGGCAATGGGCAGCCACAAATGGTTTGGGGCACAACTAATGGGATCCTACGTTAAAAGCTGGAATTATTGGCGGAGCGAAGCCAGCATTGAGGGGCGCTTGCCAACTCAAATTCACATAAAACAGCACGCCTGCCGGCGGCGACAAGCTGACCGGCAGTCAGCCGGCGCACGGCCCTGCATGACCTCCCCCGCTCTCTGATCCAGGTCTACCTGTTCATCCCGACAGCACGTTAGAGCGGCGTACGGCTACCCGCCGCCGCCGGCCTCCGGCTACGGCCCCTGGTGGACCCGACTGGGTCGACTGGTGGGCACCGATCTGGTGCGGAACTACCGCGCCCGGCCGGTGGGCGGGCGGTTCCAGTCGGCCAGCCACTAGGCGGCCGGCCGGCACGCACTGCCTGTGTGACACTTGCCAGCTGGTGCCTGTGTCTCTCAAACCGACCAGCTAGGCGCTGGCGGCCTGCGCTGGTTTTGTGGTGTGATCCGTCGATGCTAATTTAACAGCTTGATTTATTGGATGTTCTTGATGCGGGACAAACAGTTGCTTTATTTCGATGTGGTTTGCAACGGCATATAGTGATGAGGTAACAAGGCTGCTGTGCAGGATACTTATGTATGTTTATAGACTGAAGTGAACGCTGGTTTCGATATCGAGCTGGATTCTGGAGTCCACGATTCTTGCTTGTTGACATACATAATAAACATAAATCGCTGTAATGTTTCGGTGTGTTCCTTCCGTTCTGCACCTTTCTACATGCCGACGCCACCCGTCCATGTCGGACTGCAGCCAGAGCCGTGAGTGACTGCAGCAGACACTGCATGCAGGACTGCAGTGAGCTGCGTAGGCATCATGACCGCAGCGGACTGCAACGGGCAATGCGAGTAACTGCAGCGGATTGCAGCGGTTACCGTGCGGGACTGCAGCGGATACAGTTGGATTACAGCGAGCTGTAGTGGGTACCCTGCGGGATTACAGCGGGTTGCAGTGGGTACCGAGTGGGATTACAGCAAGCTGCAGTGGGTACCGTGTGGGATTACAGGGAGCTGCAGTGAGTACCGTGTGGGATTACAGAGAGCTGCAGTGAGTATCGTGAAGGATTACAGAGAGCTCAACCAGCTCAAGGGCACGTGCGGGGCACAACCAGCTGCAAGGGCACGTGGGCTACAACGTTGAAGTACCGTGCGGGACTGCAACCAGCTGCAAGGGCACCGTACGGGGCTGCAACGAACATTCGGGGAGCAGCGAGCGTAGGACGGGGGACTGCAGACCGGCACAAGAAAAAATATACGTTTCAGTGCGTGTGCTGGTTCGCGTTACGGCGCCAGCGTCGCCTCGACCGGCCAGCGCCCGGTGTAGTAGAAGTTAGTAGATGATTCGGCAGACGATTCAGCTGAAAATTCAGCAGCCTGGCACACATTCCGGAGGCCCGTCAGCAGGTTAAACAGCCCAGCACACATTCAGTTCATGTTCATCAGCAGATTCAGCAGTCTAGCGTACATTTGGCGCATATTCAGCGCATATTCGACAGCACATTCAAGAGGCTCAGCAGCTGAATGTGTGCCGGATTGCTGATTGTGCTTTGGGCTCCTGCATCCCATGCTGAATCCGCTACCGAATCGTCCGATGATTTCTACCACATTAGCGCCGAGCACATCAGCCGACTGCGGCAGATAGTGGCGTTCATCAAGGGTGGGCAACTGCCGCCGACAGACCTCCGCTTTACACTGTGGATGCGACGAGGCGGCAAGTAAGCAGACAGACAGCGACAGATGCTCTTTATAATTTTCAACAGCAACGCTGCTGGGGATGTTCCACCTCACGCACTATGTGGTATCGGCACGATTCATACCATTGCTCTCCTTTAAAAATATAGCTACATAAATAAGCGTGGATTGGGGCATGTTTGTATCACCAAACAGTCCTCAGGACTCGCGAAACGGTCAGGACAGAACAGAGTTCATCAGCGACAACTAGCACCACTTCTAACCTGCTACTGGAGCCGTCTATGGTATATAACACGGCACAGCCGTACATGGCAACACATCCCGGTTAGCCAACACCTCTGCCAAATGTTGCCAATCCAATCAGCTCTGATCCATCTGCCGAGTGGTGTTGTTACATCACAACGTGACATCACACCGCGCCTGCGTAGTCACCGTCAGCTGCAGCGACTGGCGCCCTCTGCCCTCCCCAGATCGTGCTCCTAATTCAGGCCATTTGCTTCGGTCGGAACATCAGCGCTGCGATGCCCGTTTGCGTGGACAGATGACTGGGCTGCTGATGGCGGCCGCTCCTCAGTCGGCCGCATGTCGACTAATCAACGCACCACGGCCACTGCTGGACACACGACGACGCGCCGAGACGTGGCGCTTCGCACGCACCGCAGTCGCCACCGTCTGCACGGAGCGGGCCGCGTCATCCGGTGCGTCCGTGCGTGACAGCTACCCCCGGGCGCGAGCCACATGTCTGACGTGGCGGGAACAAAAGTCGCTGGAGTCGCGTGCCGCCGCGCGTGCGTGTCTGCCGTTGACGACACCGATCAGCTCGGACGTAAATTGCCGTTGCGCAGTGCAAAATAGCGACTGTGGAAGATGAATAATCACGGTCCGGCTACGGGCAAGGCCATTCCCAGGCGATCCTCAATCGGTGTGCCAGCTGTCGCGGACTGACGTCATAACGTCATACCTGCACCGCCGGGCAGATATTCTGAAAGTGGTGCGGGACAATAGCCGGGTTTACGGCCAATTTTGTACCCAGTCAGCGCAGTTTCAGGAGCAAGAATAGAGCGAGCTGACCTGGCATAATAATAAGTATATACTATAAGTGATACGTAAGTGAATCATCACAACAGTTTCTATCACTAAAATGCTTTCCCAACGACGTGACTTAAATGAGACAAATCCAGAAATCGTCACGGGAGAGGGGGTGTGTCTGGAGGAGCGCTGCGACACGGCGAAAGCTGAAAATCCGTTCGCCATGGGGGAGGGGGGGATGGGGTACACTCGAGCACACTGAAGGGGCACCTTTTCCACTAAGATGCGCCTTTTCTTTGTAATGGGCGCCAATTCCTCTCCAAGGGGCACCTCTGGCTGAAAAAAATACGTTGAGCGGGGAAGAAAGTGCACAAGAGCCCGGTTCCTTTTCCCGGCCGGATGAGCGCCACTTCCTAGGGAGAACATGCCCCCGATGCCTCCCCTGCCTCTGACTCAAATCAAAAGAATTTAAGACACATAACCATTGAATAACGACACTCTAACGGTCTTACATGGAGAGTGCATTCACCTCTACAAGCTCGACCCGCTACTGACAGACAGCACAATTAGCGCTCTAGTTCAATAAGGAACGGTAACAATTGAAGCTCTTTCTGAACGCCAGTGACTGAAATTACTGCAAAACATGCTCACCAGATGCCAATCACTGTTATACATCTATATCTGATACAACATGCTCACATCGCTCACACAGGAAATATTGGCGCCACAACGGAACAGTAGAAGACTTGGATACCGACTGACTTATTCGACTGCCACATCTGGTAGTGCGAGATTGAGAACACAAAAATGGCTTAATCAAAATGGTACCAAGAGATCATCCTCTTAGCGTTGTTCCATCTCTACCGCTAAACAAAGATCGGACCTTTTTGTTCATGGAAAAAATATCTGATACAAAAAAAATTGTTTTAATATTGGTTTAGAACACAAAATATATTTCCAAAATACAACCCTTTCGATGTTCTAGGCACTTCATGGGATGATCCAACGTTAGCCATCTCATCTTGAGTGTTGTGTTGCACAAGAGTACTAACTAGTTGTGAGGTCAACGGATAAACAAATGGCAGAAATGCCTTAGAAGTGTGGTAGGTGGCCCATTCCACGACAAATTGACAAATGAAGGGCCGAATTGCACTCTATATCTCGATGAAAGCACTTAGATATAGTTGGTTTACCTCTATAATCCAGCTGTGAAATTTTGGGAAAGATATGAGCAAAGGTTAAGAAGTTATAGCTTTGGACATTCTTGAGAGGTCACCGAAGATTTGGAGATCTGAAACTTCATGAAGAGCTACACGGATTGCACTGGAGACTACTATCAAGGTTTCCATCGTCCAATAATGTGTACGTCCAGGGTGAGATTTAAGAACCCCGAAGATAATGGGATGAATTTAGGCCAATTGCAGGGTGTATATTTCTGAACACTACTTGTGATGCAAGCAGTTAAATGGGCATAGGACAGTCGATTCTTTGCGATGTACTCCATGAACCTCATTGTTAAACTATACAACCATTGGTGCATGATCAATGGCGTACCGAAAGGGGATGGGCACTGGAGAAGTCTATATCCACATGATAAGGTGTGGCCCCCAATATCGCGTCAAAGTTTTGAAAAATATCGCTTGGCTCCCTTAAAAGCACGTTGGTGTTCCCAACAATCACACCGGGGAGCATACAAATCACTTCTGAGGCCCTAAAAAGTCGCGCAGGGGTCCCTGAAAATGACGATGGGGCTCCAAAATCACACTAAGGCCCCTAAAAACGACATTGGAGTCTCAAAACTCGTTCCGGGACCATAACAATGACGCTGGGGGCCAAACAATGTTGGACCTTGTCCCTGAAAATACCGCTTGGTCTCCAGATGTCGCGCCGGGACCACGATAAATCATGCCAGGGCCCAGAAATAAACATGTTAAGGCCATAAGGAGTCGAATCGGGCACCTGGAAATCACGCTGGAAGCCAAAAAGACCGGAAGTCGCGCCGGTTCCCTCGAAAACTAAACTTAGCACCAAAAAGACGCTGGGTCACAAAAGGTCGGGTCGCGGCCCCTGCTAATCTCGCTGGGGTCCAAAAAAGTTGGTTTGACCAGGCACCGAGAAAATCACGCTGGGAGCATAAAAAGTCGTGCTGTGGTCCTTGAAAATCACGATGGGGGCTTCAAAAGTTCGCACCTGAGCCCAGAGCATCAAGTTGGGAGCCTAAAAAAGTCATGCCTGGGTTCTTGAGAATCACAATGGTGACTCCAAAATGTTGGGCCGGGGCAACTAAAAATCACGCTGTGCCTGAAGGTACCCAAAGGTCGCTCCCTGGCCCATGGAAATCACACTAGGGGCTCGACAGGCCGCACCGTGGTCCCAAAAGTCTCATCGGGAACACCCAATAAATGAAGCCGGGCAACGAAAAACACAATCTGTACATGGAAAATCACTCTGTGGTCCAACCAATTGTTCCAGAAGAAACCAAGACATGTTGAACACCCAAGTCCGTATCAAGGCCACTAAAACTCGCGATAGGTATCTCAACAAATGAAGACAGGGTCCAAAAATCGCACTTAGACACAAAAACGTCGCGCAATTGCCACTGGAAATCACTAGGGGTCAAACAAGTCGCACCAGAGTCCTAGTGATTTCCAAGGGCAGCGGTGCGACGTTTTTGGGTCTAAGTGCGATCCAACAAGTAGCAGTTGGCTTCCAAAAACTCAATTCATACCCGGAATGCTACTCTGCGGCCACAAAATTTGCGTCAAAGACCCCCAAAACGCGTCGGGCCACGGAAGAAGAAGCATGTTGGAGCACGGGAAAAATGGACTGTGGGCTCGAAGAATCGTACCGAGGCCCCAAAAAAAGTATCGCACAGGAGTCTTACAAAAACAGAAGTCGACGATAAAAAAATCACAAAAGGACTCCTTCGAATCAACCCGAGCAATGGAAAACTCAGAACAGGTCCTAAAAGACAATTCTCCTAAGGGCCTTTTTACTCTGAAGGTAGCCATCGGCTGAAAAATGAAACTCGTTGAGCAGTCGCAGTGGCATACCAAAGAGACAAATACCCCCTTCATCCTGAAGAGGTGGGCTTCCAAGAACCCAAGAATCACGTCGGAGTCCCAAAACATGATTCTGGGGTCCCATAGTCTATGGAGCCCCAGATCTATGTGTCATAGATTCGCGTCGGGGCCCCGTAAATGTAACCAGCACCCAAAAAAATACTTGCACCGGGCCCAACAATTTGCGACGGGAATGTCAAAATCGCGCCGTTGCCGAGATAAGTACAACGCGCCCTGCAAACTAGCGTAAGCCCCCAAATATGGCGCTTGGGACGCAAGATTCCTGTCGGTATTCCCATACATTCTAGTCGGGGCATGAAAAATTCACCTCGGGGCTCCCAAAAATTGGCGTCGATGGCCACAAATAAGCACGGCATGGCACAAAGATGGTATAAATGTCCGAATAAGTGGCAAATCGCGTAAATGTCAATAAATAAATTTCCGAGCAATGAAAATATTGGTAAATACGCTCCTTATCCAAAACATACCATCCGATGCCTTAACAAATCGCATACGGCACCGAAAAACATACCGGAGTTCGAGAAATCGCGACGGGACATGAACAAAAAATATCATCTGGGGACAGCAAAAATCTGGTCGTGGCTCGGACTAACATGATTCAGAAGAAGTCAGCAAAAAATTCGTCTAGACCAGAACACTGGCGTCGGACCCCCCCCGGAACCACGAACCTGGGCCCGAAAAATCGCGACGGGAACCCAAGAAGTTATGCCGGAGCTTCCAATATCGTGCTGGGATCCCACGAGTATGAGCGAGGAACCAGAAATGAACACAGCGGAACCCTAACAGCAGAACTGAAGGACGAAAATGCGTCGGGCCCTCCAAAGCGTACCGAGTCTGGCAAAAAGCGGCAGGGCCTTAAACATGAGTTGCAGCTCTAAGTCAACACACAGAGAGCTAATAGCAAAACGCAACGAGGCCATCAAAGCACACCGGTACCTTGATACCGCATGGGGCCTCAAAACAGGCTGAGGCCCGAACAAATCGACGTGGTCCTAGAAAAGGAACAAAAAGCCCGGGCATTAAATAAACACTTCGTGGCCTGGGAAAATGCACCCATGCCCAAAAAGATATCGTCGGTGCACAAAAGCACAACAAAACTGAAAAAGAGCCTGGGTGGCAAAGATGTGCCGGTAGGGCGCCACTTATTTGGAGGTGTTTTTCATTTCTGGGAAGTTCTATCGGGACGGGCGCGTTTCTGGTATCATTCGTCTAAAAACATTGTGTGTAAAATATGTTTTAAATATAATAATAATTAGAACTGCCTCAATGAGGTCAAAGTTTACACTTTTTGTCGAGAAGTACTCATGGCGTTCTGTTATCATGCCAGTTTTCGTTTCGACAACAATTGTAGTTTCTGAGTTGAAAAATGATAACAGACGCACAGACGGACAGACAGACGGACGGTCAGAGTCGTTGGTTTAGTCTTCCACACTGGTGTACAGAAGACTAAATATGTGTATATAACGTTGTCTACTCAGAATATCATGTTCTTTCTCCTGGTGCCGTGGGATAAGGTTAGGACGAGTTTTACCAACACTAACAGTATTTCATTCTCTTTTTCAGTGAGTTGTGAAATGACGTGATAGCTTCGGCAACAAGATCTAAATCAGCAGTCTATCTCCTGGGGACCGTGGACCACAGCATCACAGGAAGCATGCTGTCTGCGGGAAAGCAGGCGCTTCAGTACTTTTTCCACCTTCGCCTTGACGTCAAGAAGCCGATCAAGGAAGCAGCCGCTGAGACAGTGACCGCAGTCAAGGAATTCTGGGAGCGGTCCCGTATTCCTACGCAGAAAGACCAAAGTGCAAGGGACAAGGTCCTCCGAATGTACAAGAAGTGGCGGGCTTTGAACAAGAACTCGAAACGGCGCACTGTGACCCAAATCAGGAACGAGGCCAGGAAGATGCTGAAAGGGCGAACAGAGAGAACCAAGAAGAACTAGTCGAACTGGCTTCGAGCTCCAGCTCAGGTGTAAGCAGCCCGACCCGGTCACCGACACGGCGTCGTCGCGGAGAAGAGGAAGAGCTCTCTCTCGGGTCCGTCCACGTCGAATGCAGAAGCATCTACGACCCCTTTACTACCCAAGCGATTCCGCGCGTCAAAAAAGACGGTCACCCCTGATCTATCGGCAGCAATGGATCGGACGAAACTTACCGACCGAGAAGGCAACTTTTTGCTGTCGGCGGCTGCGAGAAGCTTGGCCCATGACCATGAGGAGCTGGTCTTGAACCGCGAACCATCCTGCCGCGACCGAGCAAAGTTCCGTGCCATGGCAGCAGCGGAAATGAAGGCAGCCCTGCATCCTACTGTGCCGCTGACGTTTACTGGGAGGGGAAAATCGTACCAGCGGCTGATGGAGGTCCTGCTGAAGATCGCTTTCCAGTTCTGGTGTTTGGGGAGAACGTCGACAAGGTTCTGGCTGTGCCCAGCCTCCCCGACGGCACTGGCCGCGCCATGGCGGAAGCCGTCTTCTCTGCCCTCGAGGATTGGGACATCAAGGGACGGATCTGTGCCCTCTCTTTTGACACTATCGCCTCAAACACAGGACTCCCAGGAGGAGCTTGCTCTATCATTGAACAGAAACTGTAGAAGACAGAGCTTCATTTGGCTTGCCGCCATCACATCCACGAATTGGTGAGCGAGAAGGCATTCACGGCGTGCCTCGGTCCCTCTACCGGTCCTGACATCATCCTTTTCAAACGATTCGCCACCCAGTGGGACTCAATCGATCAAACCAAAGCGAAGCCCTTCAAGGATGGAACCATGCCGCAGCACCTGAAGGACGCCCGTGACGACCTGCTGATCGAATTCAGCCGCCTCCTCGACGGTCAACATCCACGTGATGACTACAGGGAGCTTCTGGATCTCTCTGTAATTGTACTGGGCGGTCCGAACAAGCGCAGTGCCCGGTTCGCTCGTCCCAGCGCCTTCCATCGTGCGCGCTGGATGGCAAAAGTCAGCCATGCCATCAAACTGTTCCCGTTCCGTGAACAGTTTCAGATGTCGTCAGGCGAAGCGGCTAGAATCCGGCGATTCACCATCTTCACCGTGTCTTCTACGTGACGGCCTGGTACAAAGCGCCGCTTCCGGCAACGGCCCCAGCCGCTGACCTCGCGCTGCTCAAGGCTCTCGTCTATTATCCGGACTCAGCGGTGGCTAGGGCGACGGCGACAGTCTTCGCCATGCACCTATGGTACTTGAGCGAGCGCCTCGTCACCCTGGCCAGCTTCGATGAGGGGATCGACTTGGCGACAAAGCGAGAGATGGTTAAAGCGATGGAAGAAGAGGAAGGATCGGAGGATCACCCGCGGCGTATCAATGCGGACCTGTCCACCGCCTCAGTCGCCAACAAGACATTGGCCAAGTTTACAACGACTACATCAAAGGAGTTATTCAAGGTTCTGGACATTAGCACCACTTTCCTGCTCAAGGATCCGGAGGAGTGGTCGACAGACCCAGCCTTCGACAGCCTTCATCGCCGCATCCCGCCAAGTCCAGGCCCTTCAAGTCGTCAACGACTTCGCGGAGCGCGGAGTGGCGTTGATGCAGTCTTTCAACCTGGCCCTAACCAAGAGTGAAGACCAAAGGCAGTTCCTCTTACAAGTGGTCGAGAAGCACCGCTGTGACTTCCCAACCGCCCGCATGTCCACCGTGACCTTTGCAAAGTAGGCAACGAGTGGGAGATGTGCGCCTATGATACCACCGCCAGGGGGGCTAATACTCGAGTTAAGTGGGACCTAGAGTTGAAAGTATGAAGCCCAGTGATGTTTTAGGTCAAGATTACTAGTTTGAGCAAACTAGAAGTTATATTTTATTTGCTAGAGGCATAGAACATCAAGTTCTAAAATTTCTACTTTTCGACAAAATATACTAACGTTGACCATATTGAGGAAGTTGCAAATATTGTTTTATTTGAAAAATATTTTACACACGATATTTTTTTTCACAGAATGGAACCAGAAACGCGCCCGTCCCGATAAAAATTAAAACTTTCGAAAATAAGTGTCACCTTAATGTGCCGGGCTCCTAACAAAAATTGGCTGGAGCCCTAAAGCCCATCCGTAGATAAAGAAAAACGGAAAAGTCCAGGGAAAAACTCCTAACTAGAGCCTGAGTTCGGTTGACAACCTGAGTGTGTATTTAGCCAGGGGGATGAGGTGCATCAAAGCTCAGCGATTCTCAGGATTTTTTTTTAGCCACCAGAAAACGTGGGAAGGAAATAATTGATCATTAATTGAATTCAGCATGGGTTCTTGTGGTTTTTAAGCCTGAACACGTTTATGGCTTTATGAGGTGACATGTGCTGTCACATGTCAGCTATTTTGTGCTGAATTGTTGGTCTCGAAAATAAGCGCTTACATTCTGTTTCAGCCGGGTGCCACAAGATGTAGTTGTAACATTTCGTTCCAAGTGGTGGACATTCTAAGGCGCACAATGTAAACCACGGAGCAGATTAAGGTGACTGCCAATCAGTGTGTTTGAGTTAGGCTCTAAGGACAAAAACCATACAATTCATTTTTGTATATTACGTTTTTTCCCAAGTCAGTCAGCCTGCTAATCTTGGTCTGTCACACACCGGATGAAATAATGTTCATCCGGCTACCATCCGCCTTCCATGTTTCTCATCCTTCCCAGCATCAATCATGATACTTCTTTTGCCATGGGGCACAGAGCAAGCTACGTTCTTGCTTATGCCTTCTCCTCACCAACAGCGGTGAAGATTTACAAGGGTGACATGTCTTAGTGACGTAATATACCAATTCATGGAAACTAGTGAATACCACATATCCATTAGTGAGGCTGTCGTGAGCTCGCACTTCACACACACACACACACACACGCACATAGCGGAAGTTGAAGAAATTATATTTGAACTGTAATAGGTAGGTACCAACAGGTTCATTTGCACCAGGAAGACAAACCTATTATTAAACTCGTATCTAATCTAATCGTGTAGATCTAATCTAATCGTGAAGAGCTCCATGTTCGGCGAGAAGTGTGAATTTGAAAGTACCTATGATGGGATGAGTTATTTTTCAGTACATGTTGCGGTAAGCCACAGGCACGCCCAGGGTGCCTATGGGCGCCAGGGTGCCTCCTCCCTTTAGGCCTGTCCCCTTGAAAGTTGTGTTCACGATTCAAATTATCGGGTTATCCAAGTGCTCAACCATGGCACTTCGCGAAATTTCTATGCATCCCTGCTGTTGACCCTAGCCCACCCACTTTTCGAGAGGTTCCCACACCTATGCCTATAGCTTCCGGAGGGGACCCCGGGCTATCAGAAGGGGCCCCGTTGAAGTGATGGACCCTTCCCTATAAATGGATTGCTCATGTCTTGTGAAGGCCCCTGCCAAGCCCCAGCTACCCCACCGGCTCAATGAAGATTCGTGTTAATTTCTGTAAATCATTGAGGGCGATTTGTTGGCGACGCGGGACGGCAAACCTGATTGGAGAGTTGAAACTCATGTTTAAAATGCTCTTGAATTTGGGTGGGGACAAGCCAAAGTTGGGTGGAGGGGAGGGGAAACCGCCCCATGCCTTCTATTATTGTTAGATCGTTGCCCAAAATATAATATAGACACACGTAATATAGGTATGGCCACTGTCCTCTGGAATCGCCTATTTCTCTTAAATATGCATTACAAATTGAGTACAATTTTCATTCTACTTCTTAATAAAACATTTCACATTGCGTGCATTTTATAAGTAGTACTCTTGTAACACACTGTGTTTTTCAGCTGATTTTACAAAAAGACAAAAGCGCCGTATTTGTATAATCTCAGGGTTGTTTCCTCTCTTTGTTGACGTGGGAACTGTGGCAGTACTGGTGCTGATTGGACGGTGGGCGGTTAAGTCTAGGTAATTGTAGCATTTCAAATAACAAAGGAATAGATAAGTATGTAGCGAATTATGTTTCAGTTCCATCAATATTCCTTATTTCTTCCGTTACACCGCGATTCATTTTGCATGTGGTGATAATGCAGAGCCCTTCGGTGCATTTTGAATGCATCAGTTTTATTATGGATGACCCCTCCCATACATTTCTTTGAAGTTTCGTCTGTCAGAGGTGTGGGTGAGGAACAGAGGAGCATGATCGTTTAGTCCGTTCAGGATGGTATATATTTCCAATCCAAGTCACTGGTGGTCTGCCAGCTATATAGCAAAGTGTGAAAGGAGACAAGTAAATTTGTGCAGGTAGACCTCAAACTTGCATCCAGTTGCATCTCATGCATCTGGGTTAATTTTGTTCTGTGTTGCTTTGTTATGTTTCCACAGTCCAATAATGCCAGTTTCTGCCAAGACCTAGACCCAATGCACACACTGTCAATTGGATTATAGACATAAGGACATAAAGACATAAAGACATAACAGTTTAGTGCAACTATGAGCCACAAGGGCCCTTCTTGGTTCCACTCTGTACACTCAACCAGTTGCCCACCAAATCTGTTGATCAGCCCTCCCTGGAATACTGAAAAGCAAGCCCTCTATTCTTATGATTGCCTATGCTGTTTTTAAAGATGCTCAATGTGCTGCTACTGACAATGGCTTCAGGCAGCTGGTTACAGTATTCTACTACCCTGTTGGTGAAGAAGGACTGTTTTAACCTTGTTTTGCTGTGGTTAACTTTAATTTTAAATTGATGACCTCTAATTGCATCATTTGTGTTAAATTCAAACATTTCCCCAAGATATCCCTTCTCCAGACCATGCACAAATTTAACATGCATGTCCTGAGGTCTGCTCCAACTTTGCATGTCTGGGGGGGCAGATGTCTGCCCCCTAAGATCTCTAAAACTATCCTAGCTAGCTACAAACGGAAAACAGTGTCGGATAGCTGGTGACAGGCTCTATCAAAAGTGTTTCAGTCATTTTTTTTTCACTCAGGTCAATATTCAGGTCACTGGGCTGTCATAGGTCAAATTTGACCAGATCCGGTGGGACTCTCAGATATTGAGACATATCTCAGGACCTGTAACAGATAGAAACAAATGGCAGACTATTTGACAGTCCTTGAAATGTGCTATTGATGATAGTATAATTTAAGGTCAGGCCAACTGAAACTGACCTCGGGTCAAGGTCATCGAAATAGCCTAGGGAGAACATGTAATGCATCAATCAACATGTCTTGGCAATACAAGCACAACAGTGTTGGAAAAACATAACATAAAACACATAAAACATATGCTCTAAATTTGAAAGTTCCAAGCGATGTTCTCCAAATCCCATATTCCAAAACAAATCCAGTGATATTGTGCTCCTGTGGCAAATATCTTCAGCCTCACAAGCCAGGTCTGTATTTGCTACAAGGTATGCTGGTTGCTGGCATGATTCCCATTTATGAGCATGATCCATAACATACTAGCATGGTGTTGAATAATATTTATAATTAGGGTAGGATGTCAAAGTGAATGCAGCAGGATGGTGATGTTCCCAGTGGAAATAATGTTCAAAATGATTGTTAGTGCTTTGAGCTCAATTTTTAGTCAATACCATACAAATGAGTAATGACTATCCATTTTGTGTGCTTTGAGAGGTACCTAATCTCTGGATGCATATATCAACAATAGCAATGCAAATGAATTGGTATTGTAAGTGATGTATATGCTATAAACTGGTATTGTAAGTGAACATCATCTGTGATTTCTTCACCTGACTTGTGCTTTGTAACATCACAACCCAGATATGTTTTGGTGTGCATAAGCTGGGATGAATGAGGCAAATAGGATTAGCCTTTGGTATGATACTTCTATAATCCTTCCACTCAGATTTGCATCCATTTGGTACTATCCTTTGTTTCCTTTCCCTTCACCATGCTTCAGTTCAGCCTAGATGGGTGCTAAATGACCTCATAGTCAGTGCGCCCTTAAGCCCAAATAATCATTCAGTTCAGCCTAGAGGTTTCCTATCAATCATGTGCTGCTCCATCTGAATGCTAGTGCATATGTTTGAGTGCAACTTTGCTAATCTTTGCTATTCTTGAAATATTTGCTAAAGTTTAAGTACACAATGTCTATCCTTCGATTGTACATTTTCCTAGTTACATACTATGTGAATTCCAGAGGTTAAATAATGCAAGATCTCCCAGATCAAAATTTGTTTTCAGTGTTCTTTGATGGGACATGCCTATCAAGATGACTTAACATTCTCCTCAACAGGTTTTTTTTAATAGCTGTTTACAAACTAGTGAGATCAAGCTAACTAGCATGTGGCTTCCCAGATGGTTTCTATTTCCATGTTTGAAAGTATGCACTATATTTGCACCTTACTCATCTTCAGATACTTTGAAACACTTAGATGACTGCCATGGAAGTTACACTTAGAGAGAACTGCTAGGATATGAACACACTGAATGGTAATTCTAGCAAGTATTTCATCACATGTGGCTTTATTTGTTTTCATTTTCTGCAGGTGGTTTTCTACAGACTGTATTTAAGGTCAAGGAACTTATCCCCTGCCATGGTAGTGTTTTCACTAACTTATAGTTCAGTGTTTTCACATGTATGTGAGTACTCTTTAGCCTGCTCAGTCTCTGGTTCCTTAATACTGTAAGGCAAGGTGGATAGTGAAAAACAACATGCAGTAGCACACCAAAATTTGCATATTTTACCCCACAGCAATTTCATATGTGTGAAGATTTTAAGGTCATGTCATCCACAGTCACCAATTTAGTCGAGGTCAATCAAGGTCACATCCAGAAAAGTTCAATGAGCTGTCACGTTTTAATGGTAAAGGTTTTTGAATGTATATTTCAGTATTTAATCATCTTTAGGGATGCAACAAAATGCACCAGAGGAATTCGGTATTTTTCATGACTTTTGTTTTGCATATTTGCCAATGAGGGCTAAAGTCAAACATTCAGTCTGGAATGAACATTTTATGAGACCAAGTTTACCTAAAACAGCTTTTATCTGTGTGCTCAATACATTATCAAAAAGAAATCATATGCTTGTTTATGTCTAACCTTGTTTATTTTGATTTGTCTATTAGGGACAAACCTATTCTGACCCTAAAGGCAATTGATATTTTAGAACTTCCAATATTTGATGTGCATTTAAATGTGAAAATAACTTCTCACTGAGTTTCACCCAAGAAGATCCTGAGCTGATCACAATTCACTTGGACAACATTTGAATCAATATCCTCTTCCATTTCCTTTCAGCATATAAAAAATAGCATGTGATGTCTTGATCACTATCACCTAAAGTCATACCCATCTTTACATTGTATATTAAATTTTCCTGCTATATTAGTACTATATCTAATGTGCACTTCGTAACTTGCCCAGTTCCCCTCCTCTGATCAACTGTGCAGGAGGTCATCATGCCAAATACTTAGTGTTTACAACCATTCTTGATAAGACAGTGTTAAAGTGTTGGTTTTTTGTTAGGTGTGAGATGTATAAATGAGTACAGTAGGATGCCAAAATTATAAATGGAAACGGTGTCCCTTAACAAGTTCTTCAAACACAATTTTGGTTCAAAGCATACTCATACATGCACCTTTTTCCTTTGCTTTGAGATGCCTAATTTAGGGGAAATTATTGTAGTGACAATGATACAAAATACCTATCCTGATCAACTAACATTGTATGACACAATGTTAGATTATTCGTGAAATATGGTGGTATATGCTACTTTATGAACACACAATCGACCTCCTTATCCAAGAAGAATCAACATCCTGTTCCTTGATACATGCTTATGAAGTCTTCATCTCTTCTTTCTAACATTATGTCACTTATAAACATCATGTTCATATTCTCGATAAGGAATGGTGGTACATGAACATTTCACAATGTAACACCAGGTAAAGAGATTACCTATAATGTGATATGGCATGCAATGCCAGTTTATAGCATAGCCATTGTTCTCCCTATCCCGAATATAGCTCATCCAAAATTATGAATGTTAAAACAAATTATAAATGCACAATCATAAGTACCTACACCATTGGCTCAAATTTGAGTTCAAAGGATGTCAAACATTTTAAATGGTACTAATTCCATGGGAAATTTCCACATCCTATTGTGCTCGTTTCAACATCTCACACCTAAGGAAAAACTATTATTTTAAACCTGTATTACAAACCACATCATAGGTAATCCTGGATTTGTGCTAAGAGATGTTTGTGTATCACAATCTGCAATGGAAAGTATAAGCATAATACTTATCAACAAGATGCTATTAGAAATGGGATATGAAGACCTCATAACGACTCATCACGAAGCACAATGTCGATGCTCCATTGGGAGGGATGTCAATTCAGTGTTCATAAAGTGGTATATTCCACCCTATTTCACAAATAATTTTTAACAGTGATAAGATAATGCCAATCTAAGGCAACTATGTCTGGTTTCTCCTCAAATACCATCCCAAATGTCTAAATCTGCACCATTTTTCATGCAAAGCTTGGCTACCCTAATATTATTTACTAATGTTTTGGAGTACCACTCATTACTTGCTACCACCCTCTGAAGATACACAAGGAGCCTTTGTCGATATTACGAAGAAACAAAATATGCTGCAACCTATAATGTCCACAAATTGTATTATTCAGATCTAGGTTTCCAAAGCATGAATCCAGCCCTATGCATTATTACAGTGTGACAAGAAAACCAAATGTGCTCAAAGCCAACTGAGTTTGAATACAAAGCGAAGCTCATGGAAGCATTAATTAGCTGGCTGTCACATATTTTACCAGTGATATACAACATCATAAGAAAATGGATCCCATCGTCCAATATCCTGCTTGTTTTTTATTGGGATGTACCTGAAATACAAAATGGGGAACCTCATCAAACAAAGGGCAGTTCTCCAGTATATTTGAGCCTGATAGTGTGACAGGAGCATGCATGTTAAGTTTTGTCTGTACCAAAAATGAATGCATGGGGGAAACGATTTGATGGCACTATCGAGCACGTCGATGGGAATAGTCTGTCCAATGCATTGAATGTTTTTGTAGTTATTATGGTTTTAGGGTGCATCAAGTGCGTTGGTTATACAGCACAAAGATTTTGTAGGGACATGTTTGTGTGAGGCATTTTTTTTATAGAATGCTGATATTGGACATCGATTGCTAACCTTCACAATAGTTTTTTTTAAAATCCTTGTCAGCAGATTGCCCCCCCCACACACACACCAGAAAGGGGCACAATGAAGAGTCCGGCAACTGGTATTGGTGTACACTAACCATACAATTTGAGTGAATCATGCAATATATATCGTTTTCAGATGTTTGCCGACCTGTGATTTGGCTATGGACCTAGGACACTCCCAGCGACCTCCACCAAGCTATAACCAGGCTGTGGCTCTTCACCCGCCCGGTAAGTGATTGCCAATGGATCCGTGTGTCATATCTATCCCGTGCGCTCCTCACCTGGCTCGCCTTCCACAACACGGCGAGAACTGTCGCCCCTACGAGCAAAGTCAACACGTCCCTAATTTGTCAGTGGAGTCACCCGAGAGCCGATTTTTCTGGATTCCGGTCCTACCGGAAGCGCCAGATGTAGCTGCTGGCCGGTCTGCCTGACTTCACAAGCATTTAGCGCCCACTGGTGCTAAATCCAGGGAACCATGGCCTGATGGGACCTCTTCACCCTCAGATGGCCAATCCCCCAGGTCCCATACCTCCCATGATTGGTGAGGACCGCACGTCGGTCTCTTCGCCAACAGCTTCGAACCTGTTAACGAAGCGCCCGCTCCCGTGAGCGGCATCATCCACCGGAGGGGATGGCTCAGTGTTCCTGCCGGTTAACCAGCCGGCCTCTGCGGACAGGCGGCCTGCAGTCCCTCGAATCCAGGGCAGGATCTGGCCACAATCTTAAACAGAGCTGTTAAAATCATATGGTTTGAACCGGGGACACATGGAAGCATCTGGAACCCTGGCAAATTTCAAGCCAGGCTAGTCCCGCATGGCAGGTACCGATATGCCTCTTCAGTTTTGCAGCGGAACATGAGTGGCTTTTGTCACTTTTGCCGACCGTCAGGCTGTTTTCTCCAGGACACCGAACTGTCACCTGGTGTCCGTTGCTCAATAAACGGTACCATGCTTTCTTCAAGAATATGCAGGGACTAATGTAGTATCACATGGTGAATTTATCCTGGCAGTGCACCATTGCACACCTGCCCAGCATCTGACGCTGTGGCACATAGCTCCAAATCGTGACGTTGCGTCTCGTGTGGCTTTCAATCATCGCCCAGTAACTGCCGGCTCATAGTGATTTTCGCTTGGGCTTCCTTTCCCCATTATAGCTTGAACGCTTAATGTTCAATGTGTTCCTCTTAATGCGTGTCTTTCTGTGTCTCTCCTGTCTTACTGTGCATTGGCAGCAGGTGTCCCTATCGTTAACGGCAGCGACACGAACGTGATACTGTTTCACTGTGCCACTGTCTGAGGATGTGTCTCACTGTGTCACTGTCTGAGGATGTATCTCACTGTGCCACTGTCTGAGGATGTGTCTCACTGTGTCACTGTCTGAGGATGTGTCTCACTGTGTCACTGTCTGAGGATGTGTCTCACTGTGCCACTGTCTGAGGATGTGTCTCACTGTGCCACTGTCTGAGGATGTGTCTCACTGTGCCACTGTCTGTGGATGTGTCTCACTGTGCCACTGTCTGAGGATGTGTCTCACTGTGCCACTGTCTGAGGATGTGTCTCACTGTGTCACTGTCTGAGGATGTGTCTCACTGTGCCACTGTCTGTGGATGTGTATCACTGTGCCACTGTCTGAGGATGTGTCTCACTGTGCCACTCTCTGTGGATGTGTCTCACTGTGCCACTGTCTGTGGATGTGTCTCACTGTGTAACTGCGAGGAGATCTCATGTGCCACTGTCTGTGATTGTCTCACTGTGCCACTGTCTGCGGATGTGTCTCACTGTGCCACTGTCTGAGGATGTGTCTCACTGTGTTACTGTCTGTTGATGTGTCTCACCATGTCACTGTCTGTGGGCGTGTCTCACTGCATCACATGGTGGGATGAGTGTCTTCCTGTGTCTCACTGCGACTGTTTTTGTAACGTGTCTAACTGCGTCACTGTATTTATATGGCTGTGTATTTCTGTGTCTCACAGTCACTGTATTTATATGGTATGTCTGTGGCTGTGTCTCACACTGTGTCTCGGTGGCAGGTGCCCGTACCGTCAGCGGCAGCGACACGGACGTGTCCACGTCAGCCGAGAACCTGACGCACGAGGAGAAGTATGTGCTCAGCCACACAGAGCGTCAGGATCCGCAGGTGTGTGCCCCATTCCATCTTACCCGGAAGTATGTGATACTCTCCTCTGTTGGAGCTGCCATCTTAAAAAAATGTGTAATTCTGGAACCTGAAAACCTACACATACGATTCGCCCTAGTGTCGGAATTTGCACTTCTTCCTAGCCCCAGTGCCTATGCCTCTTCATACTTGTGTCACTCCCAGAGTGACACATCTTCATACTTGCGTAGCTCGCACCCAATCCAAAGAGAGAATTATGAAAGGAGGAACTAAAACACGTTACAAATTGACTGTTCACTATGTTCTTTACGTGCATGCTTGTTGGTCTGCTTCTAAGTAACCTATAGCCAGCAGACAAAATATTCTTGACAACGGGTTTTCTCAAGAAATATCCATTTACTGATACTGAAGCTTTGCACCTTTGAGCAAATGGTGGCTTTCGAAGTCAAGTCAATTGTCTAGCTTATCCTATCCCCGAACTTTTCTCACCTGGTTCATCTGTTTGTTTTGTTTGACTAATACTCAACAGGACAGTTTAGCTAGTTATTCACGTCTCTTACTCTTTTTTGACGAAAGGAGCATTTTCTTTTCCAGGGAGAAGAGAATTTAGTAAAGACTGCCTTAGCCGGCACCGATTTCAGCACTCCTGCGGGAGCGATGGAGTGGGCAAAGAGGTGAGGCGAAGTTGTCTGCACCACGTGCTCTGTGTTTTGACTGTGATTTATTTCTGCATGCATATGTGCTTCCAGTTGCCACATATTCTTGTCACGATTGATTAGCGAGGGATGTGTGTACACCGCAGTCAAGCATGTCGAGCGATACATTTCCGTCATATTTTGCACGTGTTCCCAAAGATATATGTGTGTAATGACAATATCTCACCAGATGTACGATGGCCAGCCGTCGTATTGACAGTAGCGACGTCTGCCGCTGGCAGTGACGGCTGCTGCTGACAGTATTGACGGTTGCCGCTGATACCATGGACGTCTGTTGCTGATAGTGACTGCTGCCGCTGACAGTATTGACGGCTGCCGCTGGCACTAGTGACGGCTGCTGCTGACAGTAGTGATGGCTGCCGCTGGCAGTAGTGACGGCTGCTGCTGACAGTAGTGACGGTTGCCGCTGACAGTAGTGACGTCTACTGCCGACAGCAATGACGGCTGCCGCTGGCAGTAGTGACGGCTGCTGCCGACAGTAGTGACGGCTGCCGCTGGCAGTAGTGACGTCTGCTGCTGACAGTAGTGACGTCTGCTGCTGACAGCAATACCTCCTAGTGACGGCTGCCGCTGACAGTAGTGACGTCTGCTGCTGACAGTGAGGTGACGTCTACTGCCGACAGCAATGACGGCTGCCGCTGGCAGTAGTGACGGCTGCTGCCGACAGTAGTGATGGCTGCCACAGTATTGACTGTTGTGACTCGTCGGCCGGCAGTGTCGAGAAGGCTCTGAAGCGGCCGATGGGTCCTCCTACCGGCCGACCGCCGCCGCAGTACCCGCGGCCGGGCGCCGCTGCTGCCGCCGCCGTCGCTGCTTCGACCGCCGCCCAGCTGCCGTTCAACGGTCTGGAGCGGCTACTCACCCAGCGCGACTCGCCACAGGTCAACGGCAAGGAGGTGCGACCGCGCCTCACTGTAGTGCTCTGAAACGGCTGTATCGTGACTCGCGCTGCCCAGGGGTGGGCTGTGCTCCCGACGTGGTTAGGAAATGTGCCAAATCACGCAGGCTCGCAAGTTCGGCTGGTCCAGATCGCACGGACAGCCAGGTCGTAGGAGGTGCCAGATCGGTTCTGCAGGTCCGAAGGATTGCCAGGTCGCTTGTGATAGGCCGTGACTAGATTCCAGCTGAAGTGTTGCGCTCAACGTCGTATTTATCCTCAAATATTATGGTGTTTTGATGCTGCCTGATCAGGTTTCAAGTATATCCCCCAAGGTTGCACTGAATCGTGCGGTACATATGAGTATGCAATGCCAGTAAAACTAGCTCGCGTTTCAACGTCTCGGGCATTTTGCGAGCCCGGCTACTGTCAACTGCTCTCCATCGTTTATTATTTGAAAAGTGTCTTGTTCCTTACGAGGACTCACTGGTAATCTATATGGTGGTTAACATCCAGGCTCTGGTGGTATTTCGGCCGCCCCTCATTGTCTCGTCCCCAATAGTTATTGCTAGTTTCTATACAAGTATCCTGACTCCGGTAGTGCGCCTGCAGTCGGTATCCCGTCCCCAGTGGTGTATGACCCCCGTTCTAGTCGGTGTCTGGTCGTCGGTGGCACGCGGGTGGTTTGTGTACCAGTCACACTGCCAGTGGCGGTGCCAGGTGACAGATGCCGGCCTGCCGGTGGGTGGTTTGTGTACCAGTCACACTGCCAGTGGCGGTGCCAGGTGACAGATGCCGGCCTGCCGGTGGGTGGTTTGTGTACCAGTCACACTGCCAGTGGCGGTGCCAGGTGACAGATGCCGGCCTGCCGGTGGGTGGTTTGTGTACCAGTCACACTGCCAGTGGCGGTGCCAGGCGACAGATGCCGGCCTGCCGGTGGGTGGTTTGTGTACCAGTCACACTGCCAGTGGCGGTGCCAGGTGACAGATGCCGGCCTGCCGGTGGGTGGTTTGTGTACCAGTCACACTGCCAGTGGCGGTGCCAGGTGACAGATGCCGGCCTGCCGGTGGGTGGTTTGTGTACCAGTCACACTACCAGTGGCGGTGTCAGGTGACAGATGCCGGCCTGCCGGTGGGTGGTTTGTGTACCAGTCACACTGCCAGTGGCGGTGTCAGGTGACAGATGCCGGCCTGCCGGTGGGTGGTTTGTGTACCAGTCACACTGCCAGTGGGGGTGCCAGGTGACAGATGCCGGCCTGCCGGTGGGTGGTTTGTGTACCAGTCACACTGCCAGTGGCGCTGCCAGGTGACAGATGCCGGCCTGCCGGTGGGTGGTTTGTGTACCAGTCACACTGCCAGTGGCGGTGCCAGGTGACAGATGCCGGCCTGCCGGTGGGTGGTTTGTGTACCAGTCACACTGCCAGTGGCGGTGCCAGGTGACAGATGCCGGCCTGCCGGTGGGTTGTTTGTGTACTAATCACACTGCCAGTGGCGGTGCCAGGTGACAGATGCCGGCCTGCCGGTGGGTTGTTTGTGTACCAGTCACACTGCCAGTGGCGGTGCCAGGTGATAGATGCCGGCCTGCCGCAGATGAAGACGACCAGCGGCGCGCTCAGCGACAAGTCCAACTCGTCGTCGTCGAGCCAGCTGGCGGCGGCCGAGCCTGGCGTCGCGGGCTACGACGGGTCGGGAGGCGCCGGCCCGCGGCTGGACAAGTCTCCGCTGTCGCGCTCCCAACCCGACCTCAACCGGAACGGCGCCGACCCACTCCGGTGAGGCTGTGGCCGCTGAGCGTGCTCCCGTCTGACAGTCGTTGTTGGGCGCCCACCCTCCGACATCTACCCATTGCGGCTGTGGTCATTAACAGTGCCGACCCACTCCGGTGAGGCTGTGACCGCTGAGCGTTCTCCCGCCTGGCAGTCGTTGGGCATCCACCCTCCGACGTCTACCCATTGCGGCTGCTGTCGTTAATCCTGGTTAGCCGCGTGTGAGGCGGACTGATGGCTGCCAGTCAGCGGTACCTGGGGCGGGCTGATGGCTCCCCCAGTCAGCGGTACCTGGGGCGGGCTGACGGCTCCCCAGTCAGCGGTACCTGGGGCGGGCTGACGGCTCCCCAGTCAGTGGTACCTGGGCGGGCTGACGGCTCCCCAGTCAGTGGTACCTGGGGCGGGCTGACGGCTCCCCAGTCAGTGGTACCTGAGGCGGGCTGACGGCTCCCCAGTCAGTGGTACCTGGGGCGGGCTGACGGCTCCCCAGTCAGCGGTACCTGAGGCGGGCTGACGGCTCCCCAGTCAGCGGTACCTGGGGCGGGCTGACGGCTCCCCAGTCAGCGGTACCTGGGGCGGGCTGTCGGCTCCCCAGTCAGCGGTACCTGAGGCGGGCTGACGGCTCCCCAGTCAGCGGTACCTGGGGCGGGCTGTCTCTCCCCATCGGCGTGTGGTGGCTGAGGCGGGCTGGCATTGCCCCGCCCCTCCGTTAGCTATGACTGGATATGCCTACTGGGCTGCTTGGTATGTTGGAAACAGTCGCAGGCAAATGTTCGCGACGCATTTAGTTTATGGTAGCCAGGAGTGTTCTTGTCGGATATTCAGTGTAAATATATTTAGGATATCGTGTGATGCCACCTCATAGCAGGCGCCATGTCATCAAGTGTGTGTTTGGACAACCATTGTATAACATCATGCCACCAAGGAAGTGTTCCACGCTTCCCATGATCAACTCTCAGTCACTCCCATGATCAACATCAGCCCACTCTCAGTGTCTCTGTCTGCTTTTCATGTTTGAGCTATTGCTTCTTGAGCCCCTCGCTGACATAGTGTTTTCTTATGGCCTGAATTGTTTGATGCTTGGTCACAAAGCCATGCTATGGGTGCCGAAAGATAATGTATGCATGCACCGGCTGCTGACCAACACGATGACGTCAGGTGTTGTGTTTATTGCCTACCCGATGTCGGGTGACTGAAATTATGCTGTGGTTCAACAGACCACCGGCACAATACCGGGAACCTCCCGACTACGTGGCAGCCAACGCCAACGAAATGATGCAGATCCTCATGTTGGAGAACTCGACGCTGAAGCAAGAGATTGACATGTATGCCAGAAAAGTGCAGAAATTGCAGAAGGTGGGTGACATGCGAGACGGGTTGGATTTATGTTTTGGAACCCTCAGTTTGGAGAGTAAAAAATATGGGGCATTTTAGATAGTAGATAATGATATTCTCTGTTTTTAAAGGCAAAATATGTCATTCTTGTACTTGCCAGTCATGCTTGGGCGTATTAATCAAACAGTAATGAGATTGCAAGTATGTTTCAACAACACTATTCAGGATGAGCTATCTGTGATGATCCTTTGTAAACCACTCGATGAACTTTCGGAGCTCGTCGGAGGTCGTCGGCAGATGCTATATTACAAGAGAAAACACTTATGAAGGTTGTAGTGTGGTAGCTGGGGTCTTAACGCCCTTTAATTCGTCTGAAACTCCGTTCATCTTTTGACAAAGGAGTGAATAATTCCCTACGAGAGGAAGCTGTTCTGAGTGACTTAACATCCAGGACAAAACCATGTTTCCAACACTGCATGCGGGGGTCCTGTAATCCTAGACTTCTTGGTAGATCCCAGCTGGTGTGCTGAGCTATCGATCGACACTGCATCTATGCATCTGGCGAGGAAGGGCTTAGTCACACGGGTACTTTTTTTTGGCCGTCACAAATGCGCATAGGCACGAGTCTGTGGCCGTCGTCAGGCATCAGATGACATACGCGAGTGGGAATGCTGGAAGTTTTTAGGTGCTTCTAATTCGTGGAAAAGCGTGGAAGTAGAGCTTTTGTTTGTAGTTGCCTGCTTCTGATGCGTTGGTAAGTGCCGAGTTCAGTGTCCAGTGAACGTGCCCTATGGACGCAGCGCAGGCGCGGTTGTTTTCATAGCAATGCCAGACGAGTGTAGGATAAGGTAATATGAGCAATTTCAGTTGCAGTTTTGCTCATTCCTTCATATCGCTTTTTCTTCAGGAGTCTGCTTCTCAACATATACGAAAACGATACAATTTGTTTTCTAATAGCGTATGCTTCTGTTATATATTTTCTGATGTGAAGTACTAGTGCAATAGCCCTTGCTGGCAGTCAGGCATAAACACATACTTGTGTACTAAACAGAATGGCCGAGATCCCTTTTGGGCATGTTTAGTTTTCATTTGTACCCATCGATATGTATGGATTATATATATTTATATACAAACGAATCTGCCAATGTGGTTTACTCTCCCGATGTCAATTTATCACCGTCGCATGTCTGCTGGTAGCACCGTCGACAAACCTGGAATTTAAAACCAAACCAGGTGAAGCTGCTGAGTCCATTAGTCAGAATACGGCATTCGCGCATCCCGACGGGAAAACGTTTCGCTTTGCCGCCATCAGACAATTGGCCACACACCAGCGACCGATGGTGGCGTCTTAGAAAGATCTGGCAAACCTGCCGACCAATCTGCCACGTCCGACCCACGGTGTGCTCGTTGCTTGTTGTGTGCTTGACACTGCGCCGTCGAAGAAGATTTGAAGTAGCCCTAATGTTGAATTAGCCAACAAGCCAACACCTACGCCGTCAACAATTTTGACATTGCAGTGTTGAAAGAACCTTGCAGGTGGCTGACAGATGTACTGGCAGATGGCTGAGATCATTGCATTTGGCTACCTTTTCGTATTCCTCTAACAAGCAGAGTTCGACATCGTCGCTTCTCCTATGCTTTCGCCTCTCTTTTTTTCTCTTTCCCTCCCTCTCTCTCTCCCTATCTCTCTATCTCTCTATCTCTCTATCCCTCTATCTATCTAACTATCTATCCATCTATCTATTTATCTCTATCTATCTATATATATATATCTATCTATCTATCTATCTATCTATCTATCTATCTATCTATCTATCTATCTATCTATCTATATATCTATCTCTACCTATCCCTCTATCTATCTATCTATCTATCTATCTATCTATATATCTCTATCTATCTATCTATCTATCTATCTATCTATCTATCTATCTATCTATCTCTCTATCTATCTATCTATCTATCTATCTATCCATCTATCTATTTATCTCTATCTATATATATATATATCTATCTATCTATCTATCTATATATCTCTACCTATCTCTCTATCTATCTATCTATCTATATATGTATCTATCTATCTCTCTATCTATCTATCTATCTATCTATCTATCTCTCTCTATCTATCTATCTCTACCTATCTCTCTATCTATCTCTATCTATCTCTATATATCTATCTATCTATTTATCTATCTATCTGTCTCTGTCTATCTATCTATCTATCTCTATCTATCTATCTCTCTCTATCGCTCTCGCTCTCTCGTGGTCGCTGAGAGCCATGCAGTCGGCACACCGTGAAGGGTCACACCCCTGTCTGACGGCAGTTCGCGCTGGAGCTGGGCAAGCTGCAGTCGGACTACGACGACCTGGTTCGGACTTGTCGCCGTCGGGAGCAGCTCGAGTACCTGGCGCGTCAGAAGCTGACGGCCGAGGTGCGCCGCGCATCTGACCTCAACAACAGTCTCAGCAGCCAGCTGGACACCTCCAAGCTGGACGAGGACAAGAAGCAGACGGACCGGCGCGAGCTGCTCGTCCAGCAGCTCGTCACACAGAGTGGGTGGCGCCGGCGATTTGAGTCGACATTGGGTGCGCTGTTATCCGGCAGTTAAGCACACAGCTGGGGTGGCGCTGGTGACTCCAGCTTGGTCAGCTGCACATTGCGCCATGTCAGGAACCGGTCTCTTGTGCTTCTAATCATCCGACTGTGGCCAGGTTGCTCTCATTGAGAGGTAGAGGTAGAGGGGTAGGGCCGATATGCAAGATGTTGGCACTACTATACATTTTCACACTGTTGCCTGTTCCCGCCTCCGGTCACGCACACACCGGAGGGGTGGAGCGGAATCCGCCCACCCATCCTATTTTTCGACGATATCTCATACATGAGCAGAACTATTGTAATGCAGTCTTGTGACTGCTAGGAGTTGATTAGGCCATCCGATGCCAAATTAATTTTATTTTAATCTGTTGGAAAGTGTAGGGACCAGCGTGGGAAAAGTGGTTCGCTGACCTGGAGTCGGAGAATAAAAAATTTGTATCGGAGCCCTCCAAGAAAAGAAGATATTCCTGCCCATGGAGTCGGAGAATAATAAAATGGCCTCGGACCCCCCTAAAAAAACCCAGAATGCTAATGGTGTCGGAGCCCAAAAAAGATGATTGCTGAAAAGCATACAAGCCGCTTACTTACAAGCATACTTACACCCCTTTACTGGACCCTAAGTCACTTCAATCACGCCCACTTAATTCACTGGCACTTACTAGGTTTTTCTCCGGAAAGCTCTCAAAACTTTGTCTCAACCCAAGTATACCCAACCAATCGAGACAAAGATCTTCGCGCAAAGGGAAGGGGACAAAGCAGCGAGGCGAAACGCGCGCTCAAAGTGTGGTCGCTGTGTAAACATGACTGCAATATTTACACAATTTCAAGACCGCTGCTTGACCTCAATTCCTGTCGCCTTTAATAGGAATTCATACGTCAATACGGTGTTACCTTTTTTCTTCAGTTATATGGGAATCAATACACTGAAGATATATGTTCCTAATCATGAAATTACGTTGTCTTTATCCTAGATCAAAACATGAATCGGGCGAGACCGTCCCAATAATTTGTTAATTCTCCTACTTTAGTACGGATATTGTCCTGTCCTAATGGCGACGTATCCAAGGGTGGTCAAATGATGAAATGATAGATTTTCGTAACTATTTTAAATGACGTCTATTTGTGACCATAAATGGCACGGAGAACGTTTAAACTCAGTACATGCACAGTTACTGCAGTTGCTGAAGTGATAAAACTACTATTCAGATGCTTTTATCTTGATGGGTTACTGTAGTTTTGCGAATTGAGGTGGAATTCATACCAAAGTAACCCAAGGTATTTTGTTTTTTTAAGCATTTACATGGCTCCCAAAAATAGGTCTTCTGCCATCAATGAAGTTCACTAGCTGGAGCTATTTTATGCATTTCAATTCGAAATTGAATGCTCTATTTCGTGAAATTAACAAAATTACTGAAAATGGTCTGAGATGTCCAGAATTACGTTCTCCGGTAGTCTCCGATTGGAATGCGGCTGGAGAACAGGACCTCGGGTCCGATATGCGAGTATTTGACGTCATTGTGCATATTTCGAGTTCCACTATGGTAGGAAGATATGGCAGCAATACGAGAGGTTTCATAATGGAGATTTTTTTGGTGTAACGCCAGTATTTCCCGGAATTATGAAGAAGAATCGTGGTATATTCCAATCTTTCCTTCTGAAGAGTCATTTCGACAGAATTCTGAAGACATACGAAAACCCAATTCCTCATATCTTTGTTATTCAGAATGAGACGAGATTGGCGCAAGCCGAATGACGATTCATCTGTGGTTACAGAGTGATTGTGCTGGGCCGCCGTCCTGCCAGTGTGAAAATATCCTGGAGAGTAATAGGCTGAGGTAATAACTAGTTCCGAAATTTACATTATTTTGTTCTATTGTTTTTATGCTATGTCGATGCTTTTGTTTTGTTCGGATTTGGGGGCATCGTGCACACCAACGATTACCTGAGTAACCCCCCCCACGAGTTCGGCCTTGATTGGGGCTTAGACTGAGCCAGGACATAGTTTGTAACTATGCGATCCGTACCTATCTGATATAAACAAGGTCTCCACCACAAATGTGTGGGATTTTGCAGCAACATTTCCTTCATGTCATTTCCTTGCACCTTCAATATGAGTTCTTCCAGGCAAAATAAATATAGGTATATCCAGAGTTGAATGTATTTATTCAAAGCATATTTGCAGATTCATACACACATGCATAACATGCAATATGTTTGACACATGCACAATGCAATCCAAACAACCACCACAAACTTGTGGGTATTCTGATATAACATGATATGCTTCCTGGGCAATTGACTGCAACCTGCATTTCATGCCTTATGACCTGCTATGCCATGCTCTTCTGTTCTGTTGTCCAGGCTTCTAATTTGTATGATGGACTGGAAACTGCAACTGCATTGTTGGAGCTGGACTGAGATCCTGGAAACAAAATGTCATCCATTATTGGCACGTTCCATTCGGAGAATAAAAAGTTCAACATTTGCAGTCACAATCCTGGAGAATAAAATGTCCTTAGGTCTCCATACTCCAGGAGAGGCCCAAAATTCCCACCCTGGTAGGGACTGTCTACGTGCAAGGCGACCATCGTGCGACCGGCCCGCTGGGCGTTCAAAATCACAAATGCTTCGTCATCGCTGCGACGCGGTGTGTCGGCCAACGTCGACCTCACTGAATCCGGAAAGCATTGATCTTTGGTCATTCAATGTGTACTGCGAGTTTACTACAATCATGACCTACCCTCTTAATTGTGTGCTAGTGTCAGTGGTTTCCGAGACCTTAGGGAGACGATCAGCACCCCTACGGGCCGCGTTTTGTCAGTGCCCCCCCCGGTGCGTGTGTTAGCCCTGGACACAATCCTGGTTCATACTTTAGTGGATAATCCCCCCGCACAAAAAAAAAAACTTGGAGTGGGAATTGGGTGACTAGCTTGTCACCTCTTATGGTGATCTTGTGGACGTTGACAGTGCCAATAAGGCGATATAGTACCATTTGTATGTGATGCTACGAACCACACATTCTCTCCAAATACCAGCCTTTGCCAATGTGTTCAATTTAGCACATGTAAAATGAATCAGCTGCGTACTATGACCTCAAAATAGCCTCTAGCACTGTTTCTGCCGCATGTGCGGCCCTGTTTGATGGCGTCGTGTTGGCTACGTCTAGCAATGTCAGCGTTCCGTCGTCTAACAATGTTAGCACGTCTGTTGTTGGTAGCATGTGCACTGTATCGTGCCGATCAATTACGTATGTAGTTTTGCGTCCATGAGCAGGGACCCAGGAACTACCTCGGGGTCAGTTGAAGATAGGTCACTTGCTAGACTTCTCAGTGGACATAGATCCCCTATAGGTGGACGGCAGACGCTCGTGTAACCTGACCCGACCGACAGACAAGGAGCTGCAGGCGGTGAAGGAGCGTCAGGAGATTGAGCTGACGGCGCAGCGAGCCACTCTGCAGGAGCAACGGCAGTACATCGACATACTCGACACGGCGCTGACCAAAGCCCAGGAGAACGTCGTCCGCATCGAGAAGGAGCACTCGGAACGGGTAGGCACTTAGGGCCGGGAGTGCTTACTCCGGGCCGGCGCTAGGTGTACACCTGAAGTCGCCGGATTGCCAGAGGACAGCCTTCGAGTCATTGTAGGCGGAGCACATAATCATCGCCCTTGTGCGGTGAACGGGATTTTCATATTACCCGGGGCTTATATCATTTATCTTAACCCTCCCTCTCCCGGGGATATTTTACGCCCCCTCCCCTCCCAGGTTGTCAGCGATAGTGAGAAAAGGCGCGCGGCAGCTCGCCGAAATTTGGCATACCTTTTGCACACCATTTTAACATTTGTGTGAAAATTTTGACATGTTATTTACGGTCACACAGTTAAGGTCAAGTGATGTTAACTTTAAAAAGTAAACTAGCCTTCACGCTTTAACGGACACGATATTTCAACGACACTTGCAAGATCTGCTAGTCTTTCGAGAAGTAACAAAATGCATTGGAGACTAGTTTTGAGTTTCTGATTTTTTGTTTGTTTTGCATTTTTGCCCATTAGGGCCAAAATCGAAGATTCTTGCTGAAGTAAAGCCATTTTGTGGGGCTAAGTTACCTAAGCAACGTTTCCCGGTACGCGCTAACCATTATACAAAATACATGAAATTGATAACTCAATTTTGAGCAGTTCCAGAAATTAAAATGTTCATTTTTGGTGGAAACGTATTTTGGGGCAATGGTCGATTTCGCCTTCTGGAAAGACTTACTCATCCTGGACTGACAGGGTACCCTGGACTCGATTTACCCTGGAAAGACTCTGGACCTGGAGAGCACTGGAGGGCGGGGATGGCCGAGTGGTTAAGGTGTCGGGCTATGGGTTCCGAAGATCCCGGGTTCGACTCTAGCGCCACTCAGGACATTTCGCAATCCCGCGGCCCACCGGCGAAACAGTGGGCGGCGCCATTAGCCGTGAATGTGCATAAAGTGTGTCGTGAACCAACCAATAAACAAACAAATGGAGAGCACTGGCTGTCCGGTCGTGTGGGCTGTGCGCTAGGTTCCCGGGATCTTGGTCTACCTTGTCTAGTCATACAGATCTTTGTGCGATGGAAGATTCGGTCTGTTGGGCGTGGACGTAGATTGTGCAATCAGCGATGCAGTACGCTGACTGTGTGTGGTCGGATGGCAGCTCCAGACCCAATATGTGGACCGGTCGACGTTCGTGGAGCGGGTGGCGCAGCTGCAGCGCGCGCTCACCTCCTGTCAACTAGCCACCGACCGGCGCGAGGCGGCGCACAAGAAAATCCGAGCCGACCTCGAAAAGGAGATCAATGAGCTGAAGGCGGGCAAACAGGTTAGTGCACGTGACGGTCCTCGGATTTTCCTCCTCGATTGTGGAAATTGCGTGGAAAATGCAATGCTACCGTTAGCGATATTGGGAATAAGATGTCACCGGAGCGTGATGTCGATTGTGTAGTTGATTAATACCAACTGGCATGCCACGGAACCCCTACACCATTTGAGTAGTTTTATTCTACTTTGTTCGTTACAGCATGATAAAAGCCGGTCCATTACCAGGGAGACGATAATGGCAACTCGCAACACTCTGAGCTGGCCGAGATGCGGCAAAAGCTGCGCGACGCCAACGAGCGGACACTGCTGCTGGAGACGGAGCTGGCGCACTGTCAGCAGAAGTTGGTCGACAGTACCCGCGACAGGTAGGCGATGGCCGGTCGGTGCGGCTATGTCTGCTGCCACTGATGATGCGGCTGTCTGCTGCTGCTGATGGCCAGTTTGCGTGGCTCTGTCTGCTGCGACTGATGGCCAGCCTAGACGGTCTGCCCGCTGCCACTGATGGCTAGCTTGTGTGGCTCTGTCTGCTGCCACTGATGGCCAGTTTGTGTGGCTCTGTCTGCTGCCACTGATGGCCAGCTTGCGTGGCTCTGTCTGCTGCCACTGATGAGCCAGCCTAGACGGTCTCCCCGCTCCCACGCAAGCTGATGGCTAGTTTGCGTGGCTCTGTCTGCTGCCACTGATGCCCAGCTTGCGTGGCTCTGTCTGTCTGCCACTGATGGCCAGTTTGTGTGGCTCTGTCCGCTGCGACTGATGGCCAGCCTAGACGGTCTGCCCGCTGCCACTGATGGCTAGCTTGTGTGGCTCTGTCTGTTGCCACTGATGGCCATGTTTATATGGCCAGCCTAGACGGTCTGCCCGCTGCCGCTGGCAGCTACAGTAGTCTGGCTGGTCGGTACCAATCATCTAGCTATGCAGGCTGTTTGGAACCAGTCGAGTGCTTCATATTTCATCCGAATTGCCAGGTATTTGTTGATGGGACATGAGCTCGGTATGGCATTGAACAGCTGATGCGTCATTGATCCCCTCCACTCCCCCGAAAGGTATCATCTCTTGGAGAGCTGGGTCATCTCGCTTCGGTGGTGAACACCCGTGTCAGTGATTTGCTGGAGTTTATGTGATTGTTCCGTTGGCATCGGCATACAATCGACTAAGCATTCTTATCCGGTTGCAGTAACGATCGTGCAAAAGTGGCCATATCCCCTAGCCATACCCCTGCATACTGTCAGCCCAGTCCAGTCCGTCAGTCCTGTCCAGTCCGTCAGCCCAGTCCAGTCCGTCAGCCCAGTCCAGTCCGTCAGCCCAGTCCAGTCCGTCAGCCCAGTCCAGTCCGTCAGCCCAGTCCAGTCCGTCAGCCCTGTCAGTTTGTCAGTGGGGCTCGGTGTGATGAGCCTGTGTTCTGTTGCAGCGACGCGTTGCTGGTGGAGCAGTCGATGGCACACTTGCAGCCCGGCCCACTGCACCTGGCCGGCGTGCACCCGTCGCTAGAGGAGAGGTACGGCCGTCACCGCTCGCCGGCACAGGGGGGACTTTGACTGAGATTTGGCAGCACGCCATCTTTAAGCTCGTAGCTATGACATTGGCGGCGCATGTTAACATTGGCCGCGTCGGTGACGTGCTGCGCGTCACACTGGCCGTGTCGGTCACATGCTGCGCGTCACAGTGGCCATGTCGGTGACATGCTGCGCATCACTGTGGCCGTGTCGGTGATGTGTCGTGCGTCACTGTGACCGTGTCGGTGACGTGCTGCGCGTCACTGTGGCCGTGTCGGTGACATGCTGCGCATCACTGTGGCCGTGTCGGTGATGTGTCGTGCGTCACTGTGACCGTGTCGGTGACGTGCTGCGCGTCACTGTGACCGTGTCGGTGATGTGTCGTGCGTCACTGTGACCGTGTCGGTGACGTGCTGCGCGTCACAGTGGCTGTGTCGGTGACATGTGCGTCACTGCGTCGCCTTGCTGCTTGCTGTCTAAGCAAAACACTCCGTGTATTGCGCTAGAGAAAACACCACACTGAGGAAGCCGAAGTTTGACTGGCAAATCACAAATTAAGATAGCTGCAAAAAAGGAAACCCGATTGACCCGTGCGAAGAAATGCCATCGGTAAACTGAGACTCTAAAAAAAACACCAATTGTAGTTATATATGAGGCGAGAGGTGTACTGGCTAGTCCAGGGGAACAGATGTTGAACGGGTCGAGGAATTGCAGCAGGTCTACAACAAAACTTGCTAGGTAGTAAGAAAGCTTCGGTGAGATAATCATTTATTTAAAAAAAAATAATCAGATTGCTTGCTGGGCTGGCTTTATGAACCAGGGTCCTATTGCTAAGTAAAGCTTATTGCGTGAACCCTGGCCCCACCACCCGATCCATGAATTCCAGTTCAGCGGCATAATTTTGACCGAAAGTTTAACGTGCCGTCAATGCACCGACACAGCCGCCCGGTAACTCATCCTCGGCCTTATTGGGCCAGCTGCCAACTGACCCTTCCAACCGGAGGCTAAATACGAGCGCGCGAAGCGACTCCGTCCTTGTCTTGCCATGATATAGCGACCAGATACGCCGGCCTGACAAGTGCAGTGCGGCGCTCTAACCAACTGAGCTACCGAGCGACAAACATTTCTGTTAAAGTATGGCTGGTATCTCAAAGCCATAAATCCATGTGCCCAGAATATCATCTATCTATTGCATGTTGGTCCGGACAAGGACATTAATTGCAGGATATGCATACAGGGAACACAAAGGGAGGAACAACCCTGCTGGCCCATGCTAGATGGTACCAGAGGAGCCTGTGTTCAATATCCTTCAAGGCCCCTGATGTATATACATTCATTAGCACATTCTTCTGACGTCAAAGCCGAGATAATTTGCTTCCGAAGGGCGGGGGTGGTTGTGACTTTACGACGCACTCACCAGCTGAGGCCATGAGGAATCGACTGCATCTCATCCTGGGAGGAAAGACGAGCATGGCAGGGAATCGAACTCCGTACCTCTGGCGTGCCAGACGTTCTGTTTAACCACCAGGCCTTCGTGCGAATTGCATAGATTCTTTCCCTCACAGCGGATGCCTATTTGTGCCGATAAAAGATGAAGGCTTTCACTTACAGACAATGCTCAGAACAGAATAGGAGTGGCCTTATTCCCCAATCCTGCCTGTTGCGAACGCATCATCGAATAATCCAAAGAAATGGAAGAACATCCAAGTAGCATGGGTTAGTGGGTAAGCATTGAAAAACAATCGGGCCGTGCCCTGACATTGTAAGGTTTCAGTGTAGGACCACACTTAATGGTGAGTGGTGACTGGCTTGCAGTGCCTATGGCGTCTGGCGTCCTGATTGGTAAAGGCAGTAGAGGCACTACCAATAGCATCACCATTATCGAACTATCAACAAAGGTCATATAAAACTACTTGTCAATAGTGAATATATTCGTACATAATTGTACATTCTTACATCAATATTAGCGTTTCGCATCTTCCTCCTCCTCCCCTCCACTCCATATCAAATAAATGTCAGAACAATGCAATCGGGCGCGTTCAACGCACACCCCGTCCTGTCCGGCCAGCCACCACATCCGCCCTGTCCGGCCACCACATCCGCCCCGTCCGGTCACCACATCCACCCCGTCCGGTCACCACATCCATCCCGTCCGGTCACCACATCCGTCCCGTCCGGCCAGCACACACCGCCCCGTCCGGCCACCACATCCGCCCCGTCCGACCAGCACACCCCGCCCCGTCCGACCAGCACACCCCGCCCCCGTCCGACCAGCACAACCCGCCCCGTCCGACCAGCACACCCCGCCCCGTCCTGCCGATACATCTGCCCCGTCCGCCAGCACACCCGCCCCGTCCGGCCACACAACCCGCCCCGTCCGGCAGCACACCCCGCCCCGTCCTGCCGACACATCTGCCCGTCCGGTCACCACATCCGTCCCATCCGCCCACCACATCCGCCCCGTCCGGTCACCACATCCGCCCCGTCCGGCCAGCACACCCGCCCCGTCCTGCCGACACATCCGCCCCGTCCGGCCACCACATCCGCCCCGTCCGGCCACCACATCCGCCCCGTCCGGCCACCACATCCGCCCCGTCCGGCCACCACATCCGCCCCGTCCGCCCACCACATCCGCCCCGTCCGACCAGCACACCCCGCCCCGTCCGGCCAGCACACCCCGCCCCGTCCGGCCAGCACACCCCGCCCCGTCCGACCAGCACACCCCGCCCCGTCCGGCCAGCACACCCCGCCCCGTCCGGCCAGCACACCCCCGCCCGGTCCGCCACACCCCGCCCCGTCCGGCCAGCACATCCCCGCCCCGTCCGACCAGCACACCCCGCCCCGTCCGGCCAGCACACCCCGCCCCGTCCGACCAGCACACCCCGCCCCGTCCGCACCAACACCCGCCCCGTCCGACCAGCACACCCCGCCCCGTCCGACCAGCACACCCCGCCCCGTCCGACCAGCACACCCCGCCCCGTCCGGCCAGCACACCCCGCCCCGTCCGACCAGCACACCCCGCCCCGTCCGACCAGCACACCCCGCCCCGTCCGACCAGCACACCCCGCCCCGTTACCGGCCAGCACATTCGTTCAACACTCACTCATCTACCAGCCAGTGCACCCTCTCTTGTCACATAAAGTAGACGTGGTGTTGTGGCTCAATTTATTTTTTTTTCCCGCCCCAGTACAGGATTCTAAGCAATATTAGCACAAAATTTGCCGACGATGTACTCCTGAAATGTCGGTTGCTTAGGTGCCTTGTGTCCTATAACGTCGTGTCTAAAAGTATTATTTTTCGTGCTACGGCTGGCGATTTGCCAATATTGTTAGGTGTCACGGTGGCCGGCATTGAAGTCCGGACGGAGAACAGATGGGCTAACATCCCGACCGGAACGACCACCGCACTTTATGATGGGGGGCGGTGACCCAAAGGTCGAATCACCAGCAGTTGCCAGATGGACCATTCCAGAAGAGGCGCCGGGAACCCACGGAAACTAGTATAGTTGTTTACATTGCCCGGTCCGACAGGTTGCGCTGCGGTCGTGTAGGTTGGCTCAGTGATATCAGCACCACTTTCCCTCGTTGCCGCCAGCACAGACGTTGCCACTCACATCATAGTCCCGCCACCAGGTCACTGTCACTGCAAACACCACTGTCATCACTGGCTTTCAATCCCCACCAACACCACGTTATCACTAAAACCATCGTGGCAGTTATTGCCACCTTATCCACCAACACCGCCGTGACCACAAGCACCACTGTCACCACCAACACCACCGTCACCACTAACCCGACGCCGACGGCAGGGTGCTCAGCCAGGAGGCTCGACTGGTGGAGAAGGACGTCATGATCCGGTCGTTGCAAAAGTACGTGCTGGAGGTGCCCGCCATGCTGCGGAACCCGCACAGTCGACAGAGCAGTCTTCAGTCCCTGGCCGGCCTCAATCCCAGGTGCGTTGCGCCGGTACAGAGAAGCCGCGCAACGGCTGGTGTAGGTATCAGCTGATCGCGGGCTCAACCTCGGGAAACAGTTTCGGGCGCTCGCTGGCCTTGCGTGCTGCCATGACTGGCCTGTGTGTCGTAACGTGTATGTCTGTGTCCTGGGTGTTGTAGCGTGTATGTCTGTCCCGGGTACCGTAGCGTGTATGTCTGTGTCCTGAGTATTGTAACTGTATGTCTGTGTTCTGGTAACGTGTATGTCTGTATTCCGGGTGTCGAAACGGGTATGCGCCCTGAGTATAGTAACTTGTACGTATGTGTTATGGGTTGCAATTGTCTCCTTTTATTTGCCACTGCAGCTGACGTAGGCCGGCAATTATCTGATTACCCATTACTTCCTCTGTGGTCTGCGGGGCTTTTCACACAAGAGGAGGCGCGCGCGATGTGTGTTGGCTGATTGTGATGTCGGCGTGCTTCAGTTACGGCATGGGCCAGCACGGCTACTCTAGCTCGGCGTACAGCAGCAGTCCCGCCCGGCCGCCCGGCGCCACCAGCGCCGGCTCCATGATCAACATGAACCGCCTGCAACCGGGTCAGTCCCAAATACTCACTTGCTATGTACTTCACTAACTCGCCATTTCCCGCCCAGGGCAGAGACCGGGGTGAATCAGCACCATCTGTCTGTAGCAAGTCAATGCGTCACGGTCTCTTCCCTGTCTGTAGCGAGTCCCCATCTGCCTGTAGCAAGTCGGTGCGTCACGGTCTCTTCCCTGTCTGTAGCGAGTCCCCATCTGCCTGTAGCAAGTCGGTGCGTCACGGTCTCTTCCCTGTCTGTAGCGAGTCCCCATCTGCCTGTAGCAAGTCGGTGCGTCACGGTCTCTTCCACCGGGGACGAGTAGCCTAGGGGTAGGTTGCTCGTCTCACAATCGAAAGGTTGTGGGTTCTAGTCCCACCTGTCGCTACTCTTCGCCCGCGACCAATCGGCGTGAGAGATTGGCGACGTTACATGACTCAACGGTCGATGTGTCGTAAAACCAATAGCCAACCAACCAACCAACAACGGTCTCTTCCCTGGCTTTTCCCCTTTGGCCTTCCGTCCACGACAGACCAGGTGGATCAGCTGTCCTCCGCTCGTGCCTCCTGCCCACGGCAGAGCACGTGGATCAGTCCCTCTCTCAACTCCCTGTTACTTCTTGCGATTTCCCTTCCATCCACCACAGGAGGCCTGGTGGACCAGCCCCTACGACCCGTGCACGCGTGTAATCGATCCCCGTCGTCTCGTTTCCACATGTCTGACAGGTAGTTGCCACGTTTCGTCTCGTCTCCGCACGTCTATGACAGGTAATTGTCCCATTTCGTCTCGCCTCCACACGTCTATGACAGGTAATTGCCCAGCTTCGCCTCGTCTGACACGTCTATGACAGACAGTTGCACAGTTTCGCCTCGTCCCCACACGTTTGGGACAGGTAATTGTTGTCGGTCAGTGACCCACCGTCAGTGGCTGCGGTCGCCCATTGTGGAAAGGACGACGTTTGTTTGCGTGTTTGACTGCTAATCTTATCTCCCCACCCCATCTCTGTTTTATTTTGTTTGCTTTCTCTCTTTGCGTGTCCCTTCATGTCTTGCTTTCGGACTGTTTTTTTAATCTCCTCTTTCGTTGCTTTTCCCGTCATTTTTGCTGTTCATTTCTTTTTGTACTGCTTGCCATTTTTGTTTTCGTTGAAGCGCCAAAACAATATGTATCTTTTTCATGTCTCCATGCATTTATTGATTTATTGATGTTCGTGTGCCATACGTATATATATATATATATATATATATATATATATATATATATATATATATATATATATATATATATATCATCACCTGCCAGAGGCCTAGTCAAGTGGATCATGGATGTCATTATTCAGTTGGTCCCTAATTTGAAGAAAAGACTTGTTACAACTCAGCCGACAGAGGTTCAGGAAGATTGCTTATTAAGCATATCACCAAAGTAATGTTTGTAGGAGTCACTCCGGTGGTGTGTCTACTGGGAACAGTCTCAGAGACCGATGTACCCGAACTCGCGTCTCCCAGTTCGAATCTACGCCTCTGACCACCTTAGCAACAGCGAAATTCGTGGGAGAGTTGCGTCAATTGCCTGACCCTCAACTGAACCATAGTCAACTTGCGGTGAGGTGTGTACAGTTAGTCCCTCTTTGTACAACTATTTACCGCGTCATCCACCGTCACCTTATCAGTGACATAGTATGGGACATCCATCTGTACGGTAATAATAGTCGGTAAAGTACTGTTGTTTTGACAATCTCGCGTGCGTGTATTTTCATTGTCGTGTGTTATCCTGCTCCCGCACGGTTGTGTAACATCACGCCACCCTTTGTCCGCTGCTGTTCCCTGCTGTGTGTTATCCTGTTCCCACACCGCTCGGTTGTGTAACATCACGCCACCCTTTGTGTCTGCTGCTGTTCCCTGCTGTGTGTTATCCTGTTCCCACACCGCTCGGTTGTGTAGCATCATGCCACCCTTTGTGTCTGCTGCAGTGCCCTGCTGTGTGTTATCCTGTTCCAACACCGTTCGGTTGTGTAACATCACGCCACCATTTGTGTCTGCTGCAGTGCCCTGCCGTGTGTTATCCTGTTCCAACACCGTTCGGTTGTGTAACATCACGCCACCATTTGTGTCTGCTGCAGTGCCCTGCTGTGTGTTATCCTGTTCCCACACCGTTCGGTTGTGTAACATCACGCCACCATTTGTGTCCGCTGCAGTGCCCTGCTGTGTGTTATCCTGTTCCCACACTGCACGGTTGTGTAACAGCTCACAGCTCGCCTGTGTTACGACACTCCATGCTATGTCTCCGCGTTACAGTTTCGTCCACTCCAGTGACATCGGCAGAGCCGCGTCACGCCGTATCCATGGCGACGCTGAGCGCCGACATCTCGCTGTTGAACGCCAGTCTGGCCAACTCCAGCCTGATGTCTGCGCCAACGTCCACGGCCATGCCGTCGGCCGGCGGCGGCGCAGCGGCGGCCGCACCGCACACGGAGCCCGGCGCGTCCATCCTGCAGGCGCTCCAGAAGGACCGCGAGGTGTTCCCCGAACACTACTGGCACGTCTGACGCCGCTGGCGGCTGCGCGCGTGTGACGTCACGGTCGGAGCGGCGCCGCCATTGGTCGCCGCCGGTCAGCACCAGTCGAAGGACTGCGGACGCGCACGCTCGCTCCCACCTCCGGCGGCTGTTGTTTGAGACGTGTAGAAGCTAGGATAACCAAAGTGGCCACACATCGAGACGTGATAACGCTATTCAGTTGCGCGGCGGCCGTAGTGAGCGCTGTGCGTGGTTGTGTTGTGAGCGGCGTGCCGGCCGCCGGCCCGGTGCGCCGGCCGGGCGCCGCCGCCGACGGCCGCCCGTTTGTTTCCAGTTAGCTGCGGCGCGGCCGGGCCCGTCCTGCCTGGCAGGAGCCCGCGCCGCGCCCTGTTTAGCGTGAATGTATGCCGCTCTGTGAGCGACCAGTTCGGCGACGCTGTGTCGAGCGGCGCCGCCTTCCATTCGACGTGCCTCGACCGTTCTGGCCAGCAAGTCTTCGCTTTGCCAATGATGCTGAAGGCTGGCGTGCGTCGGTGGTGGGCCGTGAACTACCTGTTCCCTTATTCAGCCGGCGCACAACCCAAAGTCGGAGCACGTCTTCGGCGCGTCCGACGCCCTCTTTTGGGTATCCAACTCCCTCTCGCCAAGACCTGTGTCATACTCCGTCGCCTCATGAGCGCTGTGACCGTGCCAACTGCGGCGGCCGGGCCAATGTGCTGCCATCTGTTCGTGGACACGTGTACCGTTAGTTGTGCTATCCTCCGGCCGAGTAACTCTGCATTTATTGCGGTACAATTCGTTGTTCGCGTCTGTTTTGGAGAAAACCAGGCTTCCATGATACCGGGCTTTTCTGTCGTGTTTTTTTTTGGTCGTAGCAGGTCTGCGCCACGCCGATCGTTCGTGCTCCGTTTGTTGATCGCGCTTCCTTGTAACTGGAGCGAGCTGCTAACGTCTTCTATAGTCTTTCCTTGGTCGGGCATTGCGCACCAGCTAATGTGCCTAACTTTAGAAATATATAACATGGATGTTTTCGCACCTGTGTATTGTTTCAACCAACATCAACCGGGTGGGAGTGGGTCACAGGTATGTATACATGTATGTATGTATGTATGTATGACCAGCCAGCCATAAAACAAGCCGCAGGATGTTGGAATCAACTGGATTTTATTGACGGACCGCCCCAGTAAGAAGGTAGCACCGTATTGCGCTGCTACCTGCATATCAAGAACTGGTTAAGCCGATCAGAAACGAACAGCTCGTACTTCACCTACACAAAGCCCGTTGGCGAAGTGCGCCCACCACACAACACTGCAATTCTGTTCGTATCCCAGTAGCCCCAGACATGAGTCTATTTTGATCCTGGCTGCGCCACTGGCCCTGCAGTGGTCAGGACGGTTAAAGCTCTGCAGGCACGAGGATAGTGAGATCCTTGGACAGTCGGGGCCATGTGGGATGGCCATAACCGAGACGTGAAGATGGGCCACGACCCTGTCGACGTTCTGGGGCGTTTGAAATTCCTCCTGATTGGCTAAAGCCCCTGGCGGCGCAATTGCGCGCAGTGTGAAGCGGATTAATTTGAAGGTCCTGATGTTCGATGGGACCGCGGGATCGTTCCCATTTGAGATGTTGAATTCGGGTCAACAAAAAGTTGAACGATTGGAGCGAAAGCGAACGCAGAGTACAAGTTGGCGGGTGCAAGGTGAATATTGAATACGATTGGTTCTTTCGCTGAGTGAGAATGGCAAGCGTGTTTATTAATAGAAACGAATTAATGATTTGCTGAGATGGGGAAAACTACATTGGTTAGTACATATCTAGCTGGGGCCTGGCCTGGAGTAGCAGGAAATAAGAGCAGTTGAAATGACTGCAAAGTGGGTACCTACTACCAACCTACCTTGTAGGTGCATAAATCACGGTAGGTACATCACATAGAAAGACGCCTAGCTGTTGATATTTCACCATTGCGCTTGTAGTACTGAAGTTACTAGGCAGTATGGAGGAGATTTAGTTAGCTATTTTGACTTTAAGGCGCGTCGACTACTAAAGCCACATGCGCCCACATGATTGATTGTAAAATGTTTAGAATGGTTCAGGTCCAAGGCCTCCCAGCATGTTGCCAATTAGATGCAATTCCAATGAATGTAAAAACAATACATTCACAGGATATAACTGGAACTTGGCGTATATATCTGGACTAGGCGGCTATGGCTCAAAACATGCTCCCTATAGCCTGAGCAAAGGTATGTCGATACATCAGCACCTTAAATCTGGGTCTTGAGATTCAGATGTTGCAGATGTTTCTGAGTGCCGATTGATTTAGAGGCTGCGACCGTATTAATTCGCTGTCACTGTCGGACTATTGAATTTATTAGCTATTTCCTACCGCATAACTTAATTAACGGCACACTAAAACGGCGCACAATATAAGGGCTAGGATTTGGGTGGTATTCAAGAATGGCCCCTGGATTTCAGAGAAGGCTATTGAACGTACGACGGGTTACCGCAAACCGAGGTTTATCTCGACACAACGCGGCGAGCCTGCAGGAGGACGACGGCGCACCGCTAAGTCGCCGGTGGTGCCATCTACGACGGATTGGGAGTCATCTTGCGGCTGGTGTTGCGTGCCATCTGAAGCGCCATCTACGGCGGGGCGGGAAAAGGGCCATCTCACCGTCAGTGTTGTGGGCAAACGGAAACATATGGCTAGGAGACTGAGGTGACTACGACGTGTTGAAAGAGGACTGGGGTCGTTCCATAATAATAATTCTGGTTTCATTTACGACAGCTTGCCTTGCAGACGGCGAAGTACGCAAATAGTGGTAACATGCAAAAACCTCAGGTGCCGGTTGCTGCCAAATTTTTCGAGAAATTTGGCATTGTCACGACGGATTTGGAATCGACGCATAAAATGCTCTAGAAGCACCATTTAAAAAATAAAAACAATGGCCATCCTATCTCACATCGACGTAGCGATCCACCAGCCTGGAAAGACACTGAGCATTTGTATTGCAATTCAATAAAGCAGTTTTCATAGAACTTCACACAATATATGCAACACTTTAGATTAATCTCTCTTCGCAACTTGCACGCAGTGCTGAGCGCAAAATCCTCGCGCTCCCAACATGTTCGCTGCTTGTTGAAACCGACCGACGCGTTGCGGTCGACCGACAGCCGAGGCAGCAACTACAGCATGCAGAAACTGAGTTAATAAACCCATTAGTTTGCCGCCTCTACAAAGTTATACCAATGTCTCTAAAACAATATCACAATGTGTTTGGCAGCAATCACTCCCTGTCGGCAGCATCCGGCGACAGGAATGTGGCCATGCGTGCACAGTCGTCACGCGAACAAAGCAGAAACGCCGTCTCTGCCGATAACAACGCATCACTAGACCGACCACAAGAAGCAGAGGCCGTCGGCAGGCCGCCTTCACTACACTCTCTGGCGACTCAGCGCCCACCGGAGATACACACGAGCCCAGTGTCTGTCCGTGGTCGATGTCGTGCGCGGCGTACGTGGCACACAGGAGGCCTGAGCAGGACTATGACAATGGTAATCTTATCGTGACGTGGGCCCACACCGGCGACGCAGACACTGATGAGCGATGATGGCCTCCGACTGGTGATGATCGGGCGGATGATGACGTGCCCGAGCTCCGACCGGCCGCAGTCCTGTCGGCTCGCAGCTTCGGCGGACAACAGCTGAAGGGGCAGTCGATGTCGGCCGGCGGAACACGCTTCTGTCGGGGCCACTAGAACCACGAATACGCCTACCGGCGACACCTGGCGACCACGACCTGCGCTGATCTCCGGTCGGATCGGCCTCAGTCACAGCGCGGTTCAGCGCAACACAACGGCGACACAGCGCAGCGCGACTGCGGCGCAGCGGCCGCCTCAGGTGGGCGCGACACGCTCCGACGGCGGCGAGCCCCCGCGCGCCGTTTCCTTTTCAGCCCGCACCTTGCGCTCGCGCTCCTGGCGCAGGAAGTCGCCGGTGATGCGCAGCACCTCGTACCGCTGGCGTAGGTGCCTGGCACGCACGTGCTCCGACATGATGTCCTGGCAGCGGTTGCTGGGAAACCAGCCGGACGTGGAGTCCTGGAGCCGCATACCCTGGTACCAGCCTGCAGCATGCGAATGATGTTTGTTCCTTGCAAATTTCGCATGTCCACAAACATCGTTGTTGTTATTCAAACTATCGTTGTTGTCACCCGGCGGACAACACCAACTGGCCGCCGGGTGGTCAGCTGGTAATGAGAGACCCAACCGAAATGCACATCGGTTACCGAATCCGCCTGTCCGGCGCCGAGTTGTCGCCTCCATAAAGAGGCTGTTAATTTGACTGGGCCATTTATTTCCAGGTAATTATCTCAGCGATTATTTGCGGACATGCAGAAGCAGCTTAAGCACTGCCAGTTATGGGGCTTCCGCAAAAATAATGCTAAATTTGAATGTCGGAAATTGATTGTGTGCTTCACAATCCTGAGGAAATGCTTTTTGTTCCTGGTCTTATCATTTTTAGCACCACTAACTATTTAACCACTACCGATTTTAGCTATTCAACTCACCTCACCAAAACTGTCGACTTTAGAAACATGCTGATTCAGTACAGAATGTTGAGAATGTCTGACGAGAGTCTGTCTATGTCGTAAGGTATTGGAAATCAGAAAAAATGATCAAACTTTTTATCAAAAGTAAGAAGAATATGGGTTTGGTCGCCATTCAGCTACATTGGAAGAGTGTGCAACACCGACCGTGCACTTGGATCAGCTCAAGGTGCAGTTAGCATCTTTTGCCCGAAAAGGTAGCACAAGAGGCGAAGCGAAGCAGCATGGACCAACGCACGGAGCTCTGTCAGCGAAAGAATGCGTCTACAAAAGAAGTCTAAAACACATAAAAAGTCGGAAGATAACGAACGTCAAGCAGCTAACAAGAACAGTCTTATCCGACTTGCAATGCGTTCTCGTCGAACAGAAGCGCACCACTAAAAACAAGACGGAAGATGGACGAATGTCTGTGCGCGAGCAAGGCTACACGAGATGAGAGGTCACTGGGAAGGTCGAGCGCGACGAGCGCGTAATGTGGTGCGGTCTGATGTGAACCAACACTCGCGCACCCTCCAACCAAGCCGCCGCCGCCGCCGCCGTACTGGTGCCAAACAGGACAGAAACTGCAAGATGGATGGCGAGTAAACGAGGCCAGCTTACGGTACGACGTAGCCTTTAAGCAGGAATCGCGTCGGTCAGGAAGCTGCCGTTGCCGCACCTTGGAGAGCATTCCTGATGTTAGTCCATCTGTCCACACATGTCATGCACACACACACACACGCACACACACACAAAGACGCGCGCGCGCGCGCACAAACACACACACACACACACACACACACACACACACACACACACACACACACACACACAGACACGCGCGCGCGCACATACACACACACACACATATGTCTACGCACATGCACACACACACAGCCGCACGCACACACACACACACACACATATGTCTACGCACATACACACATGCACGCATACATACACACGCACGCAAACGCATCCATCCATTCTTATATGCATATGGTGCATGCATGCACATGCATACCTACATAAAATGCACACATACATAACACATACACACACACACACACCCACACACACACTCACTAATCCGACCCAAGCATTTGGTGTCAGAAGTTTGTCGGGTACAGTAAAGGCGGTGGTGCCTGCCTACCCCAATCATCGTCTCGCCTCCCCTAGTAGCCAGGAGGCACACACTTAAGACGAGTGGGCAGTTGATGTGGGCCGAAACAATGTTTTTCCATTCCAGCCCTAAGATGCCTCACTGCTTTGTAATTACTTCTGCGGAAGATTGCCACTATTCTTAGCGGAAGTGTTTCTGGTAAGAATAGTGCGGTTTCCTGCCTCAATCATTAGCTGTTTTCACCAGGTAATGTTTGGAGCACTTTTGAGCATTGAGACCTTGCCAAATTGTTCATTTGACCCCATTACGCGGTGTTGGGTGTGGAGCTGGCACCAAGATCGGTGTGAGGATCCGAGTCCACAGCTAGCGACGACAGTAGCCGTTCGGACTCGGCACGCTCGCCGCTCATTGCTCCGAGAGAGCACCTGACATTGCCCATTAGCTGAATTTGTCGCTTCAGGGCGCTGCGACCAGAGCCCAGCTATCAGTTCAGCTATAGCTACAGCTAGCGGGCAGACAGACGGCCGACGGCATCAGCGCTCGCCTCACCATCACACTAAGACCACTGTGGGTACAGGCTGTTGCGATAACGCGCACCATCAGCATGAGTCTGACATGGACATACACACGTGTGTTCCTGGTTACTTGCCCTGCTCCGGAACCCCTCGTAATCCGGGCTAACCGAAAAGTATGTACGCACTGCCTGCAGTGGAAGGTCGCAGCCACTAATTACAGCGTGTGGACTCATAATTGAAAAAAAAATATTCGCGCTATCACCTTTAAAGCGGATAAATTTGACCAAAAACAAGATACCAAGCGAAGTAGTCGATAATCATTCGCTTCTCACAAAATGTTGGAGATACAGAAATACGGTTTCCATTGCAGGGGCCATGAGTCCCAACCGCCTCCCAAGGGAACACACCCACGAAAACCAGTTTGGGCACTGAGGCCCATGATGCTTAGGGGCGCACAGACTGCTTCGGTCACACAGCGACCACCCACGAAGAGTTGGCAAACACGCGCCTCGTGTCTGTACATCATAGCTTCCACCGATATACAGGACGGAAGGGCAGGGGACACTCAATATACAGGGGACACTCACCGTCCGGCACCTTGTGCAGCAGCTCAAGAACGTCCTCCACCGATACACAGGACGGGAGGGCGGGGACACTCACAGTCTGGCACCTTGTGCAGCAGCTCAAGAACGTCCTCAACCGATATACAGGACGGGAGGGGGCGGGGACACTCACCGTCCGGCACCTTGTGCAGCAGCTCAAGAACGTCCTCAACCGATATACAGGACGGGAGGGCGGGGACACTCACCGTCCGGCACCTTGTGCAGCAGCTCAAGAACGTCCTCCCATACACAGACGGGAGGGCGGGGACACTCCCCGGCACCTTTCCAGCTCAAGAACGTCCTCCACCGATACATATGACGGGAGGGCGGGGACACTCACCGTCGGCACCTGCGCACTCAAGCCGCCAGCTCAACACCACTCACAGTCTGGCACCTTGTGCAGCAGCTCAAGAACGTCCTCTACCGATATACAGGACGGGAGGGGGCGGGGACACTCACCGTCCGGCACCTTGCGCAGCACCTTCAACACATCGCCCACGTGCAGCGTGATCTCGTCTGACTGCTGAGCCGTGTACGGGTGGATTGCCTGCACTTGCGGACAGTCCCACGACTCGTACACCGTCTCCGTCTCCGTCTTCTGCGTCTTGGGCGTGACGGCCTCCACCCAGCGGACGCGCTCGGACTCCACCGGACAGCAGAACAGCTGTGGACAGCAACGGCCGCCAGTCAACAGACACACCCGGACTCCACCGGACAGCAGAACAGCTGTGGACAGCAACGGCCGCCAGTCAACAGACACACCCGGACTCCACCGGACAGCAGAACAGCTGTGGACAGCAACGGCCGCCAGTCAACAGACACACCCGGACTCCACCGGACAGCAGAACAGCTGTGGACAGCAACGGCCGCCAGTCAACAGACACACCCGGACTCCACCGGACAGCAGAACAGCTGTGGACAGCAACGGCCGCCAGTCAACAGACACACCCGGACTCCACCGGACAGCAGAACAGCTGTGGACAGCAACGGCCGCCAGTCAACAGACACACCCGGACTCCACCGGACAGCAGAACAGCTGTGGACAGCAACGGCCGCCAGTCAACAGACACACCCGGACTCCACCGGACAGCAGAACAGCTGTGGACAGCAACGGCCGCCAGTCAACAGACACACCCGGACTCCACCGGACAGCAGAACAGCTGTGGACAGCAACGGCCGCCAGTCAACAGACACACCCGGACTCCACCGGACAGCAGAACAGCTGTGGACAGCAACGGCCGCCAGTCAACAGACACACCCGGACTCCACCGGACAGCAGAACAGCTGTGGACAGCAACGGCCGCCAGTCAACAGACACACCCGGACTCCACCGGAGAGCAGAACAGCTGTGGACAGCAACGGCCGCCAGTCAACAGACACACCCGGACTCCACCGGACAGCAGAACAGCTGTGGACAGCAACGGCCGCCAGTCAACAGACACACCCGGACTCCACCGGACAGCAGAACAGCTGTGGACAGCAACGGCCGCCAGTCAACAGACACACCCGGACTCCACCGGACAGCAGAACAGCTGTGGACAGCAACGGCCGCCAGTCAACAGACACACCCGGACTCCACCGACAGCAGAACAGCTGTGGACAGCAACGGCCACCAGTCAACAGACACACCCGGACTCCACCGACAGCAGAACGCTGTGGACAGCAACGGCCGCCAGTCAACAGACACACCGGACTCCACCGGACAGCAGAACAGCTGTGGACAGCAACGGCCGCCAGTCAACAGACACACCCGGACTCCACCGGACAGCAGAACAGCTGTGGACAGCAACGGCCGCCAGTCAACAGACACACCCGGACTCCACCGGACAGCAGAACAGCTGTGGACAGCAACGGCCGCCAGTCAACAGACACACCCGGACTCCACCGGACAGCAGAACAGCTGTGGACAGCAACGGCCGCCAGTCAACAGACACACCCGGACTCCACCGGACAGCAGAACAGCTGTGGACAGCAACGGCCGCCAGTCAACAGACACACCCGGACTCCACCGGACAGCAGAACAGCTGTGGACAGCAACGGCCGCCAGTCAACAGACACACCCGGACTCCACCGGACAGCAGAACAGCTGTGGACAGCAACGGCCACCAGTCAACAGACACACCCGGACTCCACCGACAGCAGAACAGCTGGGGACAGCAACGGCCACCAGTCAACAGACACACCCGGACTCCACCGGACAGCAGAACAGCTGTGGACAGCAACGGCCACCAGTCAACAGACACACCCGGACTCCACCGGACAGCAGAACAGCTGTGACAGCAACGGCCGCCAGTCAACAGACACACCCGGACTCCACCGAACAGAACAGTGGACAGCAACGGCCACCGTCAACAGACACACCCGGACTCCACCGACAGCAAACACTGGACAGCAACGGCCACCTGTCAACAGACACACCGGCCCACAACCGCCAAACCCCGTCAACAACACCCACTCCACCGACAGCAGAACAGCTGTGGACAGCAACGGCCGCCAGTCAACAGACACACCCGGACTCCACCGGACAGCAGAACAGCTGTGGACAGCAACGGCCGCCAGTCAACAGACACACCCGGACTCCACCGGACAGCAGAACATTACAGCAACGGCCGCCAGTCAACAGACACACCCGGACTCCACCGGACAGCAGAACAGCTGTGGACAGCAACGGCCACCAGTCAACAGACACACCCGGACTCCACCGGACAGCAGAACAGCTGTGGACAGCAACGGCCACCTATCAACAGACACACCCGGACTCCACCGGAGAGCAGAACAGATGTGGACAGCAACCGTCAGTAATCAACAGACGCGCTGAGTTTCCGCCGGAGAGCAGAACAGCTGCCAACAACCAGGCGCTTAGGAGCGACAGGAAACGTGTGGACGATTTTCAGGACAGACCGTCATTTCCTTGGAGGGGCGCCACCGACTGAGAAATACTATGGGGTGGGTACACTCGAGTGCCTCTTCATGGGAGCCCCCTGTACTCGGAGCAGTGCCTTCAGCTGAAAACTTAAGTGTGTGTACGGGAGGGGGTGAGGACTCGAACATTCTGTATGGACGCCTTTTTCCAGTCAGAAGGGCCCTCTCTTTAGTCCAAGGGGTCTCCACCGATAAGTGTTGGGATTGCTTTCCCTGTCTCCGCACTAACTACACCCATGCCGACAGTAACGATCAGTAGCCGGCGGACAACAGGTTGTTGTTTGTTATTTGGGCTTTAGGGCGCATCGACCAGGCGGACGACAGAGTATCACCGAATGAATAGTCGCAATGCTCCATCGACCACGAACCAACGAGCATGGTGGCGTACCTGGCTTTCAAAAGCCGAACAAAAACCGAATAGCAGGTCTGAAAATCAAGCACACGACACGAACGCATGTATGGCTTTGTGACGGCGCCATGACACTGACAGTGACACTGAGGGTGTACCATGATACTGACAGTGACACTGAGAACGTACCATGATACTGACAGTGACACTGACAGTGACACTGAGAACGCACCATGACACTGTCAGTGACGCTTATAACGTACCATGACACTGCAAGTGACACTGAGAACGTGTCATGATACCGACAGTGACACTGAGAACGTACGATGACACTGACAGTGACACTGTACGATGACACTGACAGTGACACTGAGAACGTACCATCTCGACGGTCTTGCCCTCGTGGTTGCTGAGCAGCGTCAGCAGGAACTTGTCGGCGCGCTCCTCCACGTTTTCGGTCAGCTGCACCATGTTCCGCAGACAGTAGTCGAATACCACGTAAGTGTCGTCACTGAAACAACGCAGACCAATGTCTAAATGACATTCAACCGACAATCCGGCCAGTAGCATTTATATTGCTGAATAGCGAAACGGACAGCTGCACTGGTTCCGGGTGAAGTTCAAGTGGTTCCAGTAGCTAGTGGTACGTCGAGTGAGGAGACGCGTTAGAACAATTGTTCTAGTCTCCCAAGGAGGGGAGGGATGAAGATTTAGTGGTAGATGTGATTTCGGAGTGTCTGCTTCAGAATGCAGTTGCGATACCCGATATATGTACATACGCGCGCGTGCACCCCCCCAACACCCCCACACCCACCCACACCCCCGAGGCGAAGCACGTTCGTCTGTGCAGGAGGCCTCCAGGATACAACAAGCCCAAAAACTGGTAGGAAAACCCAATTAATGAGACTAGGCCCTAAGGCAGTGGTCCTTGAACCAAAGGGGAGACTCTAGCAAATGAAGTTAAGTCCCTACAACGATACAGGAGACCCCTACCATGAGTGGAGACTCCGGAACCTACGGAGAGACCTCAGCTAATGAGATTAAGTCTCTATAACGACACAGAAGATCCCCCTCCAATTGTACAAGAGTAAAATCCGTCGGGCCCGCCCTCGATCTTTACGACCATTTACGCACGAAACACATTTGAGGAAATGAAATCTGCAAACATTCTAACACGAATACGTCCACCATAGATGCGTTGCTGGTGGAAGAAACAGCAAAACATACCAACGGTCAATATCAGAATGTGCCGCCGATACGTCACAATCATGCTTGGTGCCAACACCACCCAGCCCAATTGGCACCTTTTGCCACTCGTTGGCACACGCTACCATCGTACGGCCTAACACGCGTTCAGAGTGGAATACATATTCGCATGATGAGTGCTCATGGATACATGATCGTTTTTCTGAACACACATTGCGCAAAACCTCTTCAATGTCGTCGGGGAGATATCGCTGTCGTTGTCGCTCAAACATAGTGAAGCATGCACAATTTCGGAGTGGACGCTACGGTTAGGCCTCTTCTACTATGTTAACAGCAGAGTTTTCGCAGTAATCTCTTGGTTCTCGGTTATCTTAAAGAGCATGACGGATGAGGGTAGCAACTTCATTGCTTAAATCTGGTTTAAATCTTGTGAAAAATCCACATCTCCTTGGTCATCTGATTCACCACCTTTGATGACCCTGGACGAGGCCCTCCTGTGAAGGGATACATTTCACAGAAGGGGCAGTAAAACGCACCTTTTCTTTTTCGATATGATGAGAAGGTCGTTGAAGAGGAACACGTGGACAGTCTGCTGCCGACTCTGCTTGCGGCCGAAGGTCAGCTTCGAGTCATCTGCTTTGTACACGGTGCGCAACAGCTCGCCCTTCTTCACCAGCCACCTATCGGGAAAACCACAAACGTGAGGTACGTGGATCTGCCGGTGCGACTGAACGAACATCACACCGCGGGTACGGCAAACAGCTGGATATAAGCAGCATAACAGCCAAAGGAGGAACAAAGGCGAACACTTCCGATTCTAATGATCAATCATACGCGTCTAGGCCGTCGTGCGGTAGTCGCGACGTCACGGCTCAACCGGACATGGCAGGAGAAATTGGAAAATAATTGGTGGGACCAAATAAACGGATGCAATGATTAGTGCCTATTTGGTTGATGGCACCCATCCATGGGATCCCATGCTTAAAGACCAAGAAGTTGGTGGACCAAGGACACACCAAAACATACAAAACTCCACTCCCAACACCGGAGCCAGGGACAGGAGACACTACGCCGCGATCTCTGTACGGATGTGCCCTGTGTGTGTGTGTGTGCTGTGTTGCCACGTACCGACTCCGCGTGACCAGAGGAAACGACTTGATGTCCCTGAAGATGAGCTGCCGGCTGATGGAGACCAGCTCCCCCAGTCGCTCGTTCCTGCGCGCCTCCTCGTTGCAGTCCTTCACCAGCTGTAAGGAGCACGTGGTTACCATACCGGCGGCCGCGTGTAGGTGGCTGACGCCAGCCAGCCGGCAGGGGTGATACAGCGGAGGCATTTGGGTCGCCACCACGTGTGGAATTGGTATCGCTTTCTATCGAGCTGATGTACATATGTAATACCGCTAATTTCCCACTCCACTCTTCTATCGAGCCCACAAATAATTCCATAAGCCCAGAGCCCGGATGACTGGTCACTTCAGCAGGTATGAACCCATCAGTGTTAGTATTGCTGAGTTCTCGGAATGTATTATTTCTGGCCGCGGTATTGAAACTGACCGAGAAAAGCAATTCATGCGAGTTTCTCCTGAACACCAAATAATGCATTTTATGTATCAAAATGCATCCAAATGCACCTATTGCTCTTATACTTACAATATTGTCGGCATCTCGACCTCGACCTACGTGACCTTGCGAACTCAACTAGCCCTTCCCAATCCACTCGGATGGACCACACACTTCTGTCAGATATGCAACAGCTGATCAATCCGGCGAGGGCACACTTCTTGGCAGCACTCCACAATCCGCAGCTTTTACGTCATTTTAGTTTTCTTTAAACACCATATTCAGCAGATGACCCATATTTCCGCAATGGTGCGGGCAACTTGGGCTAAAGGGGATTGCATTTAAATGCAAATATCCAGACATTTCGGCACTATTTCAGAAATCGGGTCACCTTTCGAATATGACGCAAATGTTGCACTCCAAATTTGAGTGCCAACTTGTGGAAATAAGTTGTTTGCTTTGTTATTCCTGTATTCAGCCACAATAGAACACAAGCAGGTGCATTATTCATGGGCTGCCAAAGGAGCGTCGTTGTGATCCGTGATGTGGTGCCAGCTCATGTGCATTGTGCACTAAAGGAGCCTAGTTGTATTCAGTGATATGGTGTTAGGTGATGTGCATTGTGCAGCGAAGAAGCGTAGTTGCTATGTGTGATGTGGCGTTAAGCTTACCTGTTTATTGGGTGATTCACAACGCACTGTATGCACAGTCAGGGCTAATGGCGCCGCCAGTTCAATGTACCCTCTTTCCCTCCCAACCTCCTGGCTAACATTTTTGCCTTAAGAAAACGGAGGTGGATGAACAGCGCCACTATTTCACAGCCCCTCTCCACCTGCAGACGGCCCGGACGCCGCCGGCGACTGACCTTAGTGAGCGTCTGATACGCCTGCTGGCAGCTGTTGTACTCGGGGTGGCCAGGCTCGAGCTTCACCAGGATGGCCGACACCAGCAGAGGCAGCCGTGTCACTCGCTGCATGGGCAGCATCAGGAACGAGTGTAGACTGAGGCTCTGACACTGCGAGGACGACTCGAGCCGCCGCAGCACCTCCACAAACGGCGCACTCTTCTCTCTGGGGGCCACAGCTCGGTGTCAGAGGAGGTGACGTTTGCACTCTGCTTCCCGATGAAAGTGAATCGTTGTGGCAGATAAAACCTGCGCATTCTACTTTCTGATTATTGATAATGCATTATGTTTTGTCTTTGTCTGTAGCAGCTTCTTGCTTCGGACAACACCTGCACACTCAACCCCCTGGTAAATATGGACCATTTTACAGAAGCACCCATAGATTCTTCTCCCTGACACAGAGAGTATTGTTATGGGTAGCACCCGCACATTCTTCTCTCTCCCTGGTGAAGGCAAGTCACTGTTACAGAGCACTGGTAGATCACATCACACAGCTACATTCCCCATAGCAGAATACGGATAGACAGCATTCTAAAAAATGCTGGAGTCGTCCTAGCGGTGAGGAACTAGAAGATGCCTATGCACATATCGATACTAACAGATATACGAGGCCCACACAAGACTATCCTTGAACTCTCAGTTCAATAGCCGAAGAATAAGCGGCTAGCCATCGAGTTAAAAACCAGACACTTCCACCAATCACATGTAGATGTTAGCACACCAACCTGAGCTCCTTAAGCTTCTTGTCCTGTATGATCTGGTTGGCGCAATAGTGTTTGTACACGTGAAAGTGGTTGGCGGCGTGTGCCTGCATGACCTGGCAGATGCCGTTCAGCATGACGTTGTCCTGCCAACGTCGCTCGAGATCCGTCAGAAACGCTTCCGAGCACTGGCGCACTGAAACAAGTCCGGCTGGTCAGTGACAGGCGCGCGCAGCTGAGGAACGAGCCGTGTACAGACAACTTCAGAACACGTCCGTGAAACACGCCCGGGTGGTCCACGGCTGCCGCCAGCGTCAGTGGCCGGCGCGAGAGGAACGTCCCGTGTACAATGTCCGACAACACTCGTGAAGCACGACGTACATGGCGAACATTACTTGCAGACACTGATAGAATATAAGCACATACAGGTGCGCATCCGGGCTGGGGACGGGACGAAAGCCACCAAGCTCTAGAACCTTGTGTGGCATGTCAATCATTGTCTCGACTGACGACCGAAAAAGCTCGTCCAGCACGGTTTTATCAGCACGAATTCTAATTCACACAATAACCAGCAGTTTACATGACATGTACATCAAAGCCAGCCACCATAAGACTGTTTGATGGATTCAGGCTGCTGCATGGCCTCAGCGCACAGGCTCGTTGTGGACATTGCTCCCACCTTTGCTGGCGTTGGAGAAGAGGTCCTGGAAGTCGGCCTTGCTGATGACACAGTCGGCCGACTGGAACTGGCTCAGGCTGGGCTCCTCCTTGAAGTGGCGCACCAACACCGAGAGCGACCTCTGGTAGGACGCCTCGGAGCTGATCACCTCGAACATGGCCTCTTGCAGCCGTTTCTGGTCGTTGCTCAGCTTGTCTGTGGCAAACGGTAGTGGTGGTTATTCACTTTGCGGCGCGTCGACCGTTTTCAGCCATATATCGTGGCCAGTCTCTCCCGCCGATTGGTCGCAGAACAAGAGCAGCGACGAGTGGGACTCGAACTCACAACCTTTCGCTGGCGCGAGGGCGACGTTTTCTGAAATTGTTTGAGGAGGAAGGTAATGTATATGCTAGCTTTGAAAAATAATGTTTGGTTGCTATATAATTTCAAGACTATTTGTCACTGTACTATCAGGTACAAGGAAACTAACTGATTGTTCAACGCATTTATGTTGAACAACAAGGATCTACCTAGTTGTTCAACATAAATGCGTTGAACTTCGTGAAAATTCCAACATGACTTTGAACGTAACCTTAAATATATCGTCAGGGACATAGACATATTTCTGCGCGCCTACCAGTAGGGCTCCAATGTCCTCTCACAGTGCCATTGGCCAATCGGAAACACTGACCCAGAACGCCGCTGTTGATGACCTCGGGCAGCTGACACCACAGCGACCTCTGACCCTCGCTGGGAGCGGTCACCAGCTGGATGGCGGACGGTCTCGACTGGACACGACGGCGCGCCGGCGGCGGTGGCGGCGGCCGCTCCTCCTGGCTCGAGCCGACGTCCGTCGGCGCGTCGTGCGCGTCTGGCGATGCCTCCCGGATCGTCTCGTAGTCGTCCTCAGAGCCGCCGCTCACAGAGTCCTGGTAGCAGCGGTCGCGCAGGTACACCTGCCGACGACGCCGGCTCGCAATCGGCGCGACACACCTCCCGCCAGACCAACCTGGTCACACTCGGAGGGCAGCCAGCACATCGCGGGTCAACTTCATCAAGTGCTGGCCAAGTCAGCAGCGGGCAGACAACTGACGCCGCCGTCGCACCTCCACCAAATCACCCGTACGATGCGGTTGTATCTGCTGCCGATGCTACATCTACGCCTGCGCTACGTCTACATCTACGCATGCGCATTCCGAGAGCGGAGTGGTTAGCACTCCGTGCTAGCACACGAGGAGTACATCTGATCGGCAAGCGAGCGACGCGGAGCGGGCTGTCTGAGTGTCACACCTGGTACAGCGGCTCCTTGTCCAGCAGACTGGTGTACTGCTCCTCGCCGTCGGCGGCGGCGGCGGCCGTCGCTGTCGACTCGGCCGACAGCATGTACTCGGTGTTGTCGTGGCTGCAGGCGGCTTGTCGCTCCAGGCGGTGCCGCGCGTCGGCCGACTCGGACGCCGACGCCGACGGTGGCGGTCTGGCGGAGCGCGCTGCCGGCGGCGGCAGCGGCGGCGGCGTGGATTCCCCGTCCGCCGACGCCGAGGAGTGGAAGGCGGCCAACGGCCGCGGCGACGGCTGCGAGTGTGTGGACAGCGAGCGCGAGAAGCCGGGACTGGACGAGTCTGTGGACGGGATGGCTCCGTCTGTGTCCGGCTCTGGTTAACACCACGACAGTCAGCGCTGAGGACGGGCCGGTACCGTCTGTGTCCGGCTAGGTTTAACACCACGACAGTCAGCGCTGAGGACGGGATGGCTCCGTCTGTGTCCGGCTCTGGTTAACACCACGACAGTCAGCGCTGAGGACGGGCCGGTACCGTCTGTGTCCGGCTCTGGTTAACACCACGACAGTCAGCGCTGAGGACGGGCCGGTACCGTCTGTGTCCGGCTCTGGTTAACACCACGACAGTCAGCGCTGAGGACGGGCCGGTACCGTCTGTGTCCGGCTCTGGTTAACACCACGACAGTCAGCGCTGAGGACGGGCCGGTACCGTCTGTGTCCGGCTCTGGTTAACACCACGACAGTCAGCGCTAAGGACGGACCGGTACCGTCTGTGTCCGGCTCTGGTTAACACCACGACAGTCAGCGCTGAGGACGGGCCGGTACCGTCTGTGTCCGGCTCTGGTTAACACCACGACAGTCAGCGCTGAGGACGGGCCGGTACCGTCTGTGTCGGCTCTGGTTAACACCACGACAGTCAGCGCTAGGACGGACCGGTACCGTCTGTGTCGGCTCTGGTTAACACCACGACAGTCAGCGCCGAGGACGGGCCGGTACCGTCTGTGTCCGGCTCGGTTAACACCACGACAGTCAGCGCTGAGGACGGACCGGTACCGTCTGTGTCCGGCTCGGTTAACACCACGACAGTCAGCCAGGGCCACCGTCTGTGTCCGGCTCGGTTAAACCCAAGTAGCAACGGACCATTGTGGCTCTGGTTAACACCACGACAGTCAGCGCTGAGGACGGACCGGTACCGTCTGTGTCCGGCTCTGGTTAACACCACGACAGTCAGCGCCGAGGACGGGCCGGTACCGTCTGTGTCCGGCTCTGGTTAACACCACGACAGTCAGCGCTGAGGACGGGCCGGTACCGTCTGTGTCCGGCTCTGGTTAACACCACGACAGTCAGCGCTGAGGACGGGCCGGTACCGTCTGTGTCCGGCTCTGGTTAACACCACGACAGTCAGCGCTGAGGACGGACCGGTACCGTCTGTGTCCGGCTCTGGTTAACACCACGACAGTCAGCGCTGAGGACGGACCGGTACCGTCTGTGTCCGGCTCTGGTTAACACCACGACAGTCAGCGCTGAGGACGGACCGGTACCGTCTGTGTCCGGCTCTGGTTAACACCACGACAGTCAGCGCTGAGGACGGACCGGTACCGTCTGTGTCCGGCTCTGGTTAACACCACGACAGTCAGCGCCGAGGACGGACCGGTACCGTCTGTGTCCGGCTCTGGTTAACACCACGACAGTCAGCGCTGAGGACGGGCCGGTACCGTCTGTGTCCGGCTCTGGTTAACACCACGACAGTCAGCGCTGAGGACGGGCCGGTACCGTCTGTGTCCGGCTCTGGTTAACACCACGACAGTCAGCGCTGAGGACGGACCGGTACCATCTGTGTCCGGCTCTGGTTAACACCACGACAGTCAGCGCTGAGGACGGACCGGTACCGTCTGTGTCCGGCTCTGGTTAACACCACGACAGTCAGCGCTGAGGACGGACCGGTACCGTCTGTGTCCGGCTCTGGTTAACACCACGACAGTCAGCGCTGAGGACGGACCGGTACCGTCTGTGTCCGGCTAGGTTTAACGCCACGGCAGTCAGGACCTGAATACACACCGAAGGCGCTGTCCCAGCCGTGGCCGGAGTATCTCTCCCATTGCGTCAATGCTTAGACAGGTCAGTGGTGGACATAGAGGATAATGAACCGTATTGCGCAATGCTATCTGCGATCGTCCATCCGGCCATGTCCAGTTCGCTTGATCCCACGCTTCGCGCCGACCGAAACCGTGTGGGTCAGGCGCAGTTAGCGGTACCAGGAGTCAATCCGAAGCTATGAATGATGCTATGAAATGCTATGAAGCTATGAATCCGAAGCTTCGTAATGACCACCACCCGGGCTCCGTTTTCTTCGGAGCAGAAGACAGGTCACACCTCGGCCACATGGACCAGGCATCAGTCACCGGGGCAACAACTTCATCACCACGCCAACTTATGGACGGATCCGTGAAAAGCTTCAGCAGCGGAAATTGCGCCACCCAAGCAGGACTGACGATTGCGAAGAACCCAAGCAGATCACATACACCATTGGCGAATCACAGAGGCATGAAACATGAGTGGGGCGCAGTAGCTTTGGTTTATACAACAAGGCACCGACACAGCCAGTTGGCGCCAGACACCAAAGGCGAATGTTAGCAAGCGCACACGCAGCACTCCCGAATGGCGATGAGTATCTCATGTGTGCCTGTGAAGCGGCTGATCGATTTTATCACCCGTAAATGCTGTGCATTGTGCAAGCTAGGTGAGCTCGTGCCCAGGTGACCGTTTGACATGAATGAGAGAGAGGATGAGTAAATCATGTGTCGGCGTTAGGCACCAATAAGCATACTCAAAGATTATACAAATTTGCATTGGCGAAAACGCCAGGGTGAGCTTGACATTCATTTTCGTTGCAGTTTCGGCCTTCGAATGGCCCCAAAGGTAGGCTGGTGTTAGCGATAAAGAACACCATATACTTCAGTTTGGCTATTATGAAACCGAACACCAATAAAATTGATGGACTGATCTCCAATAAACGCGATGAAGCAATTCCATCCAGTAGATCTCGAAAGCATAGAAGGCCTATAAAGTGAGACTCTGCGTTCCGTTCAGTGGGGAGGGGGCGGACACTGGAACTGAAGTGGCCCCCCGTTCGCCCAGTGGCGACGTTGAGGTGGCTCGTGATCGGCGTGGGGCGTACCATGCGAGCGTGCTTGGTGCGGTGAGTTTGCGGAGGCGGCCGCCAGAGGCGCTGGCGGCGCGGGCGGGGCGTTGCGAGGTCGCACTAGTCCGGCGGCGCTGGGCTTACGGGCGGCCGAAGAGGTGGCCGACTCACGCGACGAGCTCGACTGGGTGGACGGCAGGCGCACGCGGGCGTCCGCCTGCGGCAGGCTCGACAGGCTGTCCGTGTCAGATCGCCTGTCGGGGCAGAGGTCAGACCAGGTCACAGGTGAGCGGTGGTGGTCGTCTCCAATGGAGCCGCGCACCGCAGTTTGGCACTCAGCTATGGCGCACGGACAGTGTGCGGAAGGTGCCATTGGTCCCTTCCGAAATGCTCGATATAAAAAGGCTTCGCTGGGTGCCTTGTGGGGAGATCGGGGAGCAAATTGTGTCCATTCGCTGCGCAACCTTTCTAATTGTGGGAAGTACAAACCAGGTGTTGGACTTTTTGCCAGAGTTCAATTGCATGAATTGAATTCTAAAAAAAAAATCAATTTCGATTTCACAGCGTGTTGTCCTCCAGAATAATCTTGTGGGTGCGTTTCTGGTAGCAGTGGGCAAATCTTGTCATCTTTACTGTCTCTGCAGCTCACTTTGGCGCTCCTTCAGTTGATTCTCGTGTTTTTAGCGAACAATTCTCCTCAGCCCTTTTGGTGGCCACTGCACTACCTCCAGTCACCTTTTCACAGGCACATGTGCATTTTTGGTACCGGCCTGAATGGCAAGATACACCATGGTTGGTCATGCACGGTCCCAGCAACATCTCGGGTGCAGGCTGCAAACTGCAGAGTACCGGACCGCGGCGACAACACACGTCGTCACTACACGTGTGAACCACGGCTCGCAATCTCGCAGTCACGAGTCGTGCCCATGAGCAGCACTTACTGCTTGATCGAGTATCTAGACTTAAAGGCGAGCCGACTGCAAGGCCATTTGGCGCCCATCCAGCACTTGCTGAGAAACTGATCCAGGAACTAAATGGCGAGCCCACCCCAGTGCCAGAGGCTCTCCCAGGATTTTCTGAGGGGGGGGGGGGACCAAAACAAATGTCATGAAAAATGTACGCTTTCTGCGCGCAAGCCGACCATTTCTGGTGTTGAGTGGCAACAATCTCAAACTTTCATGCTTGATCTGTTATATTTTGTTTGATAAGGGAGAGTCCCACCCCTTGGCTGCGCCAACAAATAGCAGTGTCCGGCCTCGACGTGGCGAGACCAAGCCCCGGTAACGGACCATTTGTCAGGCTATCTCGCCACTGTTGTTTCAACTTAACTGTGCACTACTTAAGCCATGCAGAACTTAGGCAACACCTGCACCTTAACATCAAGTTCATAATCTGGGCACTGACTGCTGTTTCGTTAGTTAGTTATTGTAGTTTAGGGTGCATCGACTGCAAAGGTCATATAGCGTCCACAATTTAGTCACTTAGACATAGAGACAAGTAGACGTCAAATCTGAGAACGAGTTATAAGTGACGATGTCAGATCTGTTTCAGGATGAAACTAGTAAATATGTATACAGCAGCTTGTGACCGGCGAAAATCACTGACAATTTAATGACCGGCGAAAATCACTGAAAATATAGTTTCGAAGAGGAACTTAAAAAACTGTCCCGAGTGAACAATGTCGAATTCGTCCCGTAATACTTCCAGAAGCGAGACAGAGAAACGTCCAAAGTGACGTCTCCGTTCATGGGAAAGCCTGGGACATGCAAAATAAAATGTGTCGCACAGACATCGGTGCGGTGCACCTCGGGCACAGCGGTGTCCCACCACCACCCAGCAGACACCGGCGTCCCACCACCACCCAGCAGATACCGGCGTGTCCCACCACCACCCAGCAGATACCGGCGTGTCGCACAGACATCGGTGCGGTGCACCTCGGGCACAGCGGTGTCCCACCACCACCCAGCAGACACCGGCGTCCCACCACCACCAGCAGATACTGGCGTGTCCCACCACCACCCAGCAGATACCGGCGTGTCGCACAGACATCGGTGCGGTGCACCTCGGGCACAGCGGCGTCCCACCACCACCCAGCAGACACCGGCGTCCCACCACCACCCAGGAGATACCGGCGTGTCCCATCACCACCAGCAGATACCGGCGCGTCCACCACCACCCAGCAGAACCGGCGTCCAAACACGGCGTCACCCGGCACAGTGGCGTCCCACCACCACCCAGCAGACACCGGCGTCCCACCACCACCCAGGAGATACCGGCGTGTCCCATCACCACCAGCAGATACTGGCGTGTCGCACCACCACCCAGCAGATACCGGCGTGTCGCACAGACATCGGTGCGGTGCACCTCGGGCACAGCGGCGTCCCGCCACCACCCAGCAGATACCCGTGTGTCGTACAGGCATGTCCCACGCGCAGACGACACAGCGAAACCTCGTGACATCTGTTTCGCAGTGAGGATGTAGCCCAGACTGCTGTTTCGCCTGTGTGATTAATCGTGTACATAGGTGCACTAAGACGTGTCCTGCTTGCCCCTGGTGGTATGGAAATATTACTGGAGGGCCTTGGGGTGGGGACAGTGTGTCCAAATCCATTTTCATCTAGGCGTCAGATGTGACTGAAATTGTTTGATATTTTTATTCACTGTGTGAATATGAAGGCAAAATCCTGAACATAGACATAAACTAATGGTGTTCTCCAAAAAGGGAGGCCAAACATAGATAGTCTATATTTGCTTCTTATATTTTAAGTTAAACGTTTTCTTCTGATTTCCGGTTGGAATTTATCATAAAATACCAAATGACAACGCAATGATGTCAATTCTTTCGGAGTTATGGGTCACTTTCCACCCGAATGGATGAAAGTAGTCATACTCTGGGTATATGATTCAGTTAGTGGGCTCAAGTGCACAGTGTGATGAGCCTAAATATAACAGGTCAGTTAAAGAGAAGGAAGCATTGCTGGACTAGTAGGAATATATTGCAGAATGTTTTGCATTTGCCCTATCCATTATTAGGTAGGCAGGACTGGCCTTCCATATACATGGTACCAAGTTACGCTAAATTCAAGGGATGAGGAATGGGTCATGGGAAACAAATCACAGTGGGCTACACTACTCACCGACCGCCTTCCTTGCTGAATATATCCAGTCACCGGATATTAGTAAAAAACATTTCCTGATTTGCATTCTGCATTCTCCAACTATTTTCATTCAAGCATGACCGTAAAAGCATAACACACGGAACAATCATGTTTGACGGGTGTGACGAAAAGACGCGGCAGCAGCTCACCTGACAGATGACCGGTTTGAGCCCGGGTCGCTCTCCGACCTGACCTCGGTCTCTTCATCTGCTGCCGCCGCCTGGCGCGGCTGGATCACCAGGTCGAGATAGAAGGTGGACGAGTCGCCGTTAGATGGCGTCGGACCGGAGGCGCCCTTCTTGCTCTTTCGAAGGTGGTTTTTCAGGGACCATTTCGGCTTGACGACTACAGAGACTGAAGGGAAGTGTGTGATTATTCCATGGCTTCGCCACACGTGTGAACGCGTGACACGGCGCACACGAACGCGTCGCGCACGTGGGACAAAAAGCATTCCACTAGCACAACGTTGGCTTTACCTATGCCTGCGTCAATGGCATTGTCCAAATGTCCCCCGATAGAACGAAATGGCCTGAGCAGGCCGAAGTGCTCACCGTAATACAATCAAACTGTCACCCCATTTTATACGACTGGTAGTTAAGATGCAGCTGGCTCGATTCGCAAGTTTTCCTGGCCATAACATGTAGATATGACTTCAGTCCATTGGGTCATGTCCCACAACAATGGTGGATATTGCACGGTACTCACGGCCACCCAATGAAGTTGTGTCAAGAGCGGACTAATGTCCGACATCTCGGGGTGCCAAGATAACGCCGTACAGAACTATGAAAACTATAGTTGAGGTAATCATTGGATACTGTTTTACATTTGATGTAGATAAGGCATTTTTCTTCATGGGCATGAAGGGATTTCATATTCATGTAGGTAGAGTACGAACTACACAAACCAAGGGCGTATAAAATACCTAAATATGGCAGGGGAGGGCATATCGCTGTTTAGGTAGATCAAGGTAGGCAAAGTATGAACAGGCCATGCGCACCAAGTGCGAAGGAACGTCTAAAATATAGCGTCTGCATGTGTGTGGGGGGAGGCCGGTATTACCGCTAAGTGCATCATTTCCATCCGAAGTCTATTGGCTTGTGATATATATATATATATATATATATATATATATATATATATATATATATATATTGCAAATTTAGGATATGATCGCCTGGTTTTTCTTCCCCCACATCCATGACCCACACCCATAAATTCACACGATAATTTATGCCAATTGTCCGTTGTGGATCATGCGGATCTATGACGTCAGCCCCCGCTGATGAGGAAAAGAGGGAATATTTTACACTTGGGGGAGGCATAGCATATACGGGAACCAGACATAACTCTGAGCCTACACAGCTCCTGTTGTCAGAAGGAAGAGAAGCACAATATAAACGCTCGCCGTACGGGGGCAGTGAAAGGCAGGAGTCGCGGACGGAAGCCGTACCTGGCCCATCGCAACCGGTCGAAGTAGACTTTTTGCGTATGCGGCTGATGCCAGACCTGATGTCTGACTTGGAGATGTTCCAGGTCTTTTGCAGCCGCTTCCGCATGCCCTCGGCGATCTTCTGCATGCCGTTAGTGCGTGGATCCTGGTCGGGGTCCTGCAGCAGCAATACATCATGTGTCGGAAGCGTGCAGCGGTGCGCCGCCGCACGTTCGCACCTCGGCCGCCTGTGGCGACGCCCCGTGTGCTGCAGTGACGAGCGAGCCTGCGGCTACCGCCAGACTATGCAGCAACTGGTCGGTACCGAGTACGGTGGCCAACAGGCGAGAGACAACGACACACCGACCGCCTCTCCCAGCAGACATGGCCTCCCAACCACCCAATATCGAACATCGGGAGTGTTTGCAGTTTGAGAAGTTACCTGTGCACTGGCGGACAGATCCTGCACGTATTCTCTTTAACCACAACACCAGGTAGAACTGTCTTATGTTGTGGTGAAGAAGTTTCCCGAAATGCGAGCTACGTTTGAAATTCGTCGAAAGCTGAAACCCGCGCGTTTATGTGTTGTGCGTTTATTCGTTGTAGTACTAGTTTTTTATCCTTGAATGTACTGGTGCTGCAGATGCATCATTCTGAACATGTACCAAGTCACACATTGGAGACAAACACACCAAGCAAACACCTTGAAGTAAATACCAGCATCAGGCGCCATAGGGGTGCTGAACGAGCGAACACAGATGTTAAGAGTGCGGCCTAATCAAATCTCTTTGTTTATTAGTCATAGGCGCATTGCCCCCAGTGAGTACACAGCTGCCGTCTTCAAGTATGCGTGTAAAGCTAAAGTGAATTGGGATGCCACACGCGCCAAATTGCATTGTTGAAGGCAGAAATATCATGCGCCATCCTTCCATGGATCGAAACTCATGACTGCAGGACACAGACCAAATCCTGTGTCAATTTTCCACCCGGGACGAACGGATGGAAAGTGGCGACACCGTGGCTACATGGCTAAGGGGCAGCTGACTGTGGACGGTCAGCTGCCTGTGCGTGCGAACGTCGCCACAAACCGCTTCTTCTTTGAACGGAGATTCGGAGGATATAGGGGTGCCGAACGAACTAGTGTTAAAAGGGTAGCGTAGTCTAAATTCGGTGCATATTAGTCATAGACACATTTTCTTCGGTGTTTATACAGTAACGCGCGTTCAAGTATGTATACAGAGCTGAAGTGATTTCGTATGAGAGACATTCACAAAGTTGAATTACTAAAAACATAAATAAACAACAGTCACCCTAACACTGGTTCCTGGACTCTGGTTCCTGGAACACCAAATCACCCGCGACACAACACCACCGAGCCACCAGCCGCGACACCACCGAGCCACCAGCCGCGACACCACCGAGCCACCAGCCGCGACACCACTGAGCCACCAGCCGCGACACCACTGAGACACCAGCCGCGACACCACTGAACCACCAGCCGCGACACCACCGAGCCACCAGCCGCGACACCACCGAGCCACCAGCTGTGACACCACCGAGCCACCAGCCGCGACACCACTGAACCACCAGCCGCGACACCACTGAACCACCAGCCGCGACACCACCGAGCCACCAGCCGCGACACCACCGAGCCACCAGCCGCGACACCACCGAGCCACCAGCTGTGACACCACCGAGCCACCAGCCGCGACACCACCGAGCCACCAGCCGCGACACCACCGAGCCACCAGCCGCGACACCACCAAGCCACCAGCCGCGACACCACCGAGCCACCAGCCGTGACACCACCGAGCCACCAGCCGTGACACCACCGAGCCACCAGCCGCGACACCACCGAGCCACCAGCTGTGACACCACCAAGCCACCAGCCGCGACACCACCGAACCACCAGCTGTGACACTACCGAGCCACCAGCTGTGACATCACCAAGCCACCAGCTGTGACACTACCGAGCCACCAGCTGTGACACTACCGAGCCACCAGCTGTGACACTACCGAGCCACCAGCCGCGACACCAGCTGTGACATCACCAAGCCACCAGCCGCGACACCACCGAGCCACCAGCTGTGACACCACCGAGCCACCAGCCGCGACACCACCGAGCCACCAGCCGCGACACCACCGAGCCACCAGCCGCGACACCACCGAACCACCAGCCGCGACATCACTGAGCCACCAGCTGTGATACTACCGAGCCACCAGCCGCGACACCACCAAGCCACCAGCCGCGACACCACCGAGCCACCAGCTGTGACACCACTGAGCCACCAGCCGCGACACCACCGAGCCACCAGCTGTGACACCACCGAGCCACCAGCCGCGACACCACCGAGCCACCAGCCGCGACACCACCGAGCCACCAGCCGCGACACCACCGAGCCACCAGCTGTGACACCACCGAGCCACCAGCCCGACACCACCGTGCCACCAGCCGCGACACCACCGAGCCACCAGCCGCGACACCACCGAGCCACCAGCCGCGACACCACCGAACCACCAGCTGTGACACTACCGAGCCACCAACCGCGACACCACCGAACCACCAGCTGTGACACTACCGAGCCACCAGCTGTGACACCAAACGGGACGCCACCAAGCCACCAGCCGCGACACCACCGAGCCACCAGCCGCGACACCACCGAGCCACCAACCGCGACACCACCGAACCACCAGCTGTGACACTACCGAGCCACCAGCTGTGACACCAAACGGGACGCCACCAAGCCACCAGCCGCGACACCACCGAGCCACCAGCCGCGACACCACCGAACCACCAGCCGCGACACCACCGAGCCACCAGCCGCGACACCACCGAGCCACCAGCCGCGACACCACCGAGCCACCAGCCGCGACACCACCGAACCACCAGCCGCGACACCACCGAGCCACCAGCCGCGACACCACCGAGCCACCAGCCGCGACACCACCGAACCACCAGCCGCGACACCACCGAGCCACCAGCTGTGACACTACCGAGCCACCAGCCGCGACACCACCGAACCACCAGCCGCGACACCACCGAGCCACCAGCTGTGACACTACCGAGCCACCAGCCGCGACACCACAGAACCACCAGCCGCGACACCACCGAGCCACCAGCTGTGACACTACCGAGCCACCAGCCGCGACACCAGCTGGAAGACCACCGAGCCACCAGCCATATGTTCATATGAAGGGCATATGTCCGAGGGGCGTATGTCAGGAGGGGCGCCTCTGGTTGAAAACAAATTGATGGCGGGGGTGAGTTGCGTGCATTCGAGTCTTACCGGAGGGAGCCACTGGCTGAACATTTTAAGGAGGGGAGGGAGGGGTGGGTGCCCTCTGGCCTTCCCAGAGAGTCGCCTTTTCCCAGCCGGAGGGGCGTATTATGACATATTATGACGCCTATAATCGGCACAGCTTGCTGCACGAATGTCGGTCGGTCCAGGCATCCCAGAAACATTATTGACCTGAATGCTCTCTTGACTCGAATGCTCTATTGACCTGAATGCTTTCTAGCAAGACAAATCTACAGAAGCTGAGCCTCAGCACGACCAGCGACAGTTTGTCACAAGCCGACCGAATCATCACCGTTTTCCAGCTTGTTTAGTCTGCTGCGGTGCCAGTGCCTGGCGCCGTCGTGGCGCGGCGGCGAGGGGTGCGAAGGGAGGGGGGCAGCAAGAGGTAGCCGCTGACGGACGTGAGATTGCCACAATGAGTGACGGGTCGCCACAGAGGAGGACTGGCAGACGTGGGATTGCCACAATGAGTGACAGGTCGCCACAGGGGCCTGAAGAATGGAATGAGTGACAGGTCCCAAGAGGAGGACTAACAGACGTGGGATTGCCACAATGAGTGACAGGTCGCCACAGGGGCAGGACTGACAGACGTGGGATTGCCACAATGAGTGACAGGTCGCCACAGGGGCAGACTGACAGACGTGGGATTGCCACAGTGAGTGACAGGTCACCACAAGCGGACTGACAGACGTGGTATTGCCACAATGAGTGACAGGTCGCCACAGGGGCGGACTGACAGACGTTGAACGAACGAAACATGTGGCTGTCCTATCTACGTTTCTATGTACATAAAAACTCCCTGTTTTGCAATGCCATTCAAATAGGCTTGATTTATTATATGTATTTTCTTAGGAGTACTCAGAAGCGGCTTTGGAACTCTATTTGCCCTTTTGAGGAGGAGGACAGGTGAATAATTTGGATGTCATGTTGATCTACCACTGCGAGTCATTCACTCAAGAAACAGATAGCTTTCGCCGATCGGAGCCCCCGGAAAAATTCATGGCTTTGCCTAGTTAAAATCTCAAAATGCATTGTTCGATCCGGTGTATTCTTGGTTGTCAAGGGGGATGGGTCGCCGGTCCCAGGCCACCCCCACCCCTTGGCTTCGCCTCTGCTCGACGCTGATGTCAGCCAGCCTTATACCGCACCATGTAATCGGGACCACGATTGCTAGGGTGCTTTTTTCTCTCGAGGCACGATTACGGTGTTTACCTGCAGGCGATAGTGTTCACCATGTATGCAAGCACGTGTGATCTGGCACACCTGGCGCGTCATACGGGACGCAGAGGCGGCGCCAGCTATGACGAACTGGAACAGTCAGCTGATCGCGGCACACTTGCCACCCGCCAACTGGCGCCGGCGGCAGGTGGTCCAGGTGGTCCAGGTGGTCCAGGTGGTCCAGGTGGTCCAGCTAGTGGGCCACCATGCACACAACTATTCACAGTCGGCTTTGGTGCGTGCTCGAGGAGAATGAGGCCTTGCGGCAGGATTTATAGACGCGTGCACTGTGGGGAAAAGCCTTTCCAGGTGGAGTGCTCGCCGCTGCGCCATCTGCCGCCGCGACGGCTCGTCACGTGACCTCATCTCGGCATGCGCCGACCGCTGGCTCGTCCACCCACCCCCACCCCCACCCCTCCCCATCCGGCGCCACCACGCTGCCGCCCCGCCTCATTCGGCAGGCGCCGTGCTGGTGACCAGCAGCTACAGCTCGCCGGGTCGCTGCGCCACAGCTGACTGTTGCTATTTAATATTATATTGTTTCAATTATATCGAACGTGCTTCATTATGTTCCATTCATCTGCACTCGTTTTCAGTTTGCTCCACTCTGCTCCATTCCGCTGCACCCTTGTCCATTTGGTCTACTCTGTTCGACTTCCCTCCAATATTCTGTTTTTACTCTGTTCTACCCTGCTTCACCCTGCTCTATCACAGCTCATAAAGCCACTGCATCATCCTGCTTCTAGTTCTCTCCAATATTTTGCTTGTACTCCGCTTCACTATGTTCCACTCCGGGCCACTCTGCTTCACTCACTGGAGTGCAATGGAGTGGAGGGAAATCTTCTTTTCCACTGGGCAGATCCGGGCGAAAATCATCCAGCTCATTCTGCACGGTAGCGTTCCACTGGAGCAGTACGCCTTCCTCCGCTCCAATGTGCTCACTTCTCTCCGCACTACATCGTCCGCTCGCTTAATCACGCCGCTACCCGAATAACCGCGGCGAAGCTGGAGACCTCCAGCCGACGCTCGATGACCTAATAGGCCTCCAGCCAGGGACCTGGTCACTGCAGACTGAGTAGTGACGTCTCTGCCCGAGCGCATTGCTGTCCGGAATTTGTGGTCGGAAGCTTCCAAGGGGGCGCAACCAAGGGGGTACACTTCACACTGCGTGTGGTATTCGCATCACGGGTCTGTGTTGGCATTGGAGGCCTGCCACTATTGGATGCAGATTGTCGAATCTTCGCCACCGAAGTTGCTAGACACAGCTGGTGTATTTAGCCGATTTTTTAACTGAAGGGTTATCACCAAACCCATTACTACCGAGCATGGTTTGGAAGTTGCTCTGCAGCGATAACGTACACCACATACACCAGGAATGGCTGGGAGAGACAGAAGCAGCCTGCGTCACTGGGCGTGAACGTATCATACAACATCACTTCCTGGTCACACGCTTAATCTGCAGATGGCTGCCTTGGAGCAGATTTATCAGCACTAATGGTATGCTACGGCACACTATTAGGGACCGAAACGGCTGCGTCCTGCATATTGCGTGTAGCTGCACAGGAAAGTCGATCCGTCTCGGTTTTCCGCATTCTCAGCACACAACCGATAAACTGTCAGGGCTACAGCAGATGTCAGTGAGGTCATTTAATGATAGCTGTGCAACATGAAGTCGAACACCAAGTCCGTGTAGTTCAACATACTCGGTAAGGGCTTCACCGCACTTCGCCGGTGTGGTGGACCAACAAACCGTAAAGGTCACGTACAGTGAAGGAGCAAATAGGCATGATGTAATGCCTAGCAATTTGCTTGTCCGACTCGTCGACCTGCAACACTATCCGCTCATTGCGTGACCTGCACTGGCGGGTGTGCACATCAACGACGAATTAGCGAATGCATTCAATGGACAAGAAGGCGACAGCCCGACAGACAAAGTACGCGATTAACTTCGCTCCAAACTGAAACAAAACACGGACCAGGGAGAAAGAGACATGTGTCTTGTTTGCGACCATGTATTTGTTATCGGGTGGCTTGGCTACCGGCCTTCCAGTGTTTCTCCGAGAGCTGAAAATCACGCTGACGCCACGAACCAAGAGAAAATTCATCACTGACGAGATTAATGATGACGTCATGCATTACGAGTGGGCATCATCATCATCATCATCATCATCAACTCCACCATCACTGCCAGAGTTATCAGTATCATGATTATCATCAGCATGCGCATCATCAGATGTGGTGGGTGGCATGTGGCAGATGTGTCGGTAGATGTGTCGCCAGATGTGTCGGTAGATGTGTCGGCAGATGTGTCGGCAGATGTGTCGGTAGATGTGTCGGTAGATGTGTCGGTAGATATGTCGTATGTTACCGCCTCTCACTCACCTCGTCTCCTAACTCCTTGTCATCGTCGACACCGTCGTCCGAGTCGGCCGCCTCGGGCACCGCCTCGACCGGCTCGTAATGTGAGTCGAGCGCCTCGTACAGGTGTCCCTCGTCGACCCACTCTTCGTCCGTCTCGCCACCTGGCGGCAGCAATAGCAGTGTCACGGGACAGCCTGGGGCTATATATGCTGATAGTGCAAATACCTGTCAACATAGATACGCATACTTGGCAACCGAATGCCAAATGATACTCCGTCCACATTTGTTACTGATACCGACACAGCAGCTAAAGGTGTATTTAGCATATTTAGCATATAGCAGGACACAGCAATGACAAATGTGTCAAAGAAAGAGAGAAATCCAAAGAAGTTGTTGAGCAGGTGGGGTGAGGGTTGTACACATCGTATGTTACAAAACAGTTTTAGCAGGCTTTGTTTTGAGCATTTATGCTGTAGTTCCATTCTACAATTCCGTTCCTTGAGATAAAATTGTCATAGATAATTCAAAATTCGTAGCAGCTCAGGATGCAGGCCTCGCTGATACGCTTTTGTAGATAGATATGTGATCACTTGAATGTCAAACTTGTTGTTTTCTAGCATGAATAAATAAGGATAACGAGAACCAGATAAGACGCTCAACGTTTACTAATGACGGCCCAGAAGTCCTCGATCCGCACTTCCTGCACCACTGATCAGCACGCTTGCCCTAGCATCAGATGCAGCCATCATGCCTTTTGGGGGAGTGCTGGGTTGGGGAGGGAACACAAGCCACATGGGAATCCGTTACTTTGCACTTGCCGCCGCGTGGTTATGAGGGTGCAATGCCGCAGCGCCAAAGTAGTTCCAACGTCCATGGGTCGATATGAACCTGACGCAGTCACTGTCTAGTCCCGACATAGTCGCTGAATAGGCGTTGAAGCTATTATGGAGCGGGAAATGCACGGACGGCACACTGCCTGGTTTATCGGCAAATTCCCGTATTTACTTCACGATAGACCTGGGTCCACGATGAGCAAGTTCTATATTCGCTTCATGATATGCCTGGGTCCGTGATAAACACTTTCCATGGCGCATCGTGCCACTGTGGAGCGAATAACATGCTAGGAGGCTGGCCGATGTATGCCACGGTCGGTGGACAGAGTGAAAGAGGAATACTTCGCAACCAAGGTGCGGGCAAATTATGCTCATATGTTAATTCAAGGCTCTTCAATAGTCTTGCATGTGCAAATAAATGGGGACGGGGAGTACGATTATCTAACTTCAATTTTTCACATGCGAGGCATGGATCCACTGCCACCGTTCCTACACCTTTCACCGAAAAGCATACAAAATGTGATTAAGTGGATCAAATCAATTCATCAGAGATATGCCAGTGGAGGAAAATGCAAAACAAAATCCTATGAGGGAAAAATACCCACAAATGGGCGACCACAGGTGCACTATTACCACTGAACATGTTTGCTGGCCATGTGCCATACAACGCACGAATTGTACCTGTGCATTAAAACGCACCACTCTGCAACATCGGGACACTTCCATCTCAAACAGCCCTTCGACAGCTAGCACAAGCAGACGGGTCGGGAGGCGCGCAGGTCGAAAGCCACCAGCGTCCGCCGGGCACGAGACGATGCGGACTCGCGGCCGTCATACCAAGCCAGACGGAAGCTGAGGCGGGACGGGCGAAAGCGTGGCGCCCGGTGTCGGAGACGGCCGGTGTGACAGGCCTCGGACACTGTACAAGCAAACATTCGACAGCGGCGGCCGCGCCGTCGGAACACGAGGCCGACACGTCGGAGGCGGCCGTCAACCGGCTGGGCCCGGCCCAGAGCTGGCGCCGGCCCGACGGACGGTAAATACCGCCGGCCCCACCAGTTAAACACCACGCCGCTCACAGACTGCTCACCAACACACAGACAATCAAATACATTGCAATTCATCGGTGTTCGCTTTCCCAGGTGTGGGATGAATGAGTGAAGGCTTCGCTGAGTCGACCATCATTGTCAGCATTGAAACACGTCGTTTGATAGGACTGTGATCGAACCTCCGTATCCACCTACGTGCGCCTGTACCTTGATCCTGTCCTGGCGGCGTGAAGCCGTCTGGGTAGTTCGTGTTCTATTCACCATCAGGCGCCCGTGCTATCCTTTTTCCCCCATGCCGTCATGCTATTGCTTCCAGCACGGTCATAATTACTCGCTGTACCAAAGTGGTGGCATTTAAAGGTAAAATACATTTCAGTAGTTTTTACTGGCCTATGATTGCGCGGATAGCGATGTAATGCAGACCTTATAATCTGGATCAGTAGCACATCTACTCCCATATTACTAATGCACCACGCGCAATTGTACCAAGTGAATAGCGGTCGTCGCTTTGATCGGTAGAAGCTTCCAAAATTTCTCCGCCATGTGGAAAAATGTTAATTTGTCGACGTTGCTTCATCCACGAAGGAGATGAGCTGCTTTGTTGCACTACTTATACTCAGAAAAACAAACACCAAAGCTCTCGTAGTCGGGTGAACATCTGCTCCTAGCGCTACACCAACACCACAATGCGAGATCACGCCGCAGCGGCAGTGCTGCCACCTAGCCGCGACCCTGACAAGCGTGGTCCGTAAACAAGTCGTCCGGCCGCGCCGGACCGTAATTACCTCGTGTTTGCAGGGCCGGCGATATGGCGTGCGTCGTGCAAGTCGTCCGATGCGGGACGTGCATCGGACGTGCGCCGGACGTGCAAGGCACGTGCGGGCGAGGCATGCCGGGCCGGCCCGGCCTCTTGCGGCGAGGTCGGTCGACCGCCCATCCGCCACAATGGCACGGGTCCCCAGGGCGGCCACCACTGGAGCGGGTCTCCAGGGCGGCCACCACTGGCGCGGGTCTCCAGGGCGGCCACCACTGGCGCGGGTCTCCAGGGCGGCCACCACTGGCGCGGGTCCCCAGGGCGGCCACCACTGGCACGGGTCTCCAGGGCGGCCACCACTGGAGCGGGTCCCAGGGCGGCCACCACTGGCGCGGGTCTCCAGGGCGGCCACCACTAGAGCGGGTCTCCAGGGCGGCCACCACTGGAGCGGGTCTCCAGGGCGGCCACCACTGGCGCGGGTCTCCAGGGCGGCCACCACTGGAGCGGGTCTCCAGGGCGGCCACCACTGGAGCGGGTCTCCAGGGCGGCCACCACTGGCGCGGGTCTCCAGGGCGGCCACCACCAGAGCGGGTCTCCAGGGCGGCCACCACTGGAGCGGGTCTCCAGGGCGGCCACCACTGGCGCGGGTCTCTAGGGCGGCCACCACTGGAGCGGGTCTCCAGGGCGGCCACCACTGGAGCGGGTCTCCAGGGCGGCCACCACTGGCGCGGGTCTCTAGGGCGGCCACCACTGGCGCGGGTCTCTAGGGCGGCTACCACTGGCGCGGGTCTCTAGGACGGCCACCACTGGCGCGGGTCTCCAGGGCGGCCACCACCAGAGCCGGTCTCCAGGGCGGCCACCACTGGAGCGGGTCCCCAGGGCGGCCACCACTGGCGCGGGTCTCCAGGGCGGCCACCACTGGCGCGGGTCTCCAGGGCGGCCACCACTGGCGCGGGTCTCCAGGGCGGCCACCACTGGCGCGGGTCTCCAGGGCGGCCACCACTGGAGCGGGTCTCCAGGGCGGCCACCACTGGCGCGGGTCTCCAGGGCGGCCACCACCAGAGCGGGTCTCCAGGGCGGCCACCACTGGAGCGGGTCTCCAGGGCGGCCACCACTGGCGCGGGTCTCTAGGGCGGCCACCACTGGAGCGGGTCTCCAGGGCGGCCACCACTGGAGCGGATATCCAGGGCGGCCACCACTGGCGCGGGTCTCCAGGGCGGCCACCACCAGAGCGGGTCTCCAGGGCGGCCACCACTGGCGCGGGTCTCCAGGGCGGCCACCACCAGCGCGGGTCTCCAGGGCGGCCACCACTGGAGCGGGTCTCCAGGGCGGCCACCACTGGAGCGGGTCTCCAGGGCGGCCACCACTGGAGCGGATCTCCAGGGCGGCCACCACTGGCGCGGGTCTCTAGGGCGGCCACCACTGGCGCGGGTCTCCAGGGCGGACACCACCAGAGCGGGTCTCCAGGGCGGCCACCACCAGAGCGGGTCTCCACACTGGATATTCCACATGCAGGTGCTAATGACGTGGACTTCGTACCAGGATCATCCTCCCAAGTGATGCACCCAAGTCTGCTTTCTACGTCGCTATAATTGGTTAATACGGGCAGGGCCGGTGGCAGCGACTGAGCAGGCGGAGAGCCGCGGAGAAAGTCACGCATTTCTGATAAACAGAGTCGTTTAGTGCAGGGCAGCGTCAGCCGTGAGATGATATCTCTGTCGGCTCCCGGCCGGCGGCGTCCCGTATCACCGCCGCCGCAGTACAACCGCTCGACAAGGGACGGCGACGGTGCAGGGCCGGGCGGGCGGCTTCTGAGGCCGGGCACGTCCGATCTGCCCGACCAGCCTGCGGCCTCAGGTGCTCTGACGCACGCGGCATGGGGCCGCTGGGGAAACTTCCGCCGGATACGACGACGTGACGCAACACATCATAATCGGGGCTGGGCTGCGGCCAGGTGAGAGGGAGCTGCATACGTGGCCCATGTCCGGCTGGGCGCGCGGCTACAGAGCCGGCAGCCTCGCCAGTGGCTGGACTAGAGGCTGGACGGTGACTCAGCGCTGGTGTGCATGACCTGGGTGAGGAACACGGCCGCCACTGGTGATGACCATGGCTTCCTCGTGGACGACCGGGGCGGACGGGACGACGCCAACGAAGAAAAGGTGAATGCCACGTGTTATGGAAGTGGATCTGCATAGAAGGCATGCGCTTTACGAATGCAGTACGCATACATTGGTGAAAATAACTTAACGAGTCGCGACGAGTTTCTAATGGCGGAGATACTTATCCAGATCGATCTTTAACACCTGGGATCGGGTATTCATATCCGGATATATATTCATCTCTGAATACCTGTTTTTGTCCCCTGTGCGGCTTTATTCAGAGGAAACTCATACCACGCAGACCTTGTCGCACGTGGCCTAAACTCATCATCCGATCGTGAAATTCCGATTCAACGGCAAAATATGAATATAAATTTAGTGTGTTGTTAACGAAGCAGACGCGTGGCATCAGTGACCCTTGACCAGGGTCACAGTCTCCTCCTGATTGGGACTACGTTCATCACAGGTTTCTTCTGACTGGGGGTGTCGGTCATAGGCTCTTCCTGACTGGGGGAACGTCGAGCACAGGCTCCTCCTGATTGTGGGGGGGGGGGGAGCGGGCGTCGGCCATAGGCTTCTCCCGACTTGGGGGGGGCGTCGATCACAGACTCCTCTCGTGGGCGAGGCCGGTGATCGATTGCGAAACATTCTCAAAATGTATTATCACGCCAATGGGCATTGCATGCGAAAATGCAGCTTAGCACCCCAGTACCTACACTCCTGAAAAACGTATGTTGTGGGGCTGCTGGATACATCACAGTTTTCGTATAAAATATTTCCATCCAGCACCTGCATAATTAATGCTAAATAGCCTAATTACTTCGGCAATCTGGCGCCAATGTATCACATACACCACGTCAGTGGAGCTAACTCGATCGCACAACAGAGACTAATCAGTCCTCAAGACCACAGACCATGGCAGTAGTTGGTTGGTTATTGCAGTTGGTTATTGGTTATATATGTAGTGTCGCCAATCTCTCACGCCGATTGGTCGCGGGCGAAGAATAGCGACAGGTGAGACTCGAGCCCACAATCTTCAGATTGTGAGACGGGCAACTTACCCCGAGACTACTCGTCCCCCTACCATGACAGTAGTAAATTATATAGTAGTAGTAGATAGTAGTAAATAAAATCATTTAAATTGGTAACAAACCGAACGCCAGAAACGTTTCCACAAAGTCGCTCACATATTATACCAGACAACTGATTGCATTCCTATGTGTGCAGCAGAAAAAAGACGTAGTGCTGGTTCAATGCACAGTACGTGCCATCACGCGCTGAGTTTGCCGCCCACAGGTGCGAGTTCGGCTGGAGAACGCTACCGAAGCGAAATCTGCTTCAAGGCCGCCCGCCTGAACCTGGTCTGACCAGCTCAGTCACTGGAGGCCCAGTCTAGTCAGCTCAGTCACCGGAGGCCCGGTCTGACCAGCTCAGTCACTGGAGGCCCGGCCTGGCCAGCTCAGTCACTGGAGGCCCGGCCTGACCAGCTCAGTCACTGGAGGACCAGTCTGACCAGATCAGTCACCGGAAGCCCAGTCTGACCAGCTTAGTCACTGAAGGCCCGGTCTGACCAGCTCAATCACTGAAGACCCAGGCCTGACCAGCTCAGTCACTGGAGGCCCGGCCTGGCCAGATCAGTCACTGGAAGCCCAGTCTAGCTAGCTCAGTCACTCGGAGGCCCGGTCTGACCAGCTCAGTCACCGGAGGCCCGGCCTGACCAGCTCAGTCACACGGAGGCCCAGTCTGACCAGCTCAGTCACTGGAGGCCCGGTCGATGACCAGCTCAGTCACTGAAGGCCCGGCCTGACCAGCTCAATCACTGACCGCCCAGTCTGACCAGCTCAGTCACTGGAGCGCCCGGCCGTGGCCGGATCAGTGTCACTGAGCGGCACCCACCGCCCAGTGTGCCGCTAGCTAGCTCAGTCACCGTGAGGCCCGGTCTGACCAGCGACAGTCCACCGCGCAGTGCACCAGTCTGCTGACTGCTCACTGCAGACTGTAGCTGCCGAGCCGTGAGAAGACGGCCAGCAGCGGGTGTGAGCAACTGAAGCCCAGGCCCAGATCCAGCACAGTGACTCGGATGCCCGATCACACCAGGTGGACGGGTCACCAGGAGCGGCATTCCACGCGGCCGGCCGGCGGCGGGTCTGGCCTGACGTGCGACACCCACCGCGCAGTGTGCCCGTCTGCAGACTGCAGACTGTGGCCGCCGAGCCGTGAGAAGACGGCCAGCAGCGGGTGTGGCCTGACGTGCGACACCCACCGCGCAGTGCACCAGACTGCTGACTGCTGACTGCCGACTGTGGCTGCCGAGCCGTGAGAAGACGGCCGATCAGCGGCGCAGCGACTCCGCCGCCGGAGCGGAACAACGACGCGTGCCGGAGCGGAGCAGAGCAGGGCAGAGCGGGGCGAGCCACAAAAAGCCGAGGTCGACCGCCGCCGCGGCGCGCTAACGGTCGCCGCCTCGATGAGCGGACACGCGGTCACCGTCCAACTGCTCGGCGACCGACACTCGACACTGCACATGGCTGCAGCTGCAGCTGCAGCGGCCAGAGCGCCGCGCTGGGCTCCGCCGTCAGCCGCCCGCCGCGACCTCCGATCTGCCGGTGATACATGTGCTCTGGCGACTGACGTGCGACAGATGTCAGGCGACGAGTGATTCGCTGGCGCTGCCGGCGACTACGGAGCAGGAAGGTCCGGCGTACTGGACGGGTCAGGACCGGCTGCGATACTTGGTCCGTCCGGGTCAGGACTGGGAGCAGTACGTGGTCCGTCCGTGTCAGGACCGGCTACAGTACGTGGTCTTTCTGGGTCAGGAACGATTGCAGTGCGTGGTCTTTCTGTGTCAGTACCGATTGCAGTGCGTGGTTCGTCCGGGCCAGGTCAGACTGGCGTCGCCCTGACTAGCAGACCCCGTCGCAGGCGGAGCACGTCTGGCCTGCTGGCCGGCTGGCCGTCTGACCGGCTGGCCGCCTCGCAGGCTGCCCCCCCCCCCCGACCGACCGGACGGGACAGAGCGACTCCACCTGACTCGACACGCGATGGCGGCCGCAGCTGCATTACTGCAGGCAGGAGTCGACAGGTTCGACTGACCTTCCGGTCACCTCGGCGGCGGCCGCACTGTGCGGCTCGCTAGCGTGCTCGACGCGGTGCACTAACCTGTCGAATGACCCGCGCAGGAACGGGTGTGACCGGTATCCGCTGGACGGAAGGGCTTGGGGCTTTGTGGCAGCACGCCAGGGCTGACTGCTGACCACCGCCACACTGCTACCGCCGATCTATTGTCTGGCTTCACACATCAGCTGAAAGTCCACGTCCAGCCTGTCTGAAATGCCCCGGGACAATCCTTCGCCACGGTTGAGACAACAGGCACAATGTCCAGCTCATGACGTCATTGTCGTGGCCTCCTGCACACAGGCGTCTCGAAAACGTGCCCGAATCGGGGGCAGAGCATCCGATAGATTATTGGCAACATGCAGGAATGGTTGAGGTGATGGTTCGAAATGTATTCGGGGAACTTTCCGGTGGCGTCCCATGTTGCGATCCGCAACCATGCAGGTCGTCACGCCACTGCACTGTTGCAGAGGCCGCAGTCGGACCCGGATGTGCTCCGCCTCATGTCGGACCACAGCAAAACAACCGCACAGTGACCAGCGCCGGCTTCTGTGATGGAAAACAGAGCCGCAGGACCCTCAGCCGAGACGTGGACGACCAACTGCGCGCCGAGTCACCTCCCGCTCGCGGAATCGCAAGATTGGCCAGTGAGCGAGGTGGCAGGCCGGGTGAGTGCCCAGTGAGCGAGGTGGCAGGCCGGGTGAGTGCCCAGTGAGCGAGGTGGCAGGCCGGGTGAGTGCCCAGTGAGCGAGGTGGCAGGCCGGGTGAGTGCCCAGTGAGCGGGGTGGCAGGCCGGGTGAGTGCCCAGTGAGCGAGGTGGCAGGCCGGGTGAGTGCCCAGTGAGCGAGATGGCAGGCCGGGTGAGTGCCCAGTGAGCGAGGTGGCAGGCCGGGTGAGTGCCCAGTGAGCGAGGTGGCAGGGGGGGGGCGGGGGGGTTGCCGAGGGGGGGGGGTGGGAGGCCGGGTGAGTGCCCAGTGAGCGAGGTGGCAGGCCGGGTGAGTGCCCAGTGAGCGAGGTGGCAGGCCGGGTGAGTGCCCAGTGAGCGAGATCGCAGGCCGGGTGAGTGCCCAGTGAGCGAGGTGGCAGGCCGGGTGACTGCCCAGTGAGCGAGATGGCAGGCCGGGTGAGTGCCCAGTGAGCGGGATGGCAGGCCGGGTGAGTGCCCAGTGAGCGGGATGGCAGGCCGGGGTAAACACACGGTGCGGCCACGGTGCCGTAGATGCGGTGACTCACAGTCACGCCGCCAGATAGAGCCGCCGACCTCGCCGCGACCGTACCGCGCGGAGAGTACACGGCCGCATCATGACTCATCGGCGGTGACTCAGCGTGCCGACGGCCGACTGCGGCCGGCGCTCAATTGGCAGCCTCTTAAGCGCCAGTTGACCGCTGCAGCTGATGAGATGCACCAGAGGCGGAAGTGGCGCCTGGTGCGGCTCGGGCCTCGTCCACACGGTGGGACAGTCTCGTCCGCCTCGGCCGACATTGCCGGGAGCGAGCATTGTCCGCTCATGTCGGCGGTAGAAAGACGGCAACTCGACGCGTACATGTCATGTGTTCCGACTAGTGGGGTTGCTACTTCTTGTTGTGAGAATGCCCCCCCCCCTTTGTTTTTTTTTTTTTGTATTTTTTTTTTTTTTTTTTTTTCTCATTATCCCCCAGGGGGGTGTTTTTTTTTTTTTTTTTTTTTGTTTATTTTTTGGTGGTTGGGGGTGGGAGGGTAAAAGTTACTTTTTCCCCTTTTATACAAAAAAACTTTCTTCTCCCCCCCCTTCTTTCCGTCCATCAAACCCCCCTTGGGGGGGGGGGGGGGGGGGTGGAATCCCCCCCCCTAAAAAAACAAAAAACCTCCCCCCGAAAAGAAAGGGGTTTTATCGGATAGGGCTCGGGGGGGAAGGTTCGGGTCCACTCTCCAAAACAATTTTCCCCAAAAGTGATTTTTTTTTTTTTTTTTTTTTTTTTTTTTTTTTTTTTTTTTTTTTTTTTTTTTTTTTTTTTTTTTTTTTTTTTTTTTTTTTTTTTTTTTTTTTTTTTTTTTTTTTTTTTTTTTTTTTTTTTAAAAAAAAAAGAAGCAAAACAGAGACAGAGGTCATCCCTCAATGAGTCTGAAGTCATCATTAAATGAGTCTGGAGTCATCACTCTATATTTGCGCTATTTGAGTTTAAGGGCTGAAGTCATCATTCAGTTAGTCGGGAGTCAGCAGTCAGTGACTCCGGAGTTACCACTCGTTATATGCGTTATGTGAGTTTAAGGTCCAGAGTCATTATTCAGCGAGTCCGGATTCATCATTCAGTGAGTCTGAAAAAATAACTCAGTGAGGCTGCAGTCATCATTCAGTGAGTCTGGAGTCAGCACTCAGTGAGCCGGAAGTCATCACCCGGTTTCACAACGAACCAGTCCATCCGCCTCCGCCGCCTGCTGACCGCCGCCTGTGACTGCCACACCAGTGACACACCAGCATTTACTGACCACTGACCAGATTAGGCACTATGTACGAAGTGTGGGGATTCCTAGCTGAAATAGTTCGGAAATGAAGTGTGACGAAGGTCAGGATGATGGCTACAATCTGCTGTGGCGATAGTTACTTTCCAGGGCTGGTATTCTCATCTTGCACAATAGGGTGACGAAGGGTCAGTCATGCATAGCACAATGCAGCGACTAATCATTTGGTGAACACACCAACTATTTCAAACATGGAACATTTCAACACCTGTTTCACACGGACATTGGCATTTCACAAGAGCGGAGCGGACATGGCTGGCGAGCGCAGCCCGGAGGCGCGGCGTACACGAACGTGACGAGCTCAACAATAATCTCGACATTCGACTCCAACAGGTCGAATGTCGAAATGCTCTCATCGGGACAGCGTTCCTCCATGTTTGCTGTCGAGGCCCCAATGTGGTCTGGAGAGGTGGCCCGAGGGCAGCTGGCTGCTGACCTCAGCGCCGGCGGCGGCCGAAGTCAGCAGCTGAGTCACAGGTGTCACCGACACTGTCGTCTCAGCACCGCCGAGCATCGTCTCTGGAACATCCGCCGGCCCAGCCGTCCCCCAGCCCGTGCAAGGTCCGACGTCTGCTGTCTACAGACGTCCCTCAGCCAGTACAAGGTCCGACGTCTGCTGTCCACAGACGTCCCCCAGCCTGTACAAGGTCCGACGTCTGCTGTCCACAGACGTCCCCCAGCCCGTGCAAGGTCGAACGTCTGCTGTACACAGACGTCCCTCAGCCTGTACAAGGTCACGCTGCAGTCCAGACGTCCCCCAGCCCGTCAAGGTCCGACGTCTGCTGTCCACAGACGCCCCCAGCCCGTGCAAGGTCTGACATCCGTCCCCAGCCCGTGCAAGGTCCGACGTCTGCTGTCCACAGACGTCCCCCAGCCTGTACAAGGTCCGACGTCTGCTGTCCACAGACGTCCCCCAGCCCGTACAAGGTCCGACGTCTGCTGTCCACAGACGTCCCCCAGCCGGTGCAAGGTCCGACGTCTGCTGTCCACAGACGTCCCACAGCCTGTACAAGGTCCGACGTCTGCTGTCTACAGACGTCCCACAGCCTGTACAAGGTCAGACGTCTGCTGTCCACAGACGTCCCCCAGCCCGTACAAGGTCGGACGTCTGCTGTCCACAGACGTCCCCCAGCCCGTACAAGGTCGGACGTCTGCTGTACACAGACGTCCCCCAGCTTGTACAAGGTCCGACGTCTGCTGTCCACAGACGTCCCCCAGCCTGTACAAGGTCCGACGTCTGCCGTCCCCAGCCCGTACAAGGTCGGACGTCTGCTGTCCACAACGTCCCACAGCCCGTACAAGGTCCGACGTCTGCTTCCACGACGTCCCCAGCCCGTACAAGGTCGACGTCTGCCGTCCCCAGCCCTACAAGTCGACGTCTCCAGCAAGGTCACGTCTGCTGTCACAGACGTCCCTCAGCCGTACAAGGTCGGACGTCTGCCGTCCCCAGCCCGTACAAGGTCGGACGTCTGCCGTCCCCAGCCCGTACAAGGTCGGACGTCTGCCGTCCCCAGCTCGTACGAGGTTGGGCGTCTGCCGCCTCCGACCATCCCCCAGCCCGTACAAAGTCGGGCATCCGGAGGGTTAAGACGGCCACCAGCTCTGCGATGTACTACAGTCGCCGTACTGCATGCAGTCGCAACTGTCTACAGTCGCCGCACTACCTATAGTCGCCGTATTGTACATAGTCACCGTACTGTGTACAGTCACATACTGTCTACAGTCGTATTGTCTATATGACTGCCACGTTTGGAGACGGTTCAGCTGATGTACTTTGCAGGACAGAACGAGCGCCCCCTGCAAAAGTACTGTGACAAAGGTGTGTCTAGGTACCTGAGGGTACTAATTTGCGAGTCTTCTGATCACGGGTGGCCTAAGAGATGGTAGGGCTTGTGGGATACAAATATTTTCACATTATTTGAGTGTTGACGTGTCAGGTTACGAATATACCAATAGATATGAATCGATGTTCCATGGAAATAATGAGCCCGACCATGGCACTCCAGTACTGCGCTCCAGAACATAACCCTGCATACAACACGACACGACCCCGCATGCAACGGCGCTGGTGATGTCTCGCAAGATGCATGCTGTATATTAATGAGAAAACTTCACTGGGGTCAGAGTGCTCAAGATCTTCATTTATAAAAAGCTTCCGTCATATATAAATTGCATTAAAAGCATCTGCGGAGGTTGAGTGCTCATATCGTTTTAGATTTCAGGAAACGTACCTTCAGTTCGCTTTCAAGGTGGCCATGAACGCACCTGGAAGAGCCGCCGCGGGCTTTGTCAGGAATGTGAAAGCGGTAGCACCACAGTAATCATGCGCTGTGTGCGGGTAGGTTCGGCCTCGACTCTGGAGACATCGCCACCGCGACGCTCAGCATCAGGTTTTTCTTCAGTTCTACTGCCTCAGAACGCTGAAAAGCAGCTTAGTCTGACATTCACGGTCAGCGTCTGCACTTCTCCGCATCCTGCGTCCATTATGTGTCATCAGGTTGGCTATTGATTTTACGACACATTGACCGTTGCGTCATGTAGCGTCGCCAATCTCTCACGCCGATTGGCCGCGGGCGAAGAGTAGCGACAGGTGAGACTCGAACCCACAACCTTTAGATTGTGAGACGAGCAACTTACCCCTGGACTACTCGTCCCCTATATGTGTCATCAGGTGCACCATGCAATGCACCATTGCGATATCTCCGATTTGGCCCGCCGGAATTGGGCCACACGTTCCTCAGGTGATACGACCTCGGCCAGGGTGAGACGCCTTATCCATCTGTCGCACGACTGTCGGTGTCTCCACACGGTTAGCTGAAGGTAACTGTCACGCGTGGTTAGCTGGGGGCTAGCCATCATATTCACGTCGCCGCCCGGGCTTGTGTCAGACACTGCGGCAGCTGCGTCCACCCGACAATGCTGGGGATGGCGGGAGTGAGGAGGGGAGGGGTGGCAGAACCGGCAGAACCGTCACAGAACAGGTCAGGGAAGGGGATGGCGGGAGTGAGGGAGAGAACGGATCCGGTCGGACCGTCACAGAACAAGCCAGGGAAGAGGTGGCGGGACTGGGGAAAAACCGACCGAATCGCTACAGAACAAGCCAGGGAACGGGTGGCGGGAGTGGGGGAAGGACAGGTTGGACCACTGCAGAACAGATCAGGGAATGGGTGGCGGGCAGGGATGCGGAGCCGGAGCCGGAGCCGGAGCCGAAGTCGGAGCCACCAGGAAATTTTACTCGAAGCCGGAGTCGGAGCCGGATCCGTCAAAAGCGGAGCGGCTCAAATGTTGGATGTACGGAGCAGGAGCCGGAGTCGGAGCCGCCGGAGCCGGTACATTTTTCCCGGAGCCGGAGCCGGAGCCGGGGCCGGGATACTTCCCCGGAGCCGGAGTCGGAACGGAGCCGTCCAAAATTTTCCCGGCTCCGCATCCCTGGTGGCGGGAGTGGGGGAGGGTACAGATCCGACCTGACCGCCGCAGAGCAGGCTGGGGTATAAAAGGGAAAAGTCAGTTGGTCAGTCAGGGAGCGGCGACTGCATAGCCTTTCGCGCTCAAGGACGGAGCAGAGGAACTGATTTGGGGGTCTGCAGCCTTACTGTGCTGACAGTGAGGCTGTAGACAGGAGTCACGGCAGCCAGCGTCGCACTTTCCACCCTTCTATAAACGCGCCGAGCACGGGCCGCACTACATCTGCACTGCACCTAGCGGGCTTTCACACCTCGGAATCTCATTACGGCATAACAGGTGTGTGTAGCTAATATGTGTCCGATTCTAAATCGACAGAGCGACCGCGTCTATTCTAGACTGCTTGAATGGCGTGAGCCACAGTGCTGGACGTGGTTTTATTTGCTTCAATTTCTTCCGTTCCTGTCGACGCCCTCCATGCTACTATTCCTGGTAGGACGAGACGGCGAGATAAGATTCCAGCAGGGGGCGGGGGCACGTGGCGACAGGAAGCCTGGCTCCGCACGCCACGCAGCCGCGTCTGCGAGATCATTGCTGCCGACGTCGACACGTGTTTGAATCCAACAAGGGATGGCCGTTTTCCTGCACGGCGAAGCAATGGAAGCTGCAGCAGCACGTACCGTAGCATGGGATGTTGTGGGTGGCAGCAGTCTAGTGTGATCAGGTTGCAGAGCGAGTCGGTCAGGAGCACTGGTAAGACTTGATGGAAAACCTCAACGTAGCTCAGAGTTTTGCTGGCGGCGACTAGCTCGGCTGGTGAGAACAGTAACCTGCGACGGCAGCGACACGGACCTTGCGACCATGCCACACAGGAAGGCGCCACCAGCGCCCGTCTATTTTGCGTCGTCAGTGTGAGTGATGGTGTGGCAGGAACATGATAACAGCGGCCCCGCTCCTGCCGTGCAGCGCTTCGCCTGTCGATGACGGCCGGTGATAAGTCAACTGACGGGGATAACGACAGCAGAGATGCGACCAACTAATCAACGGGTGCATCAAGCGCACGACCATAGAGGCTCCGATGGTGGAGATGAGCCTGCGCCCCTCGTGCGACCGAGCCAAGGAGCTGGCTGCGCAGGAGTATGCCTGGGTACCACGACCGTCTCAGGAAAATCCCAGGAGCTGGCTACGCAGGAGTTTGCCTGGGCACCACGGCCGTCTCAGGACAATCCCAGGAGCTGACTACGCAGGAGTATGCCTGGGCACCACGTCCGTCTCAGGACTCCCAGGAGCTGGCTACGCAGGAGTATGCCTGGGCACCACGTCCGTCTCAGGACGATCCCAGGAGCTGATTACACAGGAGTATGCCTGGGCACCACGGCCGTCTCAGGACGATCCCAGCCGTCAGTAGCTGCGGCGTGCACGAGCCCAGGTCCACGAGTCCTGGCCACCAGCGTATGCGAGTGTCAGAGGCCGGCCACCTGGTGTCAAACCGAGAATGCTGGCTCAGCATAGCAGAGCATGGACAATGGGCTCCGGCGCGGAGCCAGACGCAGCCGAATGTCAGCACACGCTATCTAAAATGCGACCCTGCCTCACCTTCCCGTCGAGCAAATGATGCCGTGGAGACGCCAGGGCTACCGGGATAGTCGGAAACCGAGAGGAATAAAAATGTAATGACAGGCTAAATCATGTGGTGCCTGGCTTGTCGCCGTGCCTTCAGCGCGACAAAAACGCCTCGGCTGTGAGCATGCCATCTGGTCACCGGGCGAATCCGGTCTGGTGAGCAATTATCGTCTCTCGGCAGGCACGTCATCAATCTTTCAGCCCCAATAAAAACATGGAACAGCACGCAACTGTGGCCAGAGAGCGGCAATAGGAAGGAGAAAATATTACACTTTTCTCTTCACCGGAGTCTACAGGTGAAGTTTGGTTAATGCCGGACACGTCCATAAAATTGACGCTATTGAACAAACTATTTTCAGACCAAGACTGTGTAATTCGACACGTTGCAGGGTTTGAGCATACTAAGAGGACATTTATGGTCTCAGTGATTTCGTTGTCAGGTAGTCGCCCCCATTGGCTGGATATTTTTAGCGGGAATTTTTAACACTGGGCCCTTCAGTTGACAGATATTCCGCCAGAACCGATCCTCCTCCGAGCGTATTATAAGTCGGTGGTACAGCTCTCAGTCATTGGATACGTGGAAAGGCAACGGATTGGAGACTTTCTAATTGAGACATGTGCCACCGGGCTCCCCTCGATTGCCCACCTTGTGTCGCCCTTGCGTCCAGCACCATCGCCCTGAGTCCACCGACCGCCACCCGTCCTCCAGACCAGGCAACACCGGAGAGAACGAGGCCCACACCGACCTCATGAGCAAACTCCCCCTTCGTCCCGGGGGAGATCTACCCCAGCTCCTGATCAAATTCAGAAGAACGCGAATGATCTTCTGTCTGCTCCAGAGTCTGCAGACATGCAACCCTCGCCGATGCGTGGTACTGCTTCTGCTCCCACCCAGCCACCTGCTGACCGCACGCCGGCAATTTTCGCCGTGGGACAGTACATAAATTTAGCTATGCTGATGGAACATATTTCGTGTATCCCCTACACGTACTCCAAGATTAACCAATGGGCAAAACATCTTCTGATATACCCCGTTCCCTTCCTGGGACAGACGTTCGGAGCGTATCGGTTCATTGGTAAGGGTGCATATACATATACATATATATATATATATATATCTTATTCATTTATTTACAAGTGCCTAAGCTTGTTCCATTTCAAGACGAAAACACACGAATTACTCGCAGAAAGCATACGAGCTACTTTCTTATTATTATCATTTTCTGGTCATGTGTGCATGCTTCACTTCACTACCAAGGTCAGCGCCCCCATTGGCATTACTATGGTGACCTGAATTACGCAAAACTTCATCAAGCTTGTACCGGCTGCTGACCGATACTATCGTGACATTAATGTTCCACAATCAGCTGTGCCACCAGCCCGTGACACGCGTGTTGAAACACGTCCGAACACGGGGAACAGATCATGGTTTCGAAAAGTCATCCTCGGCTTAGGCACACCCTCGGACGTATTTCACGTCGTGAGAGCAATCCGCGAGAACGCCGGGAAACCAGTGCCAAGCAGGCATGCAAAAACATCATCTTTCCTACACGTAGACGTCACCCGGCTTCAACGCGATCCATATAAGGGAAAGGACAATGCTGTAGCTACACGAAAATACTGTTTGCGCTCATCGCTAGCTGACCTGATTTATAGACCTGATTTATAGTCTGCTAGGAGCGGCCGTTCGATACCATCCAAATATATTCCTTCATGGAATGCATGGACTATGGTGCATAATGCTGTAGTGGCGATATGATACGCCCACGAACAACAGAGAAGCCAACGACTGGAACATACTTGTGTTGTGTGGTTATTAATGTGAATATGGACATTCATATTACAATGATTTCAGTCGCGCACCGCTGTGTAATATGCCAAACTCAAGCATCCATACTGCCGATAACGTTAATAACGCCGTTGAGGCCGTAGACACTGAAGCACGCCGTCTCATTAATGGAGAAACTGCCAACAGTGAAACCGAATTGGCCTGAGCCGACCGCGCAGCCTGGGAAAGTTCACCTTCGACCCACTGAGCGATCGCATATGTTAGCTCGTAGCGAAGTCTGAAGACATATCCCGATCATTGCCGGTTAATGACGGCAATTCGATACAATAGCCACGTGGTGACGTTACCGCCGACGTCCATCCGGCACCCGACTCTGGGCGTTACCAGTACGATCCTCGATGGCGTAACCCAGCGCCAGTCGGACCTCACTCGGCAGCCACCGTCCCCCACCCACGGCGGCGGAACTGACCCACGGACCTCACTCAGCCCGTCCCCACACACGGCGGCGGAACTGTACCCCAGCCGCCGCCGTCGGACCCCACTCAGCAGCCTCCCCCCCAAAACGGGGGGAAATCTACCCCAGCCGCCGCCGTCGGACCTCACTCGGCAGCCACCGTCCCCCACCCACGGCGGCGGAACTGTACCCCAGCCGCCGCCGTCGGACCTCACTCAGCAGCCACCATCCCCATACACAGCGGCGGAACTGTACCCCAGCCGCCGCCGTCGGACCTCACTCAGCAGCCACCGTCCCCATACACAGCGGCGGAACTGTACCCCAGCCGCCGCCGTCGGACCTCACTCAGCAGCCACCGTCCCCATACACAGCGCGGAACTGTACCCCAGCCGCCGCCGTCGGACCTCACTCAGCAGCCACCGTCCCCATACACAGCGGCGGAACTGTACCCCAGCCGCCGCCGTCGGACCTCACTCAGCAGCCACCGTCCCCATACACAGCGGCGGAACTGTACCCCAACCCGCCGCCGTCGGACCTCACTCGGCAGCCACCGTCCCCCACACACGGCGGCGGAACTGTACCCCAGCCGCCGCCGTCGGACCTCACTCAGCAGCCACCGTCCCCCACCCACGGCGGCGGAACTGTACCCCAGCCGCCGCCGCCGGACCTCACTCGGCAGCCACCGTCCCCATACACACGAACCGGGAATACCCCAACCGCCGCCGTCGGACCTCACGGCAGCCACCGTCCCCACACACGGCGGCGGAACTGTACCCCAGCCGCCGCCGTCGGACCTCACTCAGCAGCCACCGTCCCCAACACAGCGGCGGAACTGTACCCCAGCCGCCGCCGTCGGACCTCACTCAGCAGCCGCCCCACCCACACGGCGGAACTGTACCCCAGCCGCCGCCGTCGGACCTCACTCAGCAGCCACCGTCCCCACCCACAGCAACGGAGCTGCACCCCAGCCACCGCCGCTGGACCTCACTCAGCAGCCACCGTATGACTTTACTCAGCAGCCACGTACGGTACGCCGTTATGGCTCCCAGAGCAATCTCTCAAACTAGTTCCGCATGATAGGAATGAATAAGCTCAACCAAATGCTTAACGTACAGGCGCCCGTAGGCTGTATGTTTGCAATGTTATATTATCCTAAACATCATAATGCAGTGGCATGCAGTTATATAACGACAGCATTGCTACGTCATATGACTTCACCGCCTTGTGACGTCATACGGGTATGAATGAAACTGGCCACAATGGCAGTATTCTACTAGCTATCTAACTAGCTTGTAATTGCATCCGCCGGGTTTTACCTGTTTGCAGTGCAATCTCAGATCTGTCGGTATAACGGGTGTCCCACCGAACAGCGAGACAACCAGTCTCTGTTGCCACAGAGCTGTCTGTGCACCGTGTATCCCACTGGACAGAGGAACACCCAGTTTCTGTCACAGAGCTGTCGGTGTACCGGCTGTCCCACTAGGCAGCAAGACAGCCAGCCTCTGATGCGAGGGTGCAGCCTCTAAAAGGTCATCAATCATCGCCGATCACTCACTCAGATCGATGGCCGGAGACAAGCTACTTCAAGCGGTGCCGTGTCCCGAACGCAGGACTTTTCCGTCAAGCGATCGATGGGCCAGTGTGCGAAGGTGAGAAGGGTGAGCATGCTGCGTGTGGATAGACGCTATCCCACCGGCGGGCAGCGGCCCATCGCCCAGCGCCGGCCCGGGGCTGTGACCTACCTTCGAGGTCCATCCAGACGGAGACCTCCTGCAGCTGATCGCCGTTCTCCTCTGAACAGGTGTGTCGCAGCACGGCCGTGCTGTCGGCGGCCGTCCAGCGGCGGCGCGCCTGGTTGTAATAGGCGCGCTCGTACGGCGAGTCGTAATCGCCCGGATCATGCGAGCCCTCGTTCCCGATGTAGATGACCGATGTCGCCGACACCACATACACTGTCGGGCCGGTGCCGGGTCAGCGCGGGGTCGGCGCAGGGTTGGCGCGGGATCAGCGCGGGATCAGCGCGGGATCAGCGCAGGGTCAGCGGCGGTTCAGCGCCGGGTCACAGGCGGGCCACGCGTGCGCACGAACCAGCCGACCCTGGCCGGCCGGTACATAGGCGCCGTCGCGTCGAAAGCGAGCGATTCAGGCGGGGAGAGGTAGCGCCAGAGCATCCGACTCTTGAGGGCTGGTGCCGCCGGGACATGCGCTTCCAGATCCACCAGCTATCGGACACGGCTTAGCGGGTGGCCAACGGGCCCGTTACGCTACATCTGGACCACAAACGACGCCATTGCGGCGCACCAGGACGGCCAGCGGCAACGCTTGACCCACAAGAATAGCCAACACATTAGCCGAAAAAACGGGCACTGAAAGCGAACGGGGCGCCTCTTCAGAGGCAACACTTAGCTGGACAAGACGGCAACGACCCACCGAGAAGCGAAGCGACAAAGACGGCGACTGCGGTTGCGAACGGCGACTGAGGTGCACACACCTGCCTCCTCCTCGAGCGGAGGGTCGGGAAGGCGAGGCTTGCGGGGCGCGGCCGAACGACCGGCGGAGTCTGTGGACGAGCTGAGGCTGGAGCTGGAGCTGCCCGGCCTGAGCGGCCGCGGCAGGTCCCGGCTCAGTGCGGCCACACTGGCCGGCCGCGGAGGGGGCTCCAGCCACGCGCCGCCCATGACCCGCAGCAGCTCGTCGGTCAGCGACAAGCCGCCTCCGGCAGATGACGGTCTGCCAGCGACAGACGACGGCCGCGGCGGCAGCTGCGGTGACGGCTCATCGACGCTAGGCGACTGCCTGTCGGAGGTAGATGACGGCCGCGGCGGCAGTAGTGGTGAGGGTTCATCGGCGCCAGATGGCCGCCCGTCAGTGGTGGACGACGGCCGCGGTGGCAGCTGTGGCGGCGGCTCATTCGGGGTGGATGACGCTTCATCAGCGATCGACCACCGCCTGTTGACTGTCGGTGACGGCTCGTCCGCGCCTGGTGACGGCTCGTCCGCACCTAGTGACGGCTCGTCCGCGGCTGGTGACGGCTCGTCCACGGCTGGTGACGGCTCGTCCACGGCTGGTGACGGCTCGTCCACGGCTGGTGACGGCTCGTCCACGGCTGGTGACGGCTCGTCCGCGGCTGGTAATGGCCGACAGCCCGAGTTGGGCAAATCCAGCCGAGGAACTCCGCCGACACACCGCGCCCCTTTCACCGCACCGGCCTCGGAGCACGCATCGCCGCCGGAACTGGCGTCGCGAGCGACGGGCGGCGCGTCTCCGACGTCGGCACCACACGGCCCGGCCCGACCGACGGCGCCTCTGTGGCAGCTGACCGCCGACGTCGGCCACGTCGCCTGCCGCGGCAGAATCGGCTTGGGCGGCAGCGGCGGCGGCTTCGGCTTGGGCGCGAGCCGCAGCGCCGGCGGTGACGTCACAGCTGCTGACGTCACCGTCGTCGACGTCTGCCCGGCGCCGATGGCATCCGACGGCGACGCGTAAATGTCCGGCACGAGCTTGGGCGCGGGGGCGTGCAGCTTGCGCGGGTGTCCGTCGAAACTGCGCGACGACGCTGAAGAGGCCAGCTTGGGCGGCCGAGGTGGCGGCGGAGGACGCGATAAGTTCTCCGGCATCATCAGAGAGAAATTCAACATCATCCGCTGGCATTCAGTGCTGTCGATCGCTGCAGGGGAGATGGGTCTGGTCAGTGGCGCCCCTAGCCACAGCCGAACAGTGCATATAAATAGCCAGCGGGAGGGTAAAGCTTTACTCTTAGCAACAGGCGCACAGGATGAAGCGCAAGAAGAAAGTCGATAAACCAGTCCATTAGTACGGGCAGGATGGGCACTTGTTAACGTTCCGCAGGTACCGGGTGGTCTCAGCCAGCGTAAAATATTTACATGCATCTCATCCATGACGGAAGTGAGACACCCGGGAAGCGGTACGCACATGCATGGCTGCAAAAGTCGGCCGGAGGCATAAATAGACCGATCTGAGTAATACTGTGGTCCATGCAATGTCGAGCGCTAAGTGCAACCACCGTAGCAGGCGCGAGCTTTGTTCATGGTCTGGTGCAATGTGCGGTTGCGCGGACGGACCGGGGAGTTGCACGGAACATGCTGAGGGTCGGGCGGTCCGACCACATGTGAACTTCTGGGAGGCCCCGGCCACTCAACACTCATGCTCACTGGTGCCTGTCTGCGGTAGGGTCTGTGGCCTGCAGAATCCAGAAATCCGCCAATGCATGTCAACTAGGTGAGAGGCAGAACCGGCCGAGCGTACATGGCTTCCGTGCAGCATGTGGCCCGAGCTGCGCCTCCGTATGCTGAACGGGCGATGGTGAAAACAAGCTGAGCTGTCAGGCTGGAAGCGTTCATAGCAGGCACTCGGTTCCCGTTGGCAGATGTTTGTTTTTCAGTTGCTTTTTTGCATTCCGTCCATTCCCATTGGATGTCGCCAATACCCCTCCCCGGCTGCCTTCCGGCGTCCAGCTGATGGAACAACGCCGGACCAGCGACAGCCAGATCACAACAACGGCTGGTCACGGTGCACCAGCGTGATGAAAACATTGTGGTGCCGTGAAGAGCCGGTCAGGGCAGGCACGCCAGTCACAGTGGTGATACGTGATGCTGATACTGCATCGTGATGAATATTTGCACCTTAGTTATCCTGAGTGTCGTGCTTACTTTGCGAATGCAATGCCAACGAGCAGTAAAAGTGTGTAATTCGATTCCAGGTGACGTCGGAACAAACTCTACTTTTGCATGCATCAGAACATAGCAGTTAGATCGGAGCCAGATGAGCAATCCACAAGCAACAGAAGGTAGCCCTGAAGCATTGCAACACGACACATTGGAGCAAATCGTGCTGAAGACCACAATTTCCAGCATGTGATAAAAGCCCCATTATTCTTTTGAGACACGCCCCGTGCACCGATTTGTCAGCGTCACGCTTTTACCGCATGGGACGGTTAGTTTGGCGGGAGAAAGGAAGCCGAGCTGCACCCTGTCTGGCCAGTAGTCGCACACATTTACCACTACGTAGAGAGCTAGCGGCCACAGCCTATCTGTCTGTTTTACATGTTCAACCAGAGCCAGCTATTTTGTAGGTGAACTGCCACCATGTTGCCCCCAGGGGCCTGTCTGGTCACGAAATATCATCTACAAACCAGACGCAAGGCCCATTGTGTCCCAGGGGTTACATGCTTGTCACGATACAAGGGACCCCGAGCAAAACAGGGCCCATTGTGCATCCGGGGTCGCATGTCTGGTTGCGATGCAGGGATCCCAAGCCAGACAGGGCCCATTGTGCCTCCAGGGTCGCATGTCTGGTTGCGATGCAGGGATCCCAAGCCAGACAGGGCCCATTGTGCCTCCAGGGTCGCATGTCTGGTTGCGATACAGGGATCCCAAGCCAGACAGGACTCATTGTGCCCCCAGGGTCGCATGTCTGGTTGCGACACAGCGACCCTGAGCCAGACAGGGCTCTGTGTGCCCTAAGGGGCCCATTGTGCCCCAAGGACCTAAGTACATCTGTATCATTAGAACACAGTGACAACGGACACCGTCCAGGTGAAAACAATCTTGACATGCGAATCTCCGTGAAAAGGCGATTGCTCTCGTCTATCGAGGTGGGTCGCCGCACGTAGCTGATGTGGAGGCATGGCCGGCCCTCAGACACGACCCCGTCAATATAGCCGACCAGCCCACATACATGGAACTGACTGGCTCATAGACATGGCTGCCAGCATAACTGACCGACTTCCAGACATGGCTGCCTTAATAACTGATCCACTGCTAGACATGGCTGCTCTTAACGACCGACTTCCAGACATGGCTGTCTTAATAAATGACTGACTACCAGACATGGCTACCTACCTAACTAACTAGCCTTGAAACATGGCTATCATCATAACTGACTAACCCCAAACATGGTTTCCATCACGACTAATGAACCCAGACATGGAACTGACTGACCTCCAGAACTAACTCCTACTACAACTAATGGATCCTCAGACATGGTTGCCCCATAAGTGACTGATCTTCAGACATAGTTGCCCCTACAACCGACTAACCCTGAGACATGATTTCCCTTATAATTGGCTGACCCTGAGACATAGTCGTCCCCATAACTGACTGACTCAGGCATGACTGATCCAGAGGTGCATAGTTGGCACAGAGATGGGGTTGACCACCTACATGTCTGACACCGCAGGCCTAGCTGATCCAGAGGTGTGCTCGACACAGAGACATGGCTAACACACCAGGGATACGGGTGATCCTGACCCAGTCAGTGACCGTATGGGCGCTGTGTAACCACTGCAGTTGATGCGCCCTAAAACCCAAATAACTAACTAACTAACAGTCAGTGACCGTCGGGTGGTGACCCAGACCCAGTCGGTGACCGTCGGGTGGTGACCCGGACCCAGTCGGTGACCGTCGGGTGGTGACCTGGACCCAGTCGATGACCGTCAGGTGGTGACCCAGACCCAGTCGGTGACCGTCGGGTGGCGACCCAGACCCAGTCGGTGACCGTCGGGTGGTGACCCAAACCCAGTCAGTGACCGTCGGGTGGTGACCCAGGCCCAGTCGGTGACCGTCGGGTGGTGACCCAGGCCCAGTCGGTGACCGTCCGGTGGTGACCCTGACCCAGTCGGTGACCGTCGGGTGCTGACCCGGACCCAGTCGGTAACCGTCGGGTGGTGACCCAGACCCAGTCGGTGACCGTCGGGTGGTGACCCAGACCCAGTCGGTGACCGTCGGGTGGTGACCCAGACCCAGTCGGTGACCGTCGGGTGGTGACCCAGACCCAGTCGGTGACCGTCGGGTGGTGACCCGGACCCAGTCGGTGACCGTCGGGTGGTGACCCGGACCCAGTCGGTGACCGTCGGGTGGTGACCCGGACCCAGTCGGTGACCGTCGGGTGGTGACCCGGACCCAGTCGGCAACCGTCAGGTGATGACCATTTGCGGCTGAAGGTTGCGCTGGCCACCATGGCCATCGCACGCCTGTGGCACCAGGTCCGGCACTGAAGTGACACCGCCAGAGATCACGCAAGTGGCAAGGACAGCGGCATTGGCATGTGGGCCCATCAGCCCTCTACAGATATGCTGACGCCAGTGAGGATGAATCAGACAGTTGTGTCTGGACATTCGATGCAGGCAATTCCGAATGAACTAGCTTGCTAACCGTAACCAATTTGGCTTCGCATTCAGTAACGCACGAAAAAATAACCAAGTGCCAAGTGTGCAGCTGGGTTAGCATACTTGGAACCTTTCTTGCACAAACTCTGATGTAGTATGCATAACGTATAATTGTAAGAGAACCAATTGCTTACTTCCTTTTATATCGATTTTAGGCAGAGTTTCAGTGCATGAGCTAAGTAGACCTTCATGGGTGCAGACTTCCGATTAAAATGTTTTAGTTTCATCCATGCTGAACAGCTTTGTCCCTCTTTGCACGGCCTTAGGGAGTGACTGAAATAATTATAGAAGAGACGAATCAAAACGATCGATGCAAGTCAGAAGCAAACTAAGTACTATGGCATCGTTGCATTCATGTTAATATTTATTCAGCAGTTGTCGTGATGTGCGTACAACTTTGTGTTGCAATGATATCCGTGGCAGCCAAATAATTATTGTTCTGCCTAAAAATAGCACCCATGAACAGACATTTCCACAGCCACGCAATACCCAGCCGGCGGCAGACCTATGCACGGGCAGTCAGCGGGATCTGGACAAACCTCTGCGTGGGCAGTCAGTAGGATCTGGGCAGACCTCTGCGTGGGCAGTCAGTGGGATCTGGGCAGACCTCTGCGTGGGCAGTCAGTAGGATCTGGGCAGACCTCTGCGTGGGCAGTCAGTGGGATCTGGGCAGACCTCTGCGTGGGCAGTCAGTAGGATCTGGGCAGACCTCTGCGTGGGCAGTCAGTGGGATCTGGGCAGACCTCTGCGTGGGTAGTCAGTGGGATCTGGGCAGACCTCTGCGTGGGCAGTCAGTAGGATCTGGGCAGACCTCTGCGTGGGCAGTCAGTGTGATCTGGGCAGACCTCTGCGTGGGCAGTCAGTGGGATCTGGGCAGACCTCTGCGTGGGCAGTCAGTAGGATCTGGGCAGACCTCTGCGTGGGCAGTCAGTGGGATCTGGGCAGACCTCTGCGTGGGCAGTCAGTGGGATCTGGGCAGACCTCTGCGTGGGCAGTCAGTAGGATCTGGGCAGACCTCTGCGTGGGCAGTCAGTGGGATCTGGGCAGACCTCTGCGTGGGCAGTCAGTGGGATCTGGGCAGACCTCTGCGTGGGCAGTCAGTAGGATCTGGGCCCCGTGCCGGACACTCGGCGAGGTCGCGGCCGCCGCCGCCAGTGACTCACAGAACCAGTTCAGCTCCGCCGCTTTGTGTTGCGCCACGGACGGCGCGCGTGGCCCCCGGCGGAGCGCACCAGCGCCACGCGTACACAGTATTGGTGTCGACACCAGCGCCACGCGTACACAGTGTTGGTGTCGACACCAGCGGCACGCGTACACAGTGTTGGTGTCGACACCAGCGCCACGCGTACACAGTGTTGGTGTCGACACCAGCGCCACACGTACGCAGTGCTGGTGTCGACACCAGGGCCACGCGTACACCGCGCTGGTGTCGACACCAGCGCCACGCGTACACAGTATTGGTGTCGACACCAGCGCCACGGACGGCGCGCGTGGCGCTGGTGTCCGCACCAGCGCCACGCGTACACAGTGTTGGTGTCGACACCAGCGCCACGCGTACACAGTGTTGGTGTCGACACCAGCGCCACGCGTACACACAGCGCTGGTGTCGACACCAGCGCCACGCGTACACCGCACTGGTGTCGACACCAGGGCCACGCGTACGCAGTGTTGGTGTCGACACCAGCGCCACGCGTACACCGCGCTGGTGTCAACACCAGCGCCACGCGTACACCGCACTGGTGTCGACACCAGCGCCACGCGTACACAGTGTTGGTGTCGACACCAGGGCCACGCGTACACCGCGCTGGTGTCGACACCAGCGCCACGCGTACACACGGCGCTGCTGTCGACACCAGCGCCACGCGTACACACAGTGCTGGTGTCGACACCAGCGCCACGCGTACACAGTGCTGGTGTCGACACCAGGGCCACGCGTACACACTGCGCTGTCGACACTACGTCAGGCCGCCGAACGGCGTCACCGGCCAAAGGATGCGTCCCGACTGCGTCTGGTCTGTCAATGGGTGGGGGGGGGGGGGGCTGCAAACCCTAGCAGTGCGTCCAGATTCCGCCCGACTAGTACGTGACTAGTAGTCCCAGCAACCAGCTGGGAGGAGTGTGCTTGAGTTGAGAGTCACGTCGTCATGATGGTGCGGACCTCACCCTGAGGCTGACCAGTTGACCGTTTCCGCCTCTTCCCTCCATCATCCACTAACTTAGCTTCTTCGCTCTGCCTTTGCCGGCTCCACACCTTCCCTCTGACTACTCTACACCTTCCCTCTGATTACTCTACACTTTCTCTCTGGCAGCTCTACACCTTCCCTCTGACTACTCTACACCTTCTCTCTGGCTACTCTACACCTTCCCTCTGCCGTTGGCTGACTTCACCTCTAGTTTCTGCCCTCTTCTGACTCTGTCTGTTACCTATGTTCTCTGCTGGATCCGCCCATGCCGGTACCACCAATGTAGTGGCTGGATCCGCCCATGCCGGTACCACCAATGTAGTGTTGGAAACCGGTCGACTCTTGGCCTTGAAGCCCAGGCAGGAGTGTGGGCAGTTACGGCAACGCGCTAAGCTGTGTCTCAACGATGCGTCTTAGTGCCAGTTGTGTTTGGCAGGTTTTGGAATGTATCTAGCGGTTTAATGTTTTACTTGACAAGCACCCACGTCTGTTCTGGTAAATGCATGGCTACTACCTACATACGTCCATACAGTACCCTGTGACACAGCAAGTAACCAACCATGTTTCGCAACACTGAATGCTAATGAACAACGGGTCCATTTGGGTCAAGCCAGAAGATGCTGCTTGTCGCTTTCATGACTTCGCGCTGCTAGATAATTCATACCGGCAGAATTGTAGCTAAACTACGCTGTATTTAGTTACATTCTGCATTATAAGGTGCAAATTAATGTCATGTTCAACAATGCATGCAATGGCTATTCCGATATCTAAGAAGCTGCTCCATTTCATCCATATATTATATAAGATGGCCTGAATTTGATTTCCCTGGGATTATATTAGCGAACTCCTATCAATCGGAGTTCGAGCAACTCCTGATCGTAAACGGAGCACTGTTATGGGGCCCAATGTTGCCGGGCATCATGTAATGTGGCTGACCGTGCGTTAATGATAATTAGGGCAAGGCATTTATTGATGCAGTGGGGTGCATAATAATGTGAGGTACAATGAAAGCCTTTTCTTTATTGCTTTAAATACCAAGCATCGGCCAATACAGCAAACCCAGATGCAAGCTCATTCCTTTCAATAACCAATTAGAATAAGTTAATATGTTGATACTTATAAAGCACATCCAGTAAGGTAACAATGTTTATCCTCCATCACTGACATGTCGTTAGTTATAAACGGATCGAAGGAGGACGCGCGACTATTTTAATCTCGGCCCATTTGCTGCATGCTGTAGGAGTTAGTCGGCGGTAGCGTTTACAGGCAGGGGACATGCATTTATGATGCGATGGTTCGCACCTCACCCAGAGTGGCCGACATTCGCAGACACCCGCCACCTGCCGTCGCGTCCCCATTCTCTGGCCAGAGAGCGTGCCAGGCGCTCAAGGCCGCCGGTCAGCCGCCACTCGAGGTCACCAGCCGGGGGCCACCGGCCACAGCCGTGCCCGTACCTGCTCTGCAGCACGCGCACAACACAGCCACGGTCGGCGGCACGCCTCGCCGACGCGGCGACACCACGCGCACACCAACTATCCGCTCCTCGCATCCACCCTCAACACGACCTCGGCAGGCGCGCGCCCGACTGCGGGAGCAGCCAGCCTCAACTGGCGGGCCTCGCCGCCGGCGGAGACTGCAACGCCCGCCGCGCTGCCACCTAGTGAGCGAAACTGACACCACCAGGTAGCAGCCGCCCATGATCACGAGGTGGCGGCTGTCGGCTTCGGATGTGTCGCGTGATCCAACACTGGTGACGGGGACTGGCTTAAGTCGCGCTGGCGAAGCTTCTTGTCCTGGTGATGTGTGATGTGTCCTGGTGGTACTTGTCGACTCAGACGTGGCGGTGAGAGCCAGGGAGGCGGCTGGAGGAGTCCTGTTGTTTTGGCCACCGTATCCAGAAGAGCCTTGTGCCCACATTGTCCGTGCTATTAAATTGCGTGGCTCATTGGAGAAGCGGAGTGCTGTATACATGGGCTTCGCCATGCCACGGTGGGGTGCGGGTGGTGAAAGGCATCCCCGAGCTTCGGCAATTCAGCATTACGCCTAAATAAGGACAAAATTCTAACCGAAAACTTGCATCCCAAATCGTCCCTACCTATTCAAGATCTAGCGAACTCCCATGACTTTGCTCATAGTAAGCTTGTCAAAATACATTTAAGCTCACCAACTAACATCCATAAATGTAGTATTCAGTAACGTAGGCTTCCATCGGGCAGCTATGGCAGCCGTTTTCGTGCAACGCCAACGGGGTTTAACATTATAACTCATCCACACAGTAGCTTGTACTAGGCCTCACAGATTGCACACTGTTGACTGCTGCAGACTAATTACCCCGGTTGATTTCAGTACATACGGCGAGCACGTGCGCCATAACTGACACAGATGTGACTGAAAAAGCTTTGTTGGTATCTTACATTGCAATCCCCGCTGTGTTTCCGATTACGGTGGAATCGGCTTCATTTTGGCGGGGAAGACAATCTGGGCCACGCCATATTCATTGATGTTTTTTGTTCCAAGTAGTTGATTTGCCTGACTTCTTGGCACACGCATCGGTCACATGAGCAACTGGAGCATCTACATACCAGCAATCAACTGGGTAACTGGCAGCAGATCGAAGACACCTTCTAAATGCACCGGCTTCCCATCATGCGCCATTCTTGCACATCCGGGTGGATTGCTCTCCCTGCTTCAGCTTCGTCTCATGTTTGTGGACTTGGCTAGCTCGAACACAGCCAATGTTTCCTAGCCATCGCATGCTAACCAACATTCCGGCACAAGGCAACGGTGCGATACGTTACCTTATCCTTTGTATATTGTTGTTCTGTTAGGTTAACGACGGAATGTTGTGCTCTGGAACCGCTGGAGTTTTCAGAAAAATGTCCCGAAGATTCCCGGTGGTGCTTTTCCATTCATCCCCATGGCTGTAATGTTGAATTTATAAAAGCTACGCGGTGCTCAACCGCTCTCAGGTAGGGCTCAAGCACCAACTGTGAACATTAAAATTATACCCATGACTAGAAAGAACATACATAGAAGATGACTCCTTCCTTCCCCACCCCCGCCAAACTCCAACATATGAGTTCACCCAACATTCTCTGATATCCTAACTTATCAAAACCTCAAGAGCATTGGAATATTTGTCGTCTCGACGCCCTCACTCGAGAGAAGCAGCTTTCGCGCCCAGTAACACTGAATAGCTCCCCGCATCCTTTTTATCTTTCGATCAGGCCAGCACAGCTATATACCAAAGTTCATGCGAGGAAAACATCCGACTCAGGTCTTGAAATACCAATGACCTCGCTCTTAATCAATCGAGGGCTTTTCATACCCCGGGCGCAAAATATAGACCTTCATATACTAATATTTGACGTATGCAGCCAACACACAGCTGATCGCATCTAGCGATACCGAGCGTAAATGCAAAGGCGCAGCCAAGGGGGCGGCCACCCCTGGAAACCAATAATACATTAGATCAAACAAGAACTTTTGAGATTTTCTTCGCATAAAACCAGAAATTTCGGCGCGCGAAGCGCGCCCACAGTCGTGTCTATTCTATCTTCTCCTTTTTTGGTTGAGCACCCTTAAGCAAATCCTGGCTGTACCACGGTCTGCGCGCACAACGGTGGTACATGCCAAATAAGATGAAGTGACAAAGAGACGGCAGTGCAGCTTGCAGACTATAAAAGAACCACGGACCTGTTGAGCAGGGTGCCAAGTTCGCATACCTGCACCAAGTGTGTACGTGCCATCGGTCGGGAATGGCTCGAGGTGACATCATTCAGAGCTGTATTTGGAAGCTCAGGTGAGGACTGCCCTGGTGCAAGTGCAGCATCGCTCCGTAGTGAGTGAGACAGGGACACGCTCTATGCTGCTACATAGAAATAGTTCACTTATCCAATTTGCAGCAATCGTAGTGACAGCGTAGGTATTTTCTTCAAAGGGAATAATCATTTTCAGGCAGTTGCCTTTCATACAATGTTACACACTATTGCTTATATGCCGCTTGCCAAAATACTTCAGGCTAACTTACATAGGTAACGCGCTGAACATTCGCACGATGCCAGAAACTCAGACATATGTTCATATGCATAGCGGAAGCACTGAACTAAACCCGGCAGGGACAACTTTGGATAAGTTCCTTTCGATGTTGCTTCACGCCACCCATCATTTTGCGTCATATATTATGCCAATTATCTTAATTCCATGTTTCAAAGATACGCACTGTAATGCATGTCACGCTCTACAAGTCCAAAATGAGCCCAATGAGTTCTGTTTTTAACCGATCTCGCTCTCAGTATTCAAGTGAAAATACCGAGGAATATTGTCGTGGGCAAAAGCCCAACTGATGGAAAAGCGATTTACACCGATTCAAAATTCAGCCACGCGAGTAATGCAATTCGACGCCCCTCGGTGACATCGTCAGTGAATAGGTAACTGGTATGAGACGCTGTTTGGCGCACCCACCAGGCCACCGCTACCCACGGCCGCCTTGCCGGCCCAGATTCACATCGATGTCTCTCCGCGGTCGCCCGTCGTGCTGGAAGCTGCACCGCCGCATCCAACGGCGTAACGGAAGCGGCGGAGCTCCACCGGCGTCAGCGACACCCACCCGCTCTCGGCCGTGACGCCCGGCGAGAGTCGTGGCGCTCCGTGAACTGCCACGACCTTCTCGTGACCATCTGGGTGACCTGCGTGACCATCTGGGTGACCTGCGTGACCATCTGGGTGACCTGCGTGACCATCTGGGTGACCTGCGTGACCATCTGGGTGACCTGCGTGACCATCTGGGTGGCCTTCTGCGACGAAATTTGTGATGAAATGTGTACCAAAACCGGCGCCACCGGCTGGACGAAGTATGCATTGAACGTACACACCCACACACATACACACAAAAAACACGAAAGCGAGAGCGAGATAATTGTTTGACGACGACCCTCTGACGCGGGTGGCGGTGGAGATATGTGCGGAAGAAGGGGAGGGGTTGCAGTTCCCATCAGCGCCGGGCCGCCTCCTGTGACGCTGGCGGCGCTGTGCCCGCCCCCGAGGGACGTGCCGGAGACGGTACGACGACCGTGTTTATCAGTGAGCCGACGCGACGGAGCCGAGCGACAGGGGGAGGTGGGGCGGGGGAGGGGTGTCCACTGTGTAGCGACGACATCCGAACCATATACGAACACGCCACACGGGACTTCCGCCGCCGCCGGCCCCCACCCCTCCCCACCCGTGGGGGTAGCGCCCCTCCGACACCAGCGGTGGCCGAACCCGCAGCGTACCAGGCGCCGTGGAAAGCTGTTTTGTCGTCCAGCATCCGTGTTCACTTTCAGAGGCCGCCGCGGCAGAGCTACTGCCCAAGGCCCGCGCGTCCGGACAGAGGGTCCCCGCCGTCCTTCTCATCTCACTCGGCTGGGGTTTCATGCCATTAGATGGATTGATGGATGAACGAGCAGGCGGGTGGGAGACGAATGGAGAAGCATACGAAAACACGGACGAACGGAGAGCGGGACGAACGGACGAATAGACGGAGGGCCGGACGGGCATACGGGCATACGGTCACACGGGCATACGGACATACGGACATACGGGCATACGGGAATACGGGCATACGGGCATACGGGCATACGGGCATACGGGCACGTCGACGTAAGGGCGAACCAATGGACAGCTGAACGGACGGACGGACGGACGGACGGACGGACGGACGGACGGGATGTGCATGCGAAGGGCAGGGAATTTAACGGACAGCCGGACACAGGAATGCCAGGCTGACACTGGATGTATGATCAGACATCCGTGCGGACCGAGCCAACGATCGAACTATTGAGGAGCGAGTGAATGGGAGGGCGGGCGGAGAGGCACCGTGATTTCACGATGTGCACATCTGCGTCAGAATGACAGTTTTGATGATGTATATCCCGGCCTGACTGACGATGGGAGTGGCAGACACCCGATTAAAACGGAGATTTATGGGTGCGTCGACGATATCAGTGTTCACATCGCGCCACGATTCAATTAGAAAACCGATTTAAAAACGAAAGGCCCTTTAAGAAAAAAAACAACATGATGGCAGCCAGAGTTCGATGGACCGCTGAAGGAAGTGCAGAGTTGCTGAGCGAGCCTGCTCCACCACAGGGCATATCGAAGGCAAGGGACACCAACAGGAAGAGTACGACCGACGCCGACAGCAAGGCGCCGTCTGCTGGACGTCAGACCACCACATGCGGCTGCCCAATGTGCACGTCACGACATGGAAACCGATCCGATCACGTCGTGAGCTGATCGTGCCGCGTGACCGGCGCATTTCTCACGCGCACCACGCACTGGGTGGACCGTGAACCGGGCTCACCGGAAACTCCGCCGACAACCAGGCCAGGCCAGCTGAACGACGGGCCCTGGGAAATTCGCACACAGCCACGGAAGTTTGCGCTTCTCAGGGATGCTTTTCGGGGTGCGTTTCTTGCACAGTCAATGACCGAATGAAAATGATATTTGCTTAGCAGTTGGCGTTTTAAGAATATACCAAACAAACTATTTCCATATCATTCATTTGTTTTCAGTACACAGCAGACACAGCAGCTTCCCTTGGATGTGCACTTCGTCATTATCTAACGATGGGAACTTCATTGAGAGGTACTGTATGCACTTCTGTTGCTGCAGCATCTCCTGTTTCCTGGAGTCTTGATCGGGCGTGAAATACTAATCTCATTCCGTTGGAAACGATGCATCCAAAACTTTCGACAACTCACCTGCCACATAAAACTTACCTGGCGACACCACTGGCCGAATGTGGTGAAGACACGTGAGTCGACTATGATGACATATGCATCGCCTGTGAGGACAACACGTGTGCTACCTGAAAGAACATGCATGCGCCCAAGCCTGTCGGTGCAGGCGCGTGGTAGCCGTCCCGTGAGACGCGCCTCCTCGCGGGGTACTCACCAGTCAGGGTGTGTCGCCATGGGCCCTCCGCCACATGACCCTGGCCGGCCATCCTGTGAGACGAGACTCCTCGCGGGGTACTCACCAGTCAGGGTGTGCCGCCATGGACCCTCCTGCACATGGCCCCGGTCGGCCGCCCCGTGAGACGCGGCTCCTCGCGGGGTACTCACCAGTCAGGGTGTGCCGCCATGGACCCTCCTGCACATGGCCCCGGTCGGCCGCCCCGTGAGACGCGGCTCCTCGTGCGGTACTCACCAGTCAGGGTGTGGCGCCACGGATTCTCCACGTGATTCTGCACATGCTCCTGGTCCCTGTTGAGGTTTCGGAGTGACTGCGACCAGGAGCGCCGGCCCGCGCGAGTCTTGGAGAAGCGCCGACTGCGGTTGCGAAGACGCCTGCAAACACACATGGTCGTGCATTTCAATCGGAGACAGAATGATGAGTTGGTGTGCAATTTACACATGTTAGAGCATACCACAATGATTGGAGTAGGGAGCGACCTACAGTACACTGAACAAAGATATCTTGTGCCCCATGGGCATAGGAGCGGCCTAAAAATTGGCGGAGCCAAAGCCAGTTCATGGGCCATTTTGTCCCGTCAACGTCATGGAGTTATTAGCTAAGATCCGAGAAAATTAAGCCAGGGGAAGGAGAGGCATGGCACCTCTGCCACCATTCCTACGAGTGCTTTTTTTGGCGCACCAGTTATCTTAGAAACCAATGTTCCGTTCATGGTTGTCCGGTGACATTTTTGTTGTAAAACTGCATCTTCTGGTTGCAATTGAAAATGATAGCCCGCATCAAACAAAAGGTATTTGTGCAAGTTTGTTTTTGTCTGTTAAGCCCTATATGGCCACCCATTCGCCAGCATGAGCGGCATAGTTGACAAACCATGCACTAATATAGTCACGTGTTTTAGCAAACAAAGTGAGATGTAGAATGGGCGTAAAGTCTGCAACGCATTTAAGGACTGTTCACACCTAGCGTAATCTCGACGCAAAAAAGTCAGCGCAATGACGGACTAGGCGTAATCCCGGCGCACTGGGCGTAATTTCGACGCGTTGGCAGACCAGTGCAGCGACATCGCCTGGACGTGAGTACGCCAGCGATCAGCTGACATATCAGTTGCTTGGCAACAGAATCAGCTGTTTGACAACAGAATCAGCTGTTTAGATCGAGTTAAAATGTGGCAGACTGAGTTTTGCCATTGCACGTGGTCCCAAGCCGTCAATTAGTGGGTTTCTGCTATTGAAGTTGATGCTTCTCTAGCTTCCCTCTACTCCTGTGTTGGTAATTTTTCGGGCGTGATTAGAAGTATTCTGGCTTTGTCGTTAAGAAATTTTCCTCGTTAGTTTCCAGTGTTGCTCGTTCATTTTTTAAACAGTGTAGGCATGGATAGCGGGTCACGCATCAGGCTCCTGCTGCTGAATCGCCGGCGTGAGCGTCAGCGTGAGGAACAGAACCGGAGGAGGTGCTGGGTGTATTAGAGTATTGGATAGTCAGGCGACCTCATTTACAGCACGGAAACCCTCAGCTTGTGCATCTCAAGCTTCAAGACTTGACTGTAGGCGAAACTCTGGGAAAAAGTGACCATAACATAGTTATATTCAAGGCACATGTAGGGGAAATTATCAAGGATAATTTGGTAAAGGTTCCAAATTTCAACAGAGCAGACTTTAACGGCATGAGAGCGGCGTTAAGTGCCATCAGATGGGAAGAAGAATTCTCCAATTTAAATGCCTGTGAAATGTGGGAAAAGTTCAAATCTTACTTGAAGGAAACTCAGATTAGACATGTCCCCCAAAAGCAAAGACGCAAAAGAAGGGTTGGAAAGCCAGCATGGCTTACACCAGACGTGATAAAAGCAATTAGGGCTAAGAAAACTGCATTTATAGTTTTTAAAGAAGCCTCAAATGTCGTTAATCTAAAGGCGTATCGAAAAGCTAGAGACACTGTGAAGCAAAAAACCAGAGCAGCAAAGCGAGCAAAAAAACTGGATTTAGCTAGAAACTGTAATGGGGACAGTAAAAAGTTCTTTAGTTTCTACAAGCTGAGTAAAGTTTCTAGCACAATTGGTCCACTGGAAGTAAACGGGACTACATTGGGTGAGGATAGTGAGATGGTTGAGGAGCTGAGCAAGCAGTTCAAATCAGTGTTTACATTGGAAGATATGACCAATCTGCCGACCATACACCATAGTTCAGTGACATGGGATCTGACAAATGATGTTGATTTCATTGATAGTGATGTTGTTTACAATCATATCAGGAAAATAAAGCCAAATAAGGCAGCAGGACCTGATGAAATTTATGCTAGGGTGTTGCGGGAAACTGAAAAGGAACTGGCATTTCCACTTAATATAATATTTTGCAGATCAGTTTCGCATAATGAAATTCCAACCGATTGGAAAAGGGCAAATGTAGTTCCTATTTTCAAGAAAGGAGAAAGAGGGAAAGTTGAAAACTATAGGCCAATAAGTCTCACATCCCTAGTCTGCAAGGTACTCGAATCAATTATCAAGGATAGAATAGTTAGTTATCTGGAAGGTAGCAGATTGATTCAAAATACTCAACATGGGTTTAGAAAAGGACGATCGTGTCTCACAAACCTCTTGGACTTTTTGAACTACGCCACAGAACAATTTGATCAGGGAAATCAGGTTGATGTAGCATATCTTGACTTTATTTAGTAAGGCCTTTGACAAGGTACCCCATAAACGGTTAATGATACAGCTTCAGTCCCATGGTATTGCAGGTAGCATCTTAAAATGGATAGAGTTGTGGCTTTCAGATAGACAGCAAAGAGTGATGTTAAATGGTACAAAGTCATAATGGCAAAATGTTCTTAGTGGAGTCCCCCAGGGGTCAGTACTAGGGCCATTACTGTTCATTATATTTGTGAATAACATTGAAAGTGGCCTAAGCAGTAAAGTTTTGAAATTTGCGGATGATTTGAAGGTCTTTAGGGCAATAACAGGTCAGGATGAGCATATCTCGCTGCAAAAAGACTTAGACGAACTTGTGAAGTGGTCCGAAGAATGGCAAATGAAATTTAACTTTGATAAGTGCAAAATCATGCATGTAGGTAAGCAGCGTATGAAGGCTCCATACTTGATGGGTGGCCAAGTGCTATCAGTGACTCAACAGGAGAAGGACTTAGGTGTTATTCTAAACACAAAACTGGGGGCATCAGAACAGACCAAGGAAGCCAGGAAGAAGGCACTGAGAATGCTCGGGGCAATAAATAGGAATGTATCATACAGAAGTGAGGAAGTGATCAGGAAGCTTTACTGTGCATACGTCAGGCCACATTTGGAATACTGCATCCAAGCTTGGTCTCCTAGCTATGAAAAAGATTGTTGGCTTTTGGAGAGAGTACAAAAGATTGCTACAAAAATGGTTAATCGCATAAGCAACCTGGCATATGAGGAAAGATTGAAGAAATTGAATATGTTTTCACTTAGATATAGAAGGCTGAGAGGAGATCTCATCGAGGTCTTTAAATTTGTCAATGGTCTGGAGAGGGGATACCTTGGGAAAATGTTTGAATTTAACAGAAATGATGCAATTAGAGGTCATAAATTCAAAATTAAAGTTAACCACAGCAGAACAAGGTTAAGGCAAACTTTCTTCACCAACAGGGTAGTGGAACACTGGAACCAGCTGCCAGAAAACATCGTCAGTAGCAGCACATTGAACATCTTTAAAAGCAGCATAGACAATCATTATAAGAATAGAGGGCTTGCTTTTCAGTATTACAGGGAGGGCTGATTGACAGATTTGGTGGGCAACTGGTTCAGTGTACAGAGTGCAACCAAGAAGGGCCCTTGTGGCTCATAGTTGCACTGATCTTTTATGTCTTTATGTCTTTATGTCTAAGAACTCATGATAGAGTGAAGTGAGGTTAAATGAAATGTCTCGTACAATGAGGTTTTGGGTTCAAAACTGCGCAATGCCAAGAGACTGCTGAAAGAATTAATCAGGGTAACATGCAAAACGTCGTCGTCATTCCTAATGTGTTCGGGCGTCTTGTGTCTATATATATATATATATATATAGGGTCCTTTCAACAAAGCCATTCACGTACAGTATTTTTATCTGATTGACATCCAAAACTCCTAAGGTTAGGCTATGTCGCGCCGCGCAGAAATGTGCGGAACAGATGCATATAAAAATGTGAAAATTGCGTTTCTTCGTCTATTCATTTGGTCGCTATCACCGAAAAACCTGTGGCTTTCAAGAGTTTAACGGCTTAACCCGCCCCCTTGCTCAGCGAGTGTCAACCCGTTTCGCTTGTGATCCTATGCATACCGACAGCAAGTGGTAGGACCCCAATGCACTCCACCCCATTGAAAGGTGACTAGACTCCTCGAGCCACGGGTCAGGATAGCATCGATGACCTCTTCTCAGAATCGACATTCACCTTCAGGGTACACACCTCCAGCCAGTAGGGCCAGATTGCACCACCCAAAAATGGCGGATGCCCAGCTGATATTGAGACGCGAACACGGCTCTGCCGGGCGCGTCGGCGTCATGGGCGGCGTGAGGTGTTCAGGATGGACATTCACATCCCGGTGGGACACCGCTTTGTTCGTTGTTTTGCATGCTGCACACCATTAATGGATTGGTGAGCTGTCAGGCGAGGGGCACTCCCAGAATGACGTAATGCGTGACCCGCCCGCCACGTGAGGCAGAAAATCAAGCCGTGTCGCTGAATGCGAAGTGGAAAAGACATTGCCAGAGGGTACCGGTTGCCCACACTAAAGTTGTCAGGACTGACGTTCTAATGAATTTCCAAAGGTGAGGTTTGCATGTTGGGCAATGGAGTCCGCTGGCGGTGTGCTGGCAAGCTGGCATCAGGACTACTGGTGTAGATTTATATAAAACACCCCTGATCACATATTTCTAAGTTTAGCATGGCACTTATGGGAGCAATTGGGAATCTTCATCTAAAAAACAATGTGCATTATGCACAATCTCCACCTACTATTAAGACTTCAGAAAACACTGTTAGTGCCTACATTTGCCAATGTGAAATGACAATTCAGTTCAAAGTTCTGCTGGACTGATGGAAGTAAGTGAGTGCAAAATCATTTTCCGATCCTCACAAATGTGAAGATATATGACTGCAGATATATGTGTAAAATCAAGTTTGTGTGGGTCGTAGTTTGCACTAAGTATGTCGACAGATGCGATTCTGAAACACATTGGTTGAAGTGTGTGAACTAGTTATTATGATACGTGCATCATATATCTCCCAGATGGGAAGTGCTAGTACCATAACGTCGCATAATCTGCAATGGAGGGGGTAATGGTATGATCTATTGGGAAGTAGTGCTCGATTAATAGTGTGCACAAGACAACTTCTTATATGCGCATATTCCACCTTAGTAGTATTTACTCGCTTGACATTGCCATATGGTGCTATTGAAACCACGGAATGCCATTACATTTTATCTGTAACGCCCGTTTCATTGAGTCGCCTAGGGGCATGGCAATTTCCCTGATTTCCTTGGCGCACGATATCGGTTAGCTGAGCCACAAACGTGCTGTGCTGGTCTGGGTGTGAGTCGTCACGCAAGAGGGCGTTGTCGGCGCCACTCACACAAAGTGTGGCCGCGTGATGACGATGGGCGACTCGGCGCTGGCCTCCGTGTCGTCGCTGGCCTCCTGCTCGCCGTCGGCATCAATGTCAGTCCATTCGCCGCCCGTGTCGCGGTCAGACGCCGTCCGGTCACGCGGCGTCGACGGCAGCGACACCTGCTGGGGCGCCGGTGCTGCCACCTGGTCCGCACCGCCGAAGTCTGTCAGCTGGTAACTGTTGACCGTCTGTGGGCCATCCTCCGACTCTGCAAGCAGAAATATCGCCGTCGGTCAAGCATAATTTACCTTCACATGGATCAGCTGGAGAGCCTAAACTAGTCTGCATTTGGAATCATCTCGAATATGTACCCTGACACTGCCTAGACAGGTAGCATGATCAGTGCGAATCGGATTCAAATGACAAATGTTTTTTTTAGATTGTCTCAAATATACATACATACACTATACATGTATATATATATATATATATATATATATATATATATATATATATATACACATGCATAATGCATGTATGTATATTTGCGACAAACTAAAAAAAATTATATATATATATATATATATATATACACACATAATGCATGTATGTATATTACAATCAAAAATACACCTCATTTGAATATATATTATATATATATATTTCTCGTTTCTCATGTGTATATATATATATATATATATATATATATATATATATATATATATATATGTCTATATGACAAATTCTAGGAAATTTTGCCTGATCTGGTGATTTTGTTTAGGAAGGCTTCATTTTTAATAAATATTATAGTGACTTTTACCTTCGTAATATGTAATATAGCCATCAGGAGTTGCTTTACGCTAAGCGTGTCTCATTTTTCATAGCACATTCATTCATATTAATATCAAGTGCAATTCGGCAAGCGATGAACAAATATGAAGCTTATTTCTGCAGGTCTTGTCATGTGTTTGTGGCACGTCATGTCAGGCTACACATAGCACACCAGCAATACAAAATGACGATTGAAACTCATCTGCACTTGAGCACATTATCATCATATTCACATTATTCAGTACATAAGTTATCTGGCACTTAAAGATACTTTTAAAATTGCACATTGGGGACGTCTGAAATCATTTTTGGGGTGTCTGCATAGGACATTTGAGTATGCATCGTACATGCACATAAGAATACGCCAATATTAAAAACGCGATCATCCAAGATACCGGAAACACATGTCACAAACATCAAACACGTGTACTTACAAACGCACAAACCAATCTCACATAAGTATACATGCTTGTACATACAACTGTCCTTACCTTACACATGGCTACGATGAATGCCCACCCGTATGCAAGTGAGCATTCATCTGCATAAAATCTAAAACTATCTGATCACCGAATCTACTAAGTGCACCAACAAATATACGCCTGTTACCACATCCACCTTTTACAACTTGCAAAGACACAGCGATGTGTATTACAGAACCAACATAGAGACCAACAGCAATAAAAGCAACACACCAATACAACCTAGATATACCCAAATGGACATGTAAATCGATTGGCAGGCAACAGACATTCAAACAAACAGACATACAGACAAGCCGGTAGACCTGAACGCCTGAACCTGAATACATCACGCATTATATATATGTATGTATATATATGTACACACACACATATATATATATATATATATATATATATATATATATATATATATATATTCGTTGGTTGCCGTGAATGACGGTAACAGCGATTACAGAGACATGTTGCCCCGATGACGTCGGGTCCATTACCACCGTCCGACCGGCAGGCTGAGACAGAAGCTTTAGCTAGATATTACTCAAAGCGGGGCGATAATGCGCAAAAAAAAATAATGCATCCTAATGGCACATCGCAATACAGCAAAAGGAACAGCTGCACTCGAATCAAAAAGCGACGAGCGAGTTCACAAGCCGAAGGACAAAGCAGCGCTAGGATATGTGTCGCAGACTCGATATCCACAGCATTGAACGACGGATCGCTCCAAAACGGTACCTGGCACCACACGGCGAATCATATTCATGTTCCTCCAATGGGGACTAATTCCCCTTCCTCCCTGATGACTGTCCCTATCCCCGTCCCTCGGGAGTATCCCATAACCATATACTTTTCAATGACGACCATTAATCTTCCTCTTTCAGATGGCGGCCAGTTCCCTTCTGTGGGCCTATGGCTGATCCGTCTTCTAGCTAGTTATTTGGGCTTTGTTGTTTATTGGTTGGTTCACGACACACTTTATGCACATTCACGGCTAATGGCGCCGCCCACACTGTTTCGCCGGTGGGCCGCGGGATTGGGAAACGTCCTGAGTGGCGCTAGAATCGAACCTGGGACCTTTGGTACCAATAGCCCGACACCTTAACCACTCGGCCATTCCGGCCCCGTTATTTGGGCTTTAGGGAGCTTCGACCACAATTGATCATCCGTCTCAGTCCTCTTTTCTTCCCTTCTTTCCCCTGTGCTATGGCGTCGCCCTCTCCTCTCCATCTCGATGGCGCTCTTCTCCTCTCCGTCCTCACGATAACCCATTCATTTCTCCCTCCTAAGGACGCCTCCCCTCCCTCACACACACATCCACCCAATGAGTCAGGGGAATGTTGGTTCGCCCACCACGAGCGGCTGTGACGGCGGGAAATGCCGGCAGGCCGGGGGCACGTGCTGTCAGGCCAGCCGTCCACACCTCGCTGACGTGGTCGAGATGGTGTGATAGCAGCCGGTTAATGGTCGCGGGCGGCCAGAACGAGGCCAACTGTCCCCCTTACAAAGGGAAGTGGATGGACACACAAATAGGCAAGCCTTCTCGATTTATCTCGGAAGCATGCAGAGTGCGAAGTGTGCTGCCAAAAAAGGAATATGAAGTGTGTAGCGGCGTATACATATTAAAATGTACGCGATGCATCTCAAGCACTGCGCATCCTGATGGAATGAGGAGCAGTATCAGCCAGATAATTCGTTGCTCCATTATCCAGATCAATCCCTCCTTGATAAAAATGGAATAAGTAAGGTTACGCCTTCCGTCAGATAAACAACTCAGCTACTCACCATTATAATCGCGTTTAGGATTTCTACAATGATAGATGCAAATCAAAGGAAGCTGTACATAGGCATGCAGGCATTCAGTCCCATGGTATTGCAGGTAGCATCTTAAAATGGATAGAGTTGTGGCTTTCAGATAGACAGCAAAGAGTGATGCTAAATGGTACAAAGTCATCATGGCAAAATGTTCTTAGTGGAGTCCCCCAGGGGTCAGTACTAGGGCCATTACTGTTCATTATATTTGTAAATAACATTGAAAGTGGCCTAAGCAGTAAAGTTTTGAAATTTGCAGATGATTTGAAGGTCTTTAGGGCAATAACAGGTCAGGATGAGCATATCTCGCTGCAAAAAGACTTAGACGAACTTGTGAAGTGGTCCGAAGAATGGCAAATGAAATTTAACTTTGATAAGTGCAAAATCATGCATGTAGGTAAGCAGCATATGAAGGCTCCATACTTGATGGGTGGCCAAGTGCTATCAGTGACTCAACAGGAGAAGGATTTAGGTGTTATTCTAAACACAAAATTGGGGGCATCAGAACAGACCAAGGAAGCCAGGAAGAAGGCACTGAGAATGCTCGGGGCAATAAATAGGAATGTATCATACAGAAGTGAGGAAGTGATCAGGAAGCTTTACTGTGCATATGTCAGGCCACATTTGGAATACTGCATCCAAGCTTGGTCTCCTAGCTATGAAAAAGATTGTTGGCTTTTAGAGAGAGTACAAAAGAGGGCTACAAAAATGGTTAATGGCATAAGCAACCTGGCATATGAGGAAAGATTGAAGAAATTGAATATGTTTTCACTTAGATATAGAAGGCTGAGAGGAGATCTCATCGAGGTCTTTAAATTTGTCAATGGTCTGGAGAGGGGATACCTTGGGGAAATGTTTCAATTTAACAGAAATGATGCAATTAGAGGTCATAAATTCAAAATTAAAATTAACCACAGCAGAACAAGGTTAAGGCAAACTTTCTTCACCAACAGGGTAGTGGAACACTGGAACCAGCTGCCAGAAAACATCGTCAGTAGCAGCACATTGAACATCTTTAAAAACAGCATAGACAATCATTATAAGAATAGAGGGCTTGCTTTTCAGTATTACAGGGAGGGCTGATTGGCAGATTTGGTGGGCAACTGGTTCAGTGTACAGAGTGCAACCAAGAAGGGCCCTTGTGGCTCAGAGTTGCACTAATCTTTTATGTCTTTTATGTCTTTATGCAATGACTTAACCGAAAGCCGTTCTGGTGCCGTGTGGGTTGATGCGACCACCCCACGGGTTTTCTCGCAGTTACGCAAAACACGGCGCGTGTTGTCGCGCCACCCATTGGCATAGCTGATGGGAAATGTACCACCGACCTCATGTTGTACAGAACAATAGAAATGTCATGGGAGGCCACTGGTCAATGTTGTGCGAAATTTCAATCCATGTTTCGCCGAGAACATGGAAATCAAGAACTATCAGCAACTAACTTCACTTATTGACTCAAACGGGCTATTCGGTGTGACGTGATACGGCGTGACTCCGCCAACTTGTTTTCGAAGCTCACTGACTTTTCAAAGTCATACGAGGTTATTAACTTAACCTGATATCAGCTAACCCGTTTCGACTTGTAAGTGGCTGTGGGGTTAAGGAAGCTGAAACAGACGTCATTATATGTGCTTGAATAGTAGTGTGGCAACAGCGCGTTGTGAGCCATCATTTCGGAAGTTTTTAATACGAGGTAAGCACCGTTATACCATCACACCCTGAACCTATGGTCTGAAATGTAGCGAATCGCGCACCGCTAGCACTAAAAGACACTGTGGCATACTATGGTGAGTGTTGCAAGTGCACGGGGAAGGTGGCAACATACCGTACACGGGCGAGGTCTGGCGAAATCCACCCTACCCGGCGAAGCACGCCACACTTTTTTTCTCCTCAAATAGTGCTCTGTGATCACGTCTGAGTGTACCTAATTGAAGAGCATACCGTAAGGAGAAGGAGGTATGGCATTCGCTTCATCGCTAAATCGCGTGACATGCTAAGACCCCTGTTCGCTTGCAATCACTCCACCACATCGCCAAACAAAACACTGCCAGTGCTCTCTAACAGGTCACATTCTGTTCAGTGATCAGCACTGTGCCAATGCTCTCCAGCAGGTCACATTCTGCTCAGTGACCAGCACTGTGCCAATGTTCCCCAGCAGGTCATATTCTGCTCAGTGACCAGCACTGTGCCAATGTTCCCCAGCAGGTCACACTCTGTTCAATGACCAGCGCTGCGCCAATGCTCTCCAACGGCAGCCTCCCGTGTCCAGGTGCAGTCCCCCGCTGGCCACATTCTGCTCACTGACCAGCGGCTAGATGCCCCTCCCCCCAACTAACACGCATGAAGTTCTTCCACGCTGTCTCAAGAAAAACCAACACAAATAACAACTCAACATTGACCTAGACTGCTTCAGTAAAGCCACCAGTTGGCGAATGTTGAGAGCAGCGGGTCGGTGGTGTGGAGACGGCCGACACAGCCTAGTTGTTCACAGCCAGCTGCCTGTATCTGCGCTCGCAGGTATTGGCGCTCGCAGGCATCTGCGATCGCGGGCGGCGGAGCGCTATCGCCGCGCCGATAACCGTCGCTGGCCTTGCAGCTTGATCGTGCCGACATGAACGGTCTGCACAGCTCAGCAGGCTGATGGCTCCGATAGCACTTTAAAATGGTTGGAAGCGCCTCGGCACGTCCAGTACCGGGCGGCGAACCGTGCCGGCCCGCCAGCCAGCCGACCCGACACATCGGGCACTCGTCCTCGTGTCGGTGTGAACTGGCACAAACGCGAAGTATCATGCCAGCAGCGTGGGCCCGAAACGATAAAAAACCAGCCGCATATAGTTTGGCCAGCAGGTTCCTTTTCACCTTTCGTGTCCGGTAAGCCGGATTATCCGGAATGCCCCTGGAACAGATTTACCACGACGCGCCACAATCTCGCCGGCTCCGCCGTTCCCGCTGTATGTCCATCGCCGCCTTTCCCCACTTGTCGATGCAATGCACAACTGCAATGGCTGAGTAGCCAGCCGAGTTGCATCAACTTGACTCGGGTCGGTCAGACGACAGCCGAGCTGCATCAACTTGACCCGGGTCGGTCAGATGACAGTCGGCAGTGGGCAGCTCGGCGCTTCAGACCAGTCACACGGCGGTGAAGGCGCGCCCTAACACGGCCGCTTCACTGCAGACGCGCCGTACACCCAACAGTTGGGGCCCGCCAGGCGTTAGCCGCGCCGTACACCCAACAGCTGGGGCCCGCCAGCGTCAGTCGCGCCGTACACCCAACAGCTGGGGCCCGCCAGGCGTCAGCCGCGCCCGCCACGTCGAAACTATGTGGGTGATGAAGCGCATGCACAGTGGCGTTGGACTTCCAGGCGGTCGTCAGCCAGACGCGGTGCGACATTTGGTGGTGTGTCAGCAAGGAGGGTTGTAAGTATGCAGCCATGGAACAGAGAAGGATGAGGTGAGTGCATGAGCGAAGAAATAACTATCTGGTGGACGCCTAGCTGTAGTTGTTTCGGCAGTATTATAGAAGAGGGCTAAAAGGGATGATGTTGACGTCACGCGGATCGAAGAGCAAGTGGTACGGTGCGCCGTTTAATACCGTTCGTTTTGTAATTGCCATCGCGTGTAAGCAGACACCGAAGAGGTGGCTGTTATTTCTCGTCGGGAGGCGATATTACTGCCTTTTTAGTATGTTTTCGGCACTATTTGTTTCTGAGGAATGTCTTTACGGCCGCGGCTGAACCAACAGTAACGTTAAGGATTGGGGTGAAATGTTGTTTCGGATCCCACAAGTGCCTCACATGTGCCTGTGTCACAGGCTCTCTAAATACAGTGCTCGGAGGAAAGGAATGCCACCCTGTCAAAATGTCGAACAATATGCCAGCAACTGTTGCAGCAACGTTCATGTGCGACCAAGGTAAAGCAACGCAACAACGTTTTCTGATGTGGAATGGTGAGGAAGTCATCCACGTTAATCCAGTTTTAATTAAGCCGAATACCGACATATCAATGGCGATGCAGCTACCATCATAGGCTGAAAGCTATATTTCCGTAATGAATTGGGGAATCAATAGGCTCCTCAAACACTGAATATGTAATGGACACCAGAAAAGAAAACAAGTAATTATGTCTATCTGAACATCTACACACTACGGGAATACGGCGGCAATTGATGGCGCATCACAAGACTTTTATTTGTCTGCTCCAGTAACGTCACGCTTAGCGGATTCTTTGGGGACCTGACGTCAAGAAGAGACGGCCAAGCATACAACAATGCAATTTGCACACGAATCCTCCATAGCAATGCACTGAAGGTATCAATACGTAATGCTAAATTATGTGTTACAAATGTGACAATGGAAAAGTTCATTCTTCTACTAACCGTGAATATAACGTGGACATAGGAGATGAACTAACTATGGGTTTAATTGAGTGCCCATGCGAAAAATTAAGCAAACAAAAATTGCTCGCATGGTTAAAATTAGACAAATACCTATAAAATTAGACAAATATCTCTCATCACACGATGAGAGAGTCATGCGCATTTTCAGCAGTGATTTATTGGTTTGACCAGTTCCAGGCTGTGAGGAACCCAAAATATTCTCAGACTGCTTTTCAACTATTTATTTTACTTCTACTGGCTTACTTGTGATTCCCCTGGAGCAAACGAAGAGTCCATTCCTACATTCGTATGCCCTTGTCTTCTCCGGAATGCACACGTGCAGCACAGCCGTGCAATGCAGGCTGTTCGCATAAATGCAATGTCACGAACTTCAGATCACTCAACTTTTTAATCTCGAGCTGAACTCCAACTCAATAGTCCGATACATTCAAAGTCATGGAATGCCCTCGTGTGCCCTGAGCCAATGAAAACTATGAAAAGACCAGTATGATCCGTTTCTGTTGTTCTTCAACTCTTCTCAAAGTATCTGCTCACCATCATCGATGCTCAGCAGTGTATTGTGCTGATAAATTGTTCTTAAAACACTGAAATATCTTCATCTATACGTCGTGATATGATGAATATGTTCATTGCGGTGCTCACATTGTCCAGTACTAGATTCCAATGTACTTCTTGACACTATGCGGAATTATGCACCACCTAGTAGGAAGAACATTTTGTGACGAACAAACAGATAATAATCATCCTTGTGTTGTCACGAGAAGCAGCATAAGAAATAATTTAAAACTTGGAATGTGCAGGGCCACAATATTGGATTTCATCCATACTTTTAAGAACTTGTGATCTGAAGTTCATGCTGTCTTCAAGTTGAAAACAATAGGCCAGTAAGTTTCACATCCCTAGTCTGCAAGGTACTCGAATCAATTATCAAGGATAGCATAGTTAGTTATCTGGAAGGAAACAGATTGATTCAAGATACTCAACATGGGTTTAGGAAAGGGCGATCATGCCTCACAAATCTCTTGGACTTTTTGAATTTCGCCACAGAACAATTTGATCAAGGAAATCAGGTTGATGTAGCATATCTTGACTTTAGTAAGGCCTTTGACAAGGTACCCAATACACGGTTAATGATACAGCTCCAGGCCCATGGTATTGCAGGTAGCATCTTAAATGGATAGAGTTGTGGCTTTCAGATAAACAACAAAGAGTGATGCTAAATGGTGCAAAGTCATCATGACAAAATGCTCTTAGTGGAGTCCCCCAGGGGTCAGTACTGGGGCCACTACTGTTCACAGTTTGCCGCCAGCTCTCAAGGTGGAAGGACGCGCCCCGAGCTCCAGGTTTCCAGATAAGTCGCTGCAGAACAGGGCAGTACTCTAGTCTAAGCTGTGGATAGGTGCTTAGCAATTACTTCTCTTATTATATTTCATTAGGTTTTATCTTATATGCATTTTCGTAGCACGCAAACTATACTATATTAACCTAGCGACGCCGCAGGACGCCATCTTGTATGCGCCAAAGGGAGGCCTCGTGGCTTCGGCGTGTTCTCGACTCTTCGATTTCTGTAGTAGGAGATATTACAAGTGTGTAGATTTGATAAGTACATTAGACAACATTCATACTATCCTAACATACTTTATTTATTTTTTGGTGTGCATAGTGTGTTTGGTGTTGAAGTTTAAGATAGTTTAATTAGTAATAAGTTGGGGGTATTCAAAAAGTGCTGCGTGATTGTTCATTTTTCTGTCTAGCCATAAGTGATATCAAAGGGATATTTATATAGTTGTCTACTTGTGTGGAAGACAATTAGATTAGACATCTTGTTTAGTTATTTAATTTATTTAAAAACAAAACAAAACAAAAAAACAAACAATTGTTTAATAGTTTCTGCTTTTCTTGAGGCACTCAGATATTTAACTGACAGTATAGGAGGTAGCGATTTATAGTGAATGATAGTTAGCTTTTTTGTCGGTTGTTTAGCAAGTTAATTTAGCAAGTTAATTTGAATCTAAATCTAGGCATAAGCTGCAGCGTTTAGGATGGTTTCGACCAGGATGCAGGCACTAGAGGAAGAAATTAGGACCCTTAAGGCAGAGGTTTCCAACCTCAAGGCTGCCCTTGTTGCACAGGGTAGGCAAGATAAAGCAACAAGGGGTCAATCCGTAGCAGGGACATCATATGCCCAGGTGGTCGCAGGCCACCAGGTAGCTGAGGTTTCCCCTACTGTGGAGGTGGCTGGGATCTCTCAAGAGGGGAGTGTTAATAGTGTTAATAGTGAACAGAGGAGGGGTAGTTCTGGTAGGTCACAGGAGGGGAAGTGGCATGAGGTCAGGGGGTGGAGGATTTGGAGACGCGAACCTAAGGAAAGGGTCAGTGAGTGGCAGGTGGCAGGTGGTAGGAGCGGGAGGAAGTGTAGCCGACCGGCCCAGCGGGCAGGCATAGTAACAACAAATATGTTCCAGGCATTGGATGACTGCCCCCAGGATAGCAGTAGTAAGGAGTCAGTGCTGGTCATAGGAGACTCTCGTGTGCGTCATTTAGAGCGGGTATTTTGTAAAGGTAGGAGGGACAGGAGGTGCATCACCAGGCCTGGTGCCAAGGTGAAGGACCTGGTACCTGCGGTGGCACAGGTCACCAGTGATCACCAGTTTAACACAGTCATAGTGCATGTAGGGGTAAATAACATAGGTCATACTAGGAGCGAGGAGCTTCTGCGGGAGTACAGGGCCCTTCTGGCCACCCTGAAGGGTACCAATAGAGTGCTTGTAACAGGAATTTTGCCTAGGGCTAGAGCCTCCCCTGAGTGGAGCTCTAGGGCACTGGCAGCTAACACCAGGGTAGGAAATCTCTGCCAGGAGCTAGGTTTTACATTTGTAGACGAGTGGAGCAGGTTTTATGCATCGTGGGACCTCTATCAGAGGGATGGCCTGCACTTTTCTGAGAAGGGGGTCCATGTGTTAGGCAAAGTATATGAGCATGTCCTTCAGGGAAACTAGGAAATGGGGTGGGGAGGGATGAAATTGCATTGCCAACTCAGGAATATTCCAATAGTGTCAGCCAAGGCAATAGAACCTCAAAGTCTGCAAATAGGGACAGCAGCAACTCAAGGGGACAGAGTTATAGTTCATCTAGTGATAAAAGAACTCCTCAATATGAAAAAGCCAAAGGTGGTTATGGAGCATTTGTTAAGTGTATGATGTTTAATGCTCAGAGTATCCGTTCCAAATTTGATGAGTTCAAGTGTTATGTTGCTGAGGAGGAACCGGATTTTGTTTGCATTACGGAGGCATGGGTCAGTGAAGGATATTTTGGAGATAACTTACAGGACTATGAGATCCAGGGATACAATATGTTTTCGTGCAATAGGGGTCCAGCAATGAAAGGGGGTGGTGTAATGCTCTATGTGAATAGCTTATTCAGTTCTCAAAAAGTAGCAGGTGGGGATAAAAATGTGTCTGTGGAGTCCATTTGGCTTGATGTCACTGTGGGAAAAGGCAACAGCAATACTCTTAGGATAGGAGCTTTCTACCGATCAGGAACCCTGCCACATTCTCAGCAACTGGAGCTTGACAAGGTGATTTGTGAGGAAATCAGTAGAAACTTTAAGAGGAAGTGCCTTATTCTCGGTGACTTTAATCTAAAAGGTTATGAAAATGCTGGTGTTGGCTCCCCATCATGCAAAATGTTCAGGAAATGCCTTGAAGAGGACCTGTTCTTACACCAGTTTGTATCGGAACCTACCAGGCATGGTTCATTCTTGGACCTTGTATTCTCGGATTTAAGTGACTTGGTTCAAGACTTGACTGTAGGCGAAACTCTGGGAAAAAGTGACCATAACATAGTTAGATTCAAGGCACATGTAGGGGAAATTATCAAGGATAATTTGGTAAAGGTTCCAAATTTCAACAGAGCAGACTTTAACGGCATGAGAGCGGCTTTAAGTGCCATCAGATGGGAAGAAGAATTCTCCAATTTAAATGCCTGTGAAATGTGGGAAAAGTTCAAATCTTACTTAAAGGAAACTCAGATTAGACATGTCCCCCAAAAGCAAAGACGCAAAAGAAGGGTAGGAAAGCCAGCATGGCTTACACCAGACGTGATAAAAGCAATTAGGGCTAAGAAAACTGCATTTAGAGTTTTTAAAGAAGCCTCAAATGTCATTAATCTAAAGGCGTATCGAAAAGCTAGAGACACTGTGAAGCAAAAAACCAGAGCAGCAAAGCGAGCAAAGGAACTGGATTTAGCTAGAAACTGTAATGGGGAGAGTAAAAAGTTCTTTAGTTTCTACAAGCTGAGTAAAGTTTCTAGCACAATTGGTCCACTGGAAGTAAACGGGACTACATTGGGTGAGGATAGTGAGATGGTTGAGGAGCTGAGCAAGCAGTTCAAATCAGTGTTTACATTGGAAGATATGACCAATCTGCCGACCGTACACCATAGTTCAGTTACATGGGATCTGACAAATGATGTTGATTTCATTGGTAGTGATGTTGTTTACAATCATATCAGGAAAATAAAGCCAAATAAGGCAGCAGGACCTGATGATATTTATGCTAGGGTGTTGCGGGAAACTGAAAAAGGAACTGGCATTTCCACTTAGTATAATATTTTGTAGATCAGTTTCACATAATGAAATTCCAACCGATTGGAAAAGGGCAAATGTAGTTCCTATTTTCAAGAAAGGAGAAAGAGGGAAAGTTGAAAACTATAGGCCAATAAGTCTCACATCCCTAGTCTGCAAGGTACTCGAATCAATTATCAAGGATAGAATAGTTAGTTATCTGGAAGGTAGCAGATTGATTCAAGATACTCAACATGGATTTAGAAAAGGACGATCGTGTCTCACAAACCTCTTGGACTTTTTTGAACTTCGCCACAGAACAATTTGATCAGGGAAATCAGGTTGATGTAGCATATCTTGACTTTAGTAAGGCCTTTGACAAGGTACCCCATAAACGGCTAATGATACAGCTTCAGTCCCATGGTATTGCAGGTAGCATCTTAAAATGGATAGAGTTGTGGCTTTCAGATAGACAGCAAAGAGTGATGCTAAATGGTACAAAGTCATCATGGCAAAATGTTCTTAGTGGAGTCCCCCAGGGGTCAGTACTAGGGCCATTACTGTTCATTATATTTGTAAATAACATTGAAAGTGGCCTAAGCAGTAAAGTTTTGAAATTTGCAGATGATTTGAAGGTCTTTAGGGCAATAACAGGTCAGGATGAGCATATCTCGCTGCAAAAAGACTTAGACGAACTTGTGAAGTGGTCCGAAGAATGGCAAATGAAATTTAACTTTGATAAGTGCAAAATCATGCATGTAGGTAAGCAGCATATGAAGGCTCCATACTTGATGGGTGGCCAAGTGCTATCAGTGACTCAACAGGAGAAGGATTTAGGTGTTATTCTAAACACAAAATTGGGGGCATCAGAACAGACCAAGGAAGCCAGGAAGAAGGCACTGAGAATGCTCGGGGCAATAAATAGGAATGTATCATACAGAAGTGAGGAAGTGATCAGGAAGCTTTACTGTGCATACGTCAGGCCACATTTGGAATACTGCATCCAAGCTTGGTCTCCTAGCTATGAAAAAGATTGTTGGCTTTTAGAGAGAGTACAAAAGAGGGCTACAAAAATGGTTAATGGCATAAGCAACCTGGCATATGAGGAAAGATTGAAGAAATTGAATATGTTTTCACTTAGATATAGAAGGCTGAGAGGAGATCTCATCGAGGTCTTTAAATTTGTCAATGGTCTGGAGAGGGGATACCTTGGGGAAATGTTTCAATTTAACAGAAATGATGCAATTAGAGGTCATAAATTCAAAATTAAAATTAACCACAGCAGAACAAGGTTAAGGCAAACTTTCTTCACCAACAGGGTAGTGGAACACTGGAACCAGCTGCCAGAAAACATCGTCAGTAGCAGCACATTGAACATCTTTAAAAACAGCATAGACAATCATTATAAGAATAGAGGGCTTGCTTTTCAGTATTACAGGGAGGGCTGATTGGCAGATTTGGTGGGCAACTGGTTCAGTGTACAGAGTGCAACCAAGAAGGGCCCTTGTGGCTCAGAGTTGCACTAATCTTTTATGTCTTTATGTCTTTACTATATTTGTAAATAACATTGAAAGTGGCCTAAGCAGTAAAGTTTGGAAATTTGTGGATGATTTGAAAGTTTTTAGGGCAATAACAGGTAAACATGAGCATATCTCACTGCAAAGAGACTTAGACGAAATTGTGAAGTGGTCCGAAGAATGGCAAATGAAATTTAATTTCGATAAGTGCAAAATCATGCATGTAGGTAAGCAGCATATGAAGGCTCCATACTTGATGGGTGGACAAGTTGGTTGGTTGGTTATTGATTTTACGACACATCGACCGTTGAGTCATGTAGTGTCGCCAATCTCTCACGCTGATTGGTCGCGGGCGAAGAGTAGCGACAGGTGAGACTCGAACTCACAACCTTTCGATTGTGAGACGAGCAACTTACCCCTAGGCTACTCGTCCCCGATGGGTGGACAAGTGCTATCAGTGACTCAACAGG